>JAGSMZ010000002.1:6350000-6767500 GCA_029286645.1 Papilio protenor
TAAAAATAAATAACAACGTAAGCACGCACCTGTTACGTATATAAACAGTACCAGTGCTCGTAAGAAATAAATTTACCGCCAACAAGTATAATTTACAAATTGCCAATCAAAATATGATTAACAAAACGCATTATCAAACCAACTTACGCGTATGTTTATGCTTTAATTTAGTAGACTGGCAAAAATAATTCAGGTAATTATTGTTAATTAATTTTGAATACCGTTTTGTTTATTATTTTTTTAATTTACTACCGTAATTAGTAATAAGTAACACGAACAAAAGTATAATAAAGTAAACATTATAATTAGTAATCAAAACAACATCAAAACAGTTGCTTATTATAGGATTAAGATGAACGATATTAAAAAAAAAACTCGAAAATGTCAAACTAAATAAGACTGTTGATTAGAGGAAACAAACGGTTATACATACTCCTTTTGTATTAGAAGAAGAACGTTAATTAAAAGATGTAAAAAAAGATATGAACAATATGTAGTAAAATGTTTTGAAAAAGGATATTTTGACTTGCGGCTTTTATTATTTTCCTAAAAAAGAGTTAAACGCGTTACTAGTAATTGACTACTATTGATCTATATGTCAAAAAATATAAAATTATTACAGACTAGCTGTTGTTCGCGACTTCGCCCGCGTGAAATTAAATTTGTGCTATGTTACTCACAGACAAATTACCTTTCTAGCGCTGAAAGAATTTTTAAAATCGGCCCAGTAGTTTTTGAGTTATTTCATTACATACAAAAATACAAATCTTTCCTCTTTATAATATTAGTATAGATAACATATATTATAAATACAATTTGTAATGAAAGAACTAAATTATGAACATAGTTTACACTAAATTGAAATAACGCTCGAAGATAATATTTTATAGTTGTCAATAAAAACCTAGTCTTAGCACGGGCGCACACCTTTGACTACACTATCGCACAACTGTTGTGCGATTTTCAATTGTCGATTGTTTTGCAGCCCACAACTAAAAATCGAGTAGCTTGCGCATCTCCATACAGGCTCGTAGGGATCAAAGCGAGACTAAACAGTTGCGCGATAGTTCAGTCAAAGGTGTGCACGCGCTCTTACTAATGGACTCATGTAAAAACTATTCTAATTTAGCCGTAACAATAATAATTATACGAGGAGTAAACTAAAATGTAAACATTAGTAATCATCGATTGTTTCGATTCAATTGATACCTCGCAGTTCTGCCTCGCGACACACTGTTGTCGTTTTTTATTGAAATAAACACGAAACAAACCGTGTTTAATCATTTGCTAAAATCACTTAAATGAGAGAAAAAAATATTACGCACGCAAATTCTTTGCTTGAGGATTCCTTAACTACATTTGAATTGTTAAACGGTTAAACCACATCTCTGTTTTGGTAGCTAGTGGGTTTATCTTTAGGTTACCATAGGTGTAACTAACCTTATTGAATTTCAATTCTATTGATATAAAGGGACACTGCAAATCTTTTTATATAGACAAATACAAGTAACAGCTAGTTCTATAAACAAAGTTCATCACTAACGCTACACGCTGTTCTTATAAATTCGCAATGTCCGCTGCCGAGAATCAAATTTGCGACTTCCTTTTCCGCAATCTACGCGCAGACCGTATACAATTTTAAATTTAACTCGACCGATATACATGTCGAATTGCTTTGTATTGTTTTAAAATATTTGACACGGCTGCCCGGTTCGTAATGCGGCATTCTACGCGGTGTCCTAACACGCTATCGTGAATGCATTTTTTAAAAACAAATCAAGGATTGAATGAAACGGACAATGGTCACTCGGCCGACTTGTGAAAATGTAATCAAATTAACACACACCGTTTTAACAGTTTCTATAACTTAGCCCTAAATTTCATATCGCCAGCTTTAACCAAATAAAGATAAGAAAATATACTTTTTGATGCCGATAAGTGTTCGATTAATACACTTTGCTAAGAGACGATTAAGTTCGTTGAACTTCCGTTCACTAAACGGGAAAAGGTGCTACAGAAAAATAGTTTCAATTTTTCGTTACGCTTGAAATGGCGCGAAAAACAGAAAACTACGTAACTTTATTTCTTTTAATTTTATTGTTTATTTTTTTATAATAACTAAAGTGTATTTTTTACTTAGTTCAATATTTATTTCAATATCTAATTATGATATAAATAAAACTGAAGCTTACCTCGAATGTGATGACACCTTTATATCCATATTTATCGAAGATCTTCTCAATGAAATATTGCTCGGCGGGCAGCGTGTTGTTGACTTCTGGTAGAGGCGCGATCGCCTGCAGGTCCGGCGCCGCGAGAGCCAGCGAGGTCAGCACCAGCAAAGCGCTCGCTGTCAGCATGGTGGCGACTTGCAAGTGGCGGCTGGCAGTGGCGAGTGAGCTAGTCGAGAGTCTAGCTAGAGCAGGAGTGCGCACCACCCACTATCGGCCGAACGTCGAGATATCACGCCGCGTTGTTTACGCGCACCGTGTTTGTTTGTTTGTTCCCTCACACCATTATCACCATTCGATCGCGAAATACTGCGCCCGCGCCGACGTCCTCATCGATTGAAGCTCGGCGTGCGTCTGAGACTTTCACCGGCCGCCGGCTGATGTATCCGAGGCCGGATCGAACACCGTTATTGATAAAAAGGTGGCATTTACGCGCTGACTGGATGTCTGGCGACTGGAAAATTAAATCTATTATGCGAAAGTGTCTATTTTTTTCCAAGGACTAATCTGAGGGCGTTACGTTCTCTATTATTCAGGTTTCCTCGTTAAAAAGATACTATTTTTTAGATTTCGATGACATTGCTCTGCGTTGTTTCAAGCAATTGTGCTTTGTGATCATTTCGATGGTTCACAGGGTTACGTGGTAAACAGATAAGTGTACAGTTACGTTATTGATTCATGATAATAAACATATTATTACTAATGTAAAGAGTCAATGACAACGCGGGCTTACGATACGTCTATACACTAAGGTCCTGAAATACAATGTTACAAAGCAACAGATCTCGCCAAACATATTAGCATCAGAGCTGAAAATAATTTACTCTCTAGAGAAAGGGATAATGATGAGGGTTGCCATAGAATTACAAGTAATATTAAAGTCGCTGACAGTAATAAGCTAAATAAAATACCTTTGCAAATCATATGATGTCTATAAATTCATTTGTGAACAGCGAGTCATCGTCTAGTTAAAATACGTCATCCTGTTTAAAGAAAAACTATAGTATCGAGGATGTAGTGTTTTGACAATAAGATAATCAACGCGTGGGATAAGCAATGCGCGTACAATGCGTTGTGCTATTCGTTTTTTGTTTCGTACCAAAGTACTCGCCAGTCCCGGCACGTACAGCACACATATGCAATTATAATTCACAGACATACCGGTATACTTTGTCGCATAATTACGCGAGCAAATTAACTAGTAGATTTATAGAGTCGAAGATCTTTATTTCGAGATACTAAGATGCTTACAACCCTACATCGACTCAAAATCTACTAGTTAGTTTTTCTTCAGCATTCTCTTTGAAACTAAGCAACTAGCGAAGCCTTTGCTTTTTAGGACTCATTTACATTCTAAACTTTAGCTTCCTCATCAAGTTCTTTATTACAGACTATGTAGATAGAGTTCAAGGTTTGTTATTTATTCGTATATCATTCTACCAACATAAAGAAAATTCACCAATGTTTTCGATTCAAAACATAAACTAGTGAATGAAAAGAAAATCCATTGAGACGCTACCAACTCATCTTGCAATCGGAAAAATAACATTAGGTAACCAAGAATAATAAAATTGCGATAAGACATATAGGGCCTGTCCCACCACTGGCTGATAGAGGTACAGATAGCTTAAAAGTGACGTAACTGTCAGGTAGAGTACCAAAATCCGATATTTCCATCACATATTTTAAACATTGGATTATCTGATAATTTACAATAATTGTGGGACAGCCCCATAAAAACGTTAATAAAGGGTGAGTTTAGGCTTTCAGGTATTCTAATTTACATATGAATCTTTCCAATTTTGTATAATTCTTAACTAGATATAGCTGTACTTGCTACAAACCTTGGCCTCTGAGTGTAGTAAAAAATAAGTTTTCGTTTGTAATTTCGTTTTAGACGAGTGTAAAAGTGTTAATCGCAATTTAATTGCCGATTACGCGCATAACAACTGCGCGAAAGACTGTGATATAATCTGTATTTGTATTAAAAAAAATAAAAAGAAATATCAGTTAAGAATTACATGCGAACAAACATAACAAATGTACATTTTAAATTGATTTTTTGGCAAAGTTTTTTTTTTTTGTTATGGCTTTGATAATGGAAACGTTTTCACATTAAAAAAATATCAAGTCCGTGTCCTTAAAAATAAGGCTGGTGTTTCACTAGTATCTACGTTCTGGTTTCTACGTAACAAACAGAGCACCTACCTTGTTGATTGAAACAGATAACTGAGACACAAGTATCGTAAACATAGATAAAATATTGTTCAACGATCAAAAAATTGATGTAAAAATAGCATAAAATAACTACAATAGACGGCCTTATTACTAAATTTGATCTTTATCAAACGACCTTTGCAATAAAAATGCAACAAGGACGCAAAATATCTGAATTAAATAAAAAACAAAACAACAATGAGTAAACAAAATATTTTATTATAATATCAAATTCAATCAAAATAGAGACAAGACTATGTTGCACAATTGAGCGGTAGATGGCAGTCTTGAGAGTCGACATAAGCACTACCCTTACATATATCCATCAGCCGTTATATCTAAATGAACTCTCTTTTTAAAATACTCTATATTTCTATGATATGTATTGACTATTAAACTACAATATAACTACCTTGTTATTTAAAAATCTCTTTAGGTTATTATTATCGATTAGATTACAATTATTTGCGTTCGAAGGATAAGTAGATACGACCTTATGTAAATAAAACTCAACACGTATTTACAAAAACTCAACTCTTTAAGGGCACTTTAATCTTCGATTACGGGATATTCCATTTGCAACACATAGGTAATAATATCTGTAGAATAATAAGGAAAATACGTTAATAAATTATTTTTAAATACAATTTGAACCACCGGTAGAAGGAGACCTAGAAAGAGATGCATGGATGTGAAAGGTGACATGATCAAAAAGGTAGTGATGACTGAGATGACGGATGATAGAGTTATTTGGAGGACGAAAACCCGGTGCGCCGACCCTACGGGAGTAGGATGAGGCAGGGGAGATGATGATGAATTTGAACCAATTCATATCCAGACTTCCACACTCAGTTATTTAATGGTTATTTAGTTATTTCCATAAAAGATATGTCGTAAAATCCGTTGCTTTTAACCTTAATAATGAATTACATAACTTCCCATGTCTACAGCATATTTTGTAATAACTTTCAAACATTACATTTTCTCCCACAATAATTTTTTTCACATCGACGGCATGCAATCGGATATTCTGTAAGTAAGCATAATAAATAAGACATTTTATTCAGCTGACAATTACACTAGTACGATTTGTGGCTTTGTCGCAATATATGTAACTAGCTTTCGCCCGCGACTCCGTCCGCGTGGAGCTAAAAAAAACAAATGCAAGTAGCCTATGTGTTCTTCCAGACTATCCTCTACATCTATGCCAAATTTTATCGAAATCCGTTCAGCCGTTTAGGCTACAAACTCTAACAAACATCCATCCATCCATCCTTCCATCTAAACTTTCGGATTTATAATATTAGTATGAAGTATGATTATGAGCTAGAAGTTTCACGCGGAATAAAGAAAAACTTGATTAGTCTATCAGCCTTACAAATAAACGCGGTATGAGGTTAAACTTAAGAAAAAACTGAGTATAAGCATAATTTGTACTAATATTTGCTTATACTCAGTTTATACCTAAGTTTAACTTTATACCGAATTTATTTGTAAGGCTATATATGTTCTTCCAGACTATGTTCTACATCTATGCCGAATATTAGCGAGATATTCTCACTAAACTTATTTTTTTTATAGTATCAGTAAGATGACAAGAGATGACTTCCAGATCCAGTATAAATAAAACTCTTGTATAAAATGTAACACTGACATCCCTCTCCCTATTTTTTAATGAAACAGAGGTAAAAATATGTTTTGATATAAATTATTTTGGAATATTACGGTTATCTATGGCTCCCTCAAATTATATCCGGTGTATGGCGATAGGCTTATCAACAGTACGTTACAGATCTAGTAAAAAATAAGTTCTTTTTGATCAAGTGTAGATAGAGATACTAACTAACTGCGGTCCATCTTGCATCAGTTAATTTCAAAATCTGCAACCAAACAAGCTAACCTTAAAGCCTGTAAACAATATTCGTTGTTTTTATCATCGGAGGGTACACAGTTGTTTTAAAATTGTATAATTCTATCAGTACAATATTTTTTTCATTAAACCATTTTATCGATAAAAAATCTCTAATCACCTTATAATCTATATTTTATAGATATTTAAGTATATTTAACCATGACTTAGATAATTTAGTCCAATGTCAATGTTTTGTTTTAAAACTCTTTATAATACACTAGCTGTTGCTCGCGACTTCGCCCGCGTGAAATTAAAAATTAATTAAAAAACATAGCCTATGTTACTCACAGATAAATTACGTTTTGGTGAAAGAATTTTTCAAATCGGTACAGTAGTTTTTGAGTTATTTCAATACATACAAAAATACAAATCTTTCCTCTTTATAATATTAGTATAGATTGGATTACAAAATGGTTCCGTAACATCAAAAAGTTTGTTTTAACTTTTAATATTATTTTGTTCTTACTCGTAGTTGTACTAACATAGCAATAACCTAGTGATTATGAATTCAAAAGAAACATAAGCAGAAAACACTCATTAAAATGCGTATGATTTTGAAGATAGAAAATAAAATGCGATAACTGGTTATTAACGTAGGTTGCCTTAAAAGGGAAGTTTTTACAAAAAATACTCTAGAATATTCTACTGACTATTGTCAAAAAAAGTCACTGGTCTATAGCATCGACTTTTCTTATATAAGGACTATGCAATAATTTTCAGCATCATGTAGAAAATCCGGCTAATAGTTTTCTATTCTTTTACATCCTGATTAAATTCCTATAGAAAAATAGAGCTTTGTGCATAAATTAAATAACGCGAGCAAATCTCGTTCTTTGTGACCCACCTCTACTGACGTATCTATCCTTGTAACCAATCATTCATCTTCTAAGTGAGAAGACCCTATTATCTCATTGATGAACGAAACCTTGTACTCGAAACAGACGAGATCGAATTGAACAAAATTTCGAATGGGCCGGCTCGCCCGGTGTAATACCACGACTACACAGAAAACAGGCGTGAGGTGGAAGCAATTCCGCGTTTTCTGATGAGTGTGGTGCCGGAGGCCTAATTTTAGTCCCTTTCCCTTTCCACCCTTTTATTAAGAGGAAAGGATGGGAAGGAAAAGTGGATTTGACGGTGGAGGAAACGCATAGGAAGAGGAAATATCCTCTTTATGTGCGTCTCCTCCTCCTTCAATTAAGGGTGGACAACACATCTGCAATTGCGGATGTTAATGGGCAGCGGTCGCTTTCCATTTCAGTGGATTCAGGTGGCCGCTTGCTCGTTTGCCACCTTATATTATAAAAAAAAAATCTCCAGCTAGTTTCCGACCTCAACGACAAGTTACCTTTAAGTAAATAGATGAAAATCTCCGAAGCTTAACCTCGTGTGAGATGTAGATAGAAAAGACTAAATGTAAGATTTATCCTAGATTTTTTATTTCGAGTGGGTGTAACCATCTCTTAGTTTCTCCTCCCTCTGTTGGAGTTTTGCTTGGAGATAATGTAATTAAATATTGTTGATCGTAGAGAGCTTTTCTCCTTAACCAGTTTTATTTGAAGTGGAAATTAAAGTTCTTAAGAACTTATCCAAAAACTCCTAAAGAGATAACATATAATAAGTATGTTTTAATTCAATCAATCTACAACGTAATACGCAACAAGGTCATTTATAGATTTATTTGAAATGTTTTCATGGCTATTTAATTATTTAATGTGCGGTCTAGAGTTACTAATGCCTTAAATTTCATGGGGTTTTATAAAGATAGCGAAAGAAATATGACTTGTGACTCACAAAAGTATTTCAATTAAATAATTATACATTATATGATATGCTGTATGATGGGAGTGGCCATATTGCTACCAGATTGCCACTGTTTGTTGTTACGTAAATTTTACGAGAAACTATCTGCCGCGGCATCACTCGGAGAGCTAAATCTTTTTACTTATTCTTCAACAAGCTTGTTTAGCAGTGTTATAACTGACTTGTCGACAAGCTTGTCTCTTTAGAATACTTATAGACAACTATAATGTCGTCCGTCATTATTTACAGAAAAAAACATCTTTAAAAATATTTGTATTTATTTTTTAACACAGAGACCACAATAATGATTTTGTACAGATCTTTTATCAGTGGAAACTTATGATGAAAGTAAAGTTGTTGGACAAACAGACATGATGATGGGTCTTTTATAATGTGAGATACATATAATTGTTGAGTTTGTTCCACAGTACAAGTTTGTTTGCTCTACAATCAGTTTACTCGATCAGTTGGCAGAGACGGTACATTATTTACTGATTACAACTAAACACAAATATTCCCAGCCGCCCTCAACGTCCACTGATAACTAAAGTCAATACATAACTACGTAAATATGTTTTTACATTCGTCAATACATATTGATCGTTTTTTTTATTTGTAAAAATTGCAAATTGAAAACATCCACGTGGTATAAATGAAACTTATTCCTGAGACCCCCTCTACTGTGAGCACAGTATTTGCTTTACATCGAGTAACAAAGTTAGGTTTTTTAACTGAATAGATTTTTATTTTCAGATTTTTAGTTCGCTTATACAGAGACATGATGTCAGAAGTTCGGGGGATTGGGTTCTTTTTATGTATGGATAAAAAGTTGTAGCAACTTACCGTACATACCAAATTCTAATCAACCATACTATTTATAGTTACTTTGTTTTTTTATCAAAAGTCGTTACTAGAATTGTCTATTTAATCTATTTGAAAAAAAAACTTCCTTAATCTTCTACTGTTTAAAATTTGTATTTAAAACCTAAATTATTTAAGAAAAAAACCGTTTATAAGACTTCCGTTACAATGGATGAACTGTTTGTTCATGATTTCCTTAGAAAATGGAATATAAAAAAAATGCATCGTGCCTGGCACGTAATACTTTGAGTACGTGACAATTGTGCTAGCTTCGATCTCGATACGCTTCAGCGATTTAAATATACTTGAAATTATATTTAAATTATATAACAACCTAGAAACAAGTTCTGTCCAGAGACGACACCAAGCAATTGGAGCAACAAGCAAATTCATAAAACAGAATATGCGCTTCTTTTGTCTTTATTTTTTTTCAATAATGGATAAGGATTTTGGATTGTGTTCAATTCTTACAAAGTTCTGCTTCAGATGTATGAGGTAAGGGTTTTCTTCTTTCCACGTCTCTTCGGCTGTCTTCGCCGCTTAATATAAAAGTAAAGAGTCGCAAACAAAAGTCTTGATGTTACCTTTTAAAAAATAGTTAATTTACTTCCTTGTGAAATTGCTAATTTTGGGTCACAAGAATTTGCTATGATAATATCTTAAGGTCCACTGTGAAATATTATCTTCATTTCTAATTGTTTCCTTTTTTAATTATTGCAATAATTTGGAAATAATGAAAATTCGACGTAAGGCTTAAGGAGTTGCTCAAAGGTCTGTGTGATTGTAGGGTTATGAAATAAGTTTGTAAAAAGCGCCATCTAGTTAAATATTTACGAAACTTTTCATGTACGTGTAATAAACGTCTCTATCTGGAGGGAGATCTTACCCATCAGAAAACTTAAACATTAAAGTATTAAATAAAACAAATTAAATCAGTTGGAATGTTCAGATACGAAATTTATTACAATTTCCATAATCTAAGTCAATAATAAACTTAACCTAAAAATGAATAGGAATCAATATCGACCACTAACATTATGCAAGGCAGATCAAAAATATCACGCTAAAATAGAGCGCAAATAACACTTCAGATCAAAATCACGATCATAACTCCTTAGAATTTTCTGGAAGGCAGAGGAACGCCTTCGAACAGGTTAGATTAAAAGAATCACAAGCCGACTGCAACCACGTCAGTTTATCTTTCCGAACGACAAACACGTAGAAGAAAGGTACTCCGAGAGCGATGAACGCGACACCAATTCCGACTTCCATTGGATTTTTAAAGCACGAGAAGACGACGAGGAAGGTGCAGGCGACAAGGAAGATCATGGGGAAGAGTAGACTGACTCGAATGGGTCGGTGGAGTTTCGGATGTGTGTACCGCATCCAGAGCAAGCCAGCAACAGAGCACAGGATGAAGATGGCCTCCACCGCGGTCACGTAGATCATCAGCGACTCCACGTCGTTGTACATTAGCAGCACTAATGTTACCAAACACTGCAAAGAACATACAAAATTATTTACAGATAGAATAGAATAGTTAGAATACATTTACAAAATTCAAGACGTATGAGATGCAGTCGGGGAATCTGGAGGTGTTTTTCCTTAAAAGCTACAAACTTTCAAACATTTTGAAACGAGACACGGAACAAAAACTAATACTACTCAGCTTGTAAAATATCTGTACGGAATAAAATCGGCTAGTGCTACACGGCTCTTTTGATTATTAGCCCTTAGTTTGCACTCACTGCTACCTAATTAGTTATCAGTAGGAAGAGGCAGAGTTTGTCTCGTTGCAATGAACAAGGTAACTTTTCCTGAAATAGAACACCGCGGATTTCCGCGACTGTATGGTGATTTTCAGTTTTAAAGCTACATCATCATCTCCCCTGCCTTATCCTACTCCCGTAGCGTCGGCGCACCAGGTTTTCGTCCTCCAAAGCACTCTATCATCCGTCATCTCAGTCATCACTCCCTTCTTGATCATGTCACCTTTCACGCAATCCATCCATCTCTTTCTAGGTCTACCTCTACCGGTGTACCCCTCCACATTCATAACTAACGTCCGTCTTGTTACATGCGATTCATCCCTTCTCATAACATGCCCATACCACTCTAACCTTTTACTCCTTATTTTCTCAACCACTGGGGCTACTCTCAAACTTCCTCTTATATACTCATTTCGTATCTTATCCCAGTTCAGTTTTAAAGCTACAATCACTTAGTTTATCATTGAAACAATTTTAATTTCGCGTGCATTAATATTTATCTCGCTTTTGTCGCTTATCTACAATCTAGGACATGTTGTGACCTCTTGGCGACGTCTTTGATATTTAAATAAAATCACAATATTTATAAAAACGTATACAAATCAATGATATTTTAAAGCTAATTAGTTTAATTAAATTGCAAATAACAAAAGTTGCCGTGACATTCACGTTAAACATTTTGCTCTTAATAAACTAAGTTTGTTGTTTCAAGTACAAATGGACGGTAACACAAAAATTTACATAAACTCACCATAAATATTAACGACGGCACTGGGGTCAGCCTCCTAACATCTATCAGTGATATAACTAATGGTAAATGACCATTCCGAGCACCGACGAAGAACAACCGCGAGGAGGCGTAGATAGCTCCGTTCAGTGAACCGAAAGTGCAGAGAGCGACGAACAGTGGCATTATCCAGGATACCACGCCGAGGATCTTCTCGCTAAATGTGACCGCGACTGCTTCGGACGCGTGTATCTCTGCGTTGGTGAGCACCGCGAAGTACGCCACGTTGGTGAGAGCGTACACAATTGTCACCACCGGCATTGATATACATATAGCTCGTGGTAAATTTCTGAAAAATATTACTTATCTATACATATATAAAGAAGATTTGTATTTTTGTATGTAATGAAATAACTGAAAAAGAGGGCCGATTTCAAAAATTCTTTCACCATTAAAATGCTGAGTGAAGTGAGTAGGTAACATAGGCTATAATTTTTTATAATTCCAAGAGGACAAAGTCGCGAGCGACAGCAAGTAAAGTATATTGTGTAAAACATTGTACGAACATAGAATCTCTAGGTAAATAATGTAGTTAATCTCTAGGTACATGTTAAAAAAATTCTTGATCGACCATAATCGTAAGAGCCCGTCCCACCACTGGCTGATAGAGGCTCAGATAGCTTAAAAATGATGTTACTGTCAGATAAGGGAACAAAATCCGATATATCCATCACATATTTTACATGTTCGATTGTTATCAGACAATTTACAATTTGGTGGGACAGGCCCGTTAAGTCCACAGTTATAGTGATTAAACTAATGTCAATTATGGCCAGTTTCCCAGCTACTTTTAATCATTTCTGTGTTTATAGTTCGATAACTTCATGAAATGCGTTTCCGAACTACGTAACTTGAGATTTACTCCTTTGAAATTTAACACCTAATGAATCGCTAATCATACTTATATTATAAATGCGAAAGTTTACATGAATAGATGGATGGATGGATATTTGTTAGTGTTTAAAGCCTAAACGTAACGTATTTCGATGAAATTTGGTATAGATATAGATGTAGATAGTCTGGAAGAACACATAGGCTATTCACTTTTTTTTTATTCCACGCGGACGGAGTCACGGGCGAAAGCTAGTGATTATAAATGGAAACTTCAGCATTAGTAATCTACTTACTTATAAGGTTCTTTGAGTTCTTCAGTGACGAAATTTAGATAATTCCAGCCGGAATATGAGAAAAGGCCAGAGTAGAACGCGATAGCAATGTCCCCTGGTGCAGTTTTTGTGCCTTCCATCATGTTTTCGAGGTTTTCAGTATGGCCAGAGAATAAATACCAGAGACTGGCGAAGAATGTGACGAGTAGTGCGAGGATCTTTGCAGCTGTAAATGAGTCTTGTACCCTGGTCACCCATTTTACGTTGTAACAGTTGATTGCTGTTAGGAAACCTGTAAAATGGTAAGAGATGCTATTAGAAATTTAAAAAATCGACGTTAAATTTCGTAGTATATTATAGAGATTGTTAAAAAACGCTTTGTATTTTTATATAATTTAAATCTTCGGGGTTGGTTTAGATTTTTCTTTCCGTTCCAAAACATAAAATGTTTCGTAATTATTGATTCCTTTTTGAATTAGCAAAAGTTTTTCTAATAAGAAAACAGAACTAATGGAATGTTCATGATAAAAAAAAACCTTTTAACGAAGCATGTCTTGTAAGAGCCGTGTTTGAAGCTCACATCAAAATTCAATTTGAGACGGCACAAAAAGACTATAAATAATTTTCGGAACTTAATTTCGTATGCATCGTGTAGTCGGTTTATTTTTAAATTGTATGGAGGAGAGATTACGAATAAAAGATATTTTTAATACGTATAATTGATGACCAACTAGTTTTCGCCCGCGTCCGTCCGCGTG
Source organism: Papilio protenor (assembly GCA_029286645.1). Lineage (NCBI taxonomy): Eukaryota > Metazoa > Arthropoda > Insecta > Lepidoptera > Papilionidae > Papilio > Papilio protenor. The sequence goes on from JAGSMZ010000002.1 coordinate 6,363,445, forward strand.
GAATTAAAAATGTGTAGCCTTTGTGTTCTTCCGGACTAAACTCCACATCTATATCAGATTTCATCGAAATCCGTTCAGCCGTGTAGGCTACAAACTCTAACAAACAAACATCCATCCATCCAAACTTCCTCAATATAACATTAGTAAGAATATATTATCGCTATAAAGCGTTTACATGCTGCTGATTCTCGAAGTGAGATTTTGTTTTTGAACAGAATTTATACGAACCATAAACGTTAATTTTCATCTCAAGAAATTATCTATGGTGTAATTTATTTTAAAAAATATAAGAATCATAGTAGTGTTAAATATATTTAGTAAGCGTTGTAGGGTACTGACCCTCTTTTAGACATCTGTTCAACTTCACCCTAAATAAACTGAAGGTCAACGAGTCTATAGCATTTTAGTTTAAAGAGGACACAATAGCCTGAAGCCCTAGCGAATTGCTCGTGACTCAATAACGCTCCCTATTCAAACTAACAAGGCGAAGAATTGTTAGGATTCAATTTTAAACTCAAGAATAATTTCCGGTCCGACATCTTCACATCGGGACCTCTTGTAATATTCTCAACACGTAGATACATCATAAGTACTGCAAAATATTTTTTTACAGAATAGTTTAGATCTAAAACTTTCAGCATTTTACTCGTACACACCCATATCTGACAGAATATGTACTATAAAATGTTTATGACGTCTGTCTTCTATATACATATTTATAGAATGTATTACAATAGGGGTACATTAAGTAATTTTGTACAAATCTATAAGATTTTGAAGTAGTCATGAAATGACTAAGTACGGTAGATTCGCAATAAATGTGTAATAAGGGTAAAGTTTTATTTGTCAAAAGATATACTAATACCGTCGTGACACTGAACGTATAAATCGAGGGCAGGCAATCTGATCCAACCTTAAGTGCCCTTACGCCGTAGAATGGGATAATTCCTTGTAAGAGTGTAACAGTTAACAGCTCACAGCACGGTGCGGGAGGAAGCCCTCATTATCCTGTCAGCGGCAATCGACCGGGCCGCTTCGTGTCGCGCTAAGACAATCCACGGTTATATCTCGTCTTGAATGGCACATCTCGCTCCTATCAGAAACTGATAATCCTAACTTCATGTACATGCTGTATGGTAAAAGATTGGCCTATGAAACCACACTTTTCAAATATCTACACCAAATGACGCTGCAAGCAAATCATACTAATATTATAAATGCAAAAGTTTAGATAGATGGATGAATGGATGTTTGTTAGAGTCTGTAGCCTAAACGGCTGAACGGATCTTGATGAAATTTGGCTTAGATGTAGAGGATAGTCTAGAAGAATACATAGGCTACAAGGCTTTTTTATTCCACGCGGACGGAGTCGCGAGCGAAAGCTAGTATTTAATATAGTATGTTATCTGGCTACTTATCCATAATCCATTATCTAAAGCTAGTTAATAAAATAAAATTTAAACATTTTAACATAGATGTATTTTTCTTATGCACATTATTTTAGTTTTACTGAAACTAATTACGGATAGTATCGTTTTGTAACACCAATGTTTGAAGTAAAAATTGTAACGATAACGATTAAAAATGTTTATTTCAGCCAGTGTACTGGCAAAAGTTTAAATGAGGCTTTACAACTGTGACAAGGTTATATTTTTATCAAAACAAAAAACTTTGTTGATATAAAACTTATAGTACTGATAAGATTTCCATTTCCAGTTAATGAAAATCTTGAGCAAACAGTTCTGGTATCTCAGCTATTTTCCCGCCCAAATGTGTCTACGATATTTATTTATAGATAAAACAACGTTTTCGCGAATTCGTTTAATTTTAGTTACAGACCTTGTCATTTATCTGAGTCTAGTCGCACAACGGGTCTTTTTGTCGAAAGATTACGAGTAGTTAGGAAAATGCCTATTTGCCTTCTTGAAGTATGAACGAAAGCAAACTTTGCTGTACTTTTATATACATTTGAATGCTACATCATACTTTATACTAATATTATAAATGCGAAAATTTAGATGGATGGATAGATGTTTGTTAGAGTTTGTAGCCTAAACGGCAGAACGGATTTTGATGAAATTTGGTACAAATGTAGAGAATAGTCTGGAATAACACATAGGCTATTCGATTTAGTTGTTTTTAATTCCACGCGGACGGAGTCGCGGGCGAAAGCTAGTAATATAATAAAAATCATAAGAAATGTTGTTTGTTTTAAATATCACCCTTTTTTCGTGTAGGACGTTGTATGATTAATAACTTTCTTAATATAGAAACATTGATTATTTGCTACAAGACGAAAACCAGTCGGCTGTATGATTGCAAACATAAATCAAAAGTCGTTTTTCACTGCCAAAATACTTAAGAAACAGTTCTGGGAAGTCGTGATGTAGGAAATAAATAACCAAAATTCGATTCCTGGAAAAGAAACCGGTCCCCCGCATGGGGTGATGCAATTCAATGCGGTTTGTTCAGAAAAGCAATGCGTCGAATTTGTAATGAGCGAAAGAAAAAAATTACACTCTTTACATGTCCAAATATGTATTTCGTATATAAAATTATGGTATACGTGGTACAATATACAAATTTAAAATTGATGTAACCGAAATCAGTATATCGTACTAATATTATAAATGCGAAAGTTTAAATGGATGGATGGATTTGAATGGAAATGGATGGAGTTTGTAGCCTAAACGGCTGAACGGATCTCGATGAAATTTGGCATAGACATAGAGGATAGCCTGGAAAAACACACAGGCTATTCACTTTTGTTTTTTTTTTTTAATTTCACGCGGACGGAGTCGCGGGCGGAAGCTAGTAAAACATAAAATATGAAGAGACTTTTTCCTAACTGAATTTCAAATCTGTTTGTATTTATTCTTTCAGACTAACCGTTAAAAGATGTATAAAATATATAATAAACATATTTATACATTTTGATATATGTGAGCATACGGTGAAATATAACATACGTCATACTATCTCTCTGTGCAAATACCGCGCGCCAGAACACCTGTCTAATTCCGAAGGTTAACATTATTGATGTTGATAGTATCGTAAGTTGTTTAAGTTAAAAAAACACAATAAATGTGTAATGAGACATTTATGGACAACTAGCTTTCGCCCGCGACTCCGTCCGCGTGGAATTAAAAAAAAACAAAAGTGAGTAGCCTATGTGTTCTTCCAGACTATCCTCTACATCTAAGAAAAATTTCATCAAGATCCGTTCAGCCGTTTAGGCTACAAACTCTAACAAACATCCATCCATCCATCCATCCATCTAAACTTTCGCATTTATAGAATTAGTTATTAGTTATTATTATTAGTAAGATATATTTAGTTTCGAGTGTCAAGTCAGAACTTCCTCGGTTAGTTAACAGCGTTTTATTCATTCTTTTAGCATATAGATATTTAAGAATTCAATATGCAGATATTTAAATTAATCAAAACCTATATCACCTTGACTCACTTAAAACTAGCTTAAGTTAGTGTTTTGTTTATTTCGCACTTTCATTTTATTTTACTAAACATTATATTATTAAAAGATAGGTGGATTGCGTGTAATGTTTTTTTTTATATACATAAAGGTGGCAAACGAGCAAGCGGCCACCTAAATCCGCCAAAATGGCGAAGCGACCGCTGCCCATAGACATCCGCAATTGCAGATGCGTTGCTTACCCTAAATCGACGGAGGAGGAGACGCACATAAAGAGGATATTTCCTCTTCTTATGTGTCTCCTCCACCGTCAAATCCACTTTCCCATCCAAACCTTCCCTTATAAGAAAAAGGTGGGACGGAAAAGGGACTAAAATTGGGCCTCCGGCACCACACTCATCAGACGAAACGCGGAATTGATTCCACTTCACGCCGGTCTTCTGTGTGGTCGTGGTATTACACAGGGCGGGCCGACCCATTCGTGCGAAGATGTTAAAGCTAAGTGGTGATTGAGATAACGGATGATAGAGTTATTTGCAGCACGAAAACCTGGTTCCCCGACCCTACGGGAGTAGGATAAGGTAGGGAAGATGATGATTATTTTAGTAAATATAAATAGACAATATATATTTGTACGAGTATATTACTTCAGGTAATAGTATTAAAGATACTTACAAGTGACAACAGCGGCTATTAAACTGACAGCATCTGTGGGGGGTTGGCAAGCAGGCCACAGGGGCTGTAGAATATTCTTCGCAAAAGTCAATGCCGTGATAGCGTTGCCCGTAGGCACCAAGATGAACAGCGCTACCCAGAGGTACAAGAAGGCGGGTAATGGTCCAAAAGCTTCCCCTATGTACGCGTAATCTCCACCAGATTTAGGAATCATTGTACCTGAAAGAAAATAATTACATTTCTTATGCTGGGTTGCTGAAGTTTTCATTTGTTTTATCGTTACCTAGTGATTCGTTTGTGTTATATTCAAATTACGTAGTTCTGAACATTTCATGAAGTTATCGAACTATAAACACTAATAGTTAAATGTAGCTGGGAAACCGGCCATAAGAAAATCTTTATCCCTATATCGTATGTCCTCTTTGTCGAATTTACAACCTTTTGACTTAATTCGGATGTTTAAGAGGTGTTAGTTGTTTCGCACGTACGTAGTGTTTCTGTTCTATTTAGAGTGAAAATCTATACTAATATTATAAAGAGGAAAGATTTGCATTTTTTAATTGTTGTTTGTATTGAAATAACTCAAAAACTACTGGGTCGATTTTAAAAAATCTTTCACCGTCAGAAAGGTAATTTTTCTGTGAGTTAAATAGGCTATATTTAGCAGCAGATGAAAAACGGAGTCGACACGATGATTTGAAATGCTTTTAACAAATCATTTAGAATGCACGTCAATTTAAAAGGTCAACAACCGAATTCGATTAAATGGTGAACATAATTAGCAAAATGTTCCAAAAGACTTGTCCTAAAATTCATAGTAGACCTATGATGTGGGGAATCCGCCTAAATTATCGGCAAAATTAATATGTCGTATTTATATCGAGTGTGGATTAAACAAGTCATAAATAGATAGGCAAAATATTAATAACGCCGTCTCGTCAAAACAAAACACTATCGTTCGGTTTTACTAACTGATAAGTCTTTATTACTATACACAAAAGTTATTGTATCTATATATCATTTTACTGAAAAAAAAAAACAATTAAGAAACTGATGTTTTTACTAGACATTCTATTTAAATGTTATTAGTTTTTTTTAAAGGCATAGTATTATATACTTTTTGCCAAATTGCCATTCTGTTTCAGCAAATAGACGTAAACATAGAGCCATTAATAAATAATTTAATATTAAATGCAAAAAATGTAATTAATATATATTTTTTAAATCATGTAAAACTCTGCATTATGTAACGTCACATGTGATAATTTTATCAATAGGTAACTAACCGCTACATGAACCTCACTGTTTTAAATAAACAATTTAAATATACATCAAGGTTTCACGTCATTAACGCATATTTACTTACGCTGTTGTAACAAAAAGTTTTAAAACTAACAAGTAATGTAATTTGCAGCAATATCATTTAAGAATATAAGATTTTTAGAGCGTGTGCACACCTGAAACTAAACTATCGCACAACTGTTTAGTCTCGCTTTGATTCCTATAAGCTTATATGGAGGTGCGCACACTTCTCGATTTTTAATTGGCTGCGAAACAATTGACAATCGCACAACAGCAGTGCAACAGTTTAGCCCGCTAGACGATCAGTTTTAACTAAACAGTCGTTGTATCTTCAAAACTGCGTAGGAAATTAATTGACAAGAAAAGTTTTGTTCGACAAAAATCAACTGGTCAGTTAAAATTGTCAGAATTGAGCGTCTGTAGTGGACTTTAGGCGCAATTTAGTTTCGTAGTTTTATCATGCGCTTTAACAATTAATGTTTTGTAACAAACACGTATAGTTCTGGTAGAGAAGGATAAAGTTATACACTTCCTGTATTGGTATATATTTAGTATCGTAGTATGTACTAATAAATGTCGTCATCAGACTTCTCTCTCTTTCCGTTTGAAATAACTGAGAAAACAATATATTTCATGCGGCGATTTTAACTGTGAAAAGCTTCGGTCACTTATAGTTTCTCCAAGGTGGAAAGACACGGTTAGGAGCGGTTTGCAAAATCTCACTAATATTATAAATGCGAAAGTTTAGATGGATGGATGTTTGTTAGAGTTTATAGCCGGCTGAACGGATCTCGATGAAATTTGGCATAGAGTAGAGGATAGTCTGAAAGAACACATAGGCTACTTACTTTTGTTTTTTTTTATTCCACGCGGACGGGGACGCGTGCGAAAGCTAGTATGCAATAACTTTGTTAAAACTTTACCACCGGTAATTCTATAAAACGAGAGATTAAAGGGTAACTCAATGGGTCAACCATGATAAAATGAGATATTCGGCAGAAGAAAATGCGTTCAGTGTGAACTGATCCTTTTTTATGGATATAGTATGGTACGACCTTTTTAACATAATGACCCGAAATTAGCAGTAGTGATAATATTTAAATCGTAATTGTTTTTCATGATAAATTAGTTTAATTAGTAAACAATAACAAACATTACAATAAGAAAATAAATAATTTGTTGTGATATGAACTTATCTAAAAAATTAGAGGATGATTCCTCTGAAATATTTTTTTATTGATTCGTTCTAAATAATTTTATCAGCCTCTGTTACCATTACAAATTATAAGCGCATAACTCGAAGCGAGAAAAGAAAGTTATTAATCGTGCATTGCGATTGCTAGCGTATAGCGTAGCATATTTTCTATTTAATAATTATACAGTGTGCATTACTTATAGACGTTTTCGTAAATAAATTCAAATAATGTCCTTGCTCCTTTTAAAATCAAGTAAAAATTAAATTGTAAATTATTGCACTATTTCATCATCAACGAGTTGAGTTTTGGCGGCAAAAACCGAACTGGTTAATTAACATTGTTAATTATTAGTAAGAATGGTGTTAATGTTTGCACTTACCTAGTTCGGCGTAGCACAGAGCACCGATCATTGATATAAACCCAGACAGCACCCAGACTATGAGAGCCATACCCTTGGAACCGGCATTCTTGAGCGCCAGGCTTGGAGACACGAAGATACCAGAGCCTACTATCACCCCCACTATAATAGCTACCCCATTCAATAAACTTAACTCCTTCTTCAAACGAACTCGCTCACTTGAGCCTTTTTCATCATTTACTTCCCCGACATCAATATCTTTCGGTTGCAAACCCTCGCTGTCTGATACTTTTGCCATTTTTATTGATTATTTTAATAAATTAATAATTTTAAAATAAAATTCAAGGAATAATTTAAATATTTAACTGGAAAATACAATGTCTGTCATATTATTCAATAGCCGAAATTCTGAGCCTCCGCTATGCGGACATTGCATCATATCTCTCAGTATGCCACTGAAAATACCACGTGCGATGTGGAACAACATAAAATAACCATAGAATACTGATAATGTCTAATAATTGTTAACCGCCACACTTTTGCCGATAACACGCAAATTAAACGCACTATAAATATCACATAACTTGACTATACCAGGTTAAAATATTCAAACATATGTTTCCATTTAAATACTAATGTACAATAATTAAAAAAAAAATCCCATTAGAATTGAATACTATATGAAAAATAAATGCGAAAAATATTGGATACCATCGAAACTTGGTTGATACACAGCACGTTGTGGACACGTTCAACGTGACGCGACCCCACTTTACAATTCACTATACTTCACAAAGTTAACCACGACTGTCTACCGCCATCACATGCTTGCATGTTGAAACGACATGAATGAGATCGGTACAACAATTGATTCTAGACCTTATCCCCATACAGCAAAGTGTATTATAAATTTGTCATTCACCATGTGAATTCACTGCCAAGTTTGAATAACCGGTTTATAGATATCCGTCTCGTTCTTTTAAAGCACGTGTGTATTTGGCATACTTTTCCCCCGAAACTAATTAGATGCAGTCAACACACGGTGATAATACTCAGCTTAGCTACTGATAACCGCTAGATCATTGATAGCGACAAGATGAAGTTTCTTGACACAGGATATGAGTAATTCATTTGTACCAATGGCTGCTCTTTGGGGTCAATGACAGCATTTGTAAAGTTTACTACCATATTGTTTTATTAGTTCATCAATAAATAAAATGTAAGAGGATATTGTAACACTGGCTGGAAATATAATCTTACTAATATTATAAATGCGAAAGTTTAGATGGATGGATGTTTGTTAGAGTTTGTAGGCTAAACGGCTGAACGGATCTGGATGAAATTTGGCATAGATCTAGATTATAGTCTGGAAGAACACATAGGCTATTTACTTTTGTTTTTTTTTAACTCTACGCGGACGGAGTCGCGGGCGAAAGCTAGTAGAATATAATGGAATATATAGAGTAAACGGCTACCTATTAGGCTAGCGCGTACCATCTTTCGACTGCATCATTACTTTCTTCAGGTGGGATTGTGGTGAAGCGCTAGCTTAACAAACGTAAAAAAATATTTGTATAAAAGTATCCCTCATTATCATTGCATAGAAAAAAAAAACAGAATACTCAAATATTTTTCAGCAATAGAAACACAGTGTTACAATATCCTTTTTGCATCATTTATCCTTCAAAATGAAACAGGTAACTAACGACCCTCTCCTTTGACGTCATTGCTTATCTTCTATACTATTATAATAAAGCGTAAACACACACTTCTTTGTTGCCTAAGATGTCAGCAATTATAGCATATTTTTGAATAATTCTTTTTGTAATAAAAAGCCCTACACTTACGTCATGCTTTAGGCTATATATTTTCACGCCATTAAACATAGGGGGTTAATATTTTGGATAAAAACCCTAATGTGGGAAAGAGACCATAAGTTGCTGCCAATTCAAGAAAGCAAAATTGCCATAGTAAGGTAATTGGTATTTTGACATTTGCAATTGATTATTTGACACATGTAAACAATAAAATAAAATTTTCATAATTTTATGCGGATGAAGTCGCAGGAGAACAGCTAGTAAGATCATAATTCAAATAGGAAACTTATCAGTAAAACTCCAGTAAGATTTAATCAATAACTCGCGTTATTTTTTTTATTTTTAAATCTACAATCTACAAAGAAGCAACATAAAAATCTTTTTAACACATTAAAAGACGAAGTTAAATAAACAAATATTGAACAAAAAAATAACCAAGTATTGGCATTGCCTTTACCATGATAATAAAAAAATTTCAATATTTTTGAGAACTGCCACTACTAATATGGTATTCCACCAGCAAGGAATTGAGGTATTTTGTAAACTAACATGAAATAGCTTGCATGCCATCTATCGACTTTTTTTTCGTCAAAACGTTTTCAACTATACTTCTATACTATTATAATAAAGCGTAAACACACACTTCTTTGTTGCCTAAGATGCCAGCAATTACAGCATATTTTTGATTAATACATTTTTTAATTAAAAGCACTACACTTACGTTACGCTTTAGGCTATATATTTTAACGCCATTAGATTTAGGGGGTAAATATTTTTGATAAAAACCCTAATGTGAGAAAGAGACCATAAGTTACTGCCAACTTCAAGGAAGCAAGATTGCCATAGTAAGGTAATTGGTATTTTGACATTTGCATTTGAGAATTTGAAAAATGCAAACAATAAATTTATAATGTCATGCGGATGAATCCGCACGCGAACAGCTAGTAGACTATAAAAAAACATCATAAGTAGTATGGTATTATATTATCTGTGATCAAGAGTATCGAAATACTTGTTTAAATCTACAATGAACATTCAGTATGAAAAAAAAATTATTGATATTATTAACTAAAGAAAATTCAGCTTTAGGCCTCATATGAACATATTGTTACAACCTTATTGTATAACAAAGTAATTCATTGGGCTATTTCACTTTTTGCTTCATATTTAAAGATTCTTGCTGCACCATCATCTGATGAAGATAATATAATATTTTGTTTTTCATTATAACATAAATCCAATATTTCCATCCAGTGGCCCGTTAGCTTTAAATTTCTTTCTCCTGACCTTCCATCATATATCCTAATAGATCCATCCAAACAACCAGTGATAAGTTCATCATTTATCCAAAACATCTTTGTCGTTGCAGCGGTAAAATTATCTTCTTTCTTTGAACAATAATGGCGGATCATTTTTCTTCCAACATCCCAAATCGTAACGGTACCTTTTAATGTTCCTAAATGTAAACAAATAAAGTATAATTTAAAGGTTTTCATTATAAAAAGGTCATCACTAAAACAAGCATATCATTATAAAAGAATATCATTTATCATCATCATCAGCTTACTATACATCGCCACTGTGGGGCTCGGAGCCTACCCAAAGTGAGGGGTGACTAGGCCATAGTCAAGAATAGTGTAGAATATCACTATTAAGAGGTTATCATTATAAAAAGTGTATCATTACAAATGACTTATGGGGGAAGTCTCTTGTAATGTCAAGCTATTTAATTTTAATTAAAACAATATTCTTTACCCAATGCTATATATCCCAATTCTTGATTTGAAAATGCAACAGCTTCTAATTCACTCTCGGTTTCCAATTGGCCGACAATTTTACCATTGACTGATGTTGTCAATACAGCTTTTCCTGTAAAAAAACAATTTGTCATTTAATTTTTTTTTCAGTGAATTATTTATGCAGGTTTGATTGTTAATTAGTTTTTGCTAATACACCATTATGATGACAACAACTAAGAATAAATGGATGTTCCAATAAAGTATAAAGCATCTGTAAAGACTCAGTAGTAAAACTATTTTTATTTTATGTTGCTGACAAACAGGGTAATGTTTTTTGCATTCTGTCTGTTTTTATGTATGTTGGTTTGTATGTAACCATTTTTGACAAATAAAGTGTTGTAAGACAACTACAGGAAATTCTTAAAAAATAATGAAACTGAGTTAGAATCTCATTCGCCATAATTTTTTTGTGTATGTCAGTATATTCTTATATTACATTTAGTTAGGTTCAGGTTAGTTGGGATTTTTTTTTAATCAAGATTCTTTTACAAAAGAAAATTACCATCTAAAGATATAGAGGCCACAATGTTATCTTCAGGGTTTGTGTCAACAGCTGTAACTCTCGTCTGGTGGACACTTTGCGGCACTTGCTGAAGAACAGAATTTGTCTTCAGATCCCAAATTTTTACTGTGCCGTCTTCATAACCAGATACTAAGCGAACACCATCGGAGAAAAGCTGAAAAATGTTTTACATAGTGTTTTAATTATATGACATAATATTTGTAGGTATTACAGGATTCCTATTTAATATAGGATATTGCATATACAAGCTTAGGACCATAAATATGCATATAATATAGTTTACAAGTAAATATGAATAGTATTCCCTGGTATATCTTATAATTTTGGATATGTTTAATTAAAAAAGCATAAACATATTTCATGTAGGTAATAGGGGTAGTAAACTAAGATATATTCAAAAAAATTACCTTGCCACATTCTGTTTTCACATTATGACCAGGTAATATCTTTGTATCTCCGGAGGGTATTTTAAATACAAATATATCACCAGAAGCTCCACCACATATTAGCACTCTTGTTCCAAAATGCCAAAGGCCCCAATTCAAATCACCAGCCTCATATTCAAACACCACTGGCCACTCCTGTGTACTCTCAAAGTTGCATTTCCAAACTTTTATCAATCCGCTCATGTCAACGGTGGCTAAAAATGCCCCATCAAAACTGAATCCAACAAATATAACAGAATCTTTATGACCAGTACATTCAGTTATAATTTCGCCTGTTTCCGTCGACCACACAAAAGCTTTATCGTCCTCACCCCCAGTTACAGCAAATTTACCGTCAGGATGTAAATTACAGCAAAACACTGATCCCTTGTGTTTGTTAAACAATATAATTGATTGATCCTCGGGAAGATCTTCGTCTTCTCTCCCTTGGTCTACTTCTTCCGAGTTCCTGAGGTCTTCTTGAAACTCCTCCATTTCCTCCATTTCATCCATTTCATCCATATCATCCATTTCATCCATTTCCTCCAGGTACATGAGGTCATCGTCTTCTATATCGTTGATCTCAAATCCGTGGATCTCATCTCCGTTGATCGACGACGGTGGAGTATCTTCCTCGCGAAATTTCATTTTTGCAACAAAAATAAAATGTGAACTCTAACCTGAATGTTCTGAGCAAGCCCGGTATATTTGCTACTCTACTTTAATTTTGTAATGTTTCGGTAATATAAACTGCTTTTATAATATTTTCCAATTGAATTAGATATAAAAATCAATACAACGTGATGAAATAGTATGATCTCACGGATCTTATAATTCACAAAATGTGTAAAAACGTCACAACATTCAAAATATCAATTGATATTGATCGATATTAGCAAGATTTTAGTGTTGTAAGTATATACCAATTATTTCTTAATATAAATACCTATATACACGATTGGTCGAGTTAAATTCACGTTTTCCATTATTACCAAAATATTCTTAACACCGGAAGTGGATTTACTGTATTACATTTACATGCATTTACAATAATATTTTGCTGTAGACGTAAAACAATTTTAGAACAATCCTCTATAACAGTGCTGCCAGTGAAAATTCTTACCCGGGCCCGGCCGTGTACATCGCGTAAAAGAATCGTGCTATTAGCTATTAATATCGAAAAGATCATCGATGAGCCGTAGCACCAATAAAAAAAAGAAAACTTGCTACATTAGCTAAATGTCGCTGTTTTAAGGAATTTTTAATATATTTTTCACGACATTCAGCTTATCCAAAGTTCAGTTACTGATATGATAAAATATGAAATGAAATTGGAACTGCAACTTTGCTGCAACTGTCACTGTTACATATGTGAACACTGTCACTGTCATATGAACTTTGTTAATAGGTTATAAATTATAATTGTAATTCTTTTAATGATTTAATTGCGAAAAAACGTTCTAAATCAATATTTACAAAGCCAAATTAATCAATAAATTCAAATATGGCTTCTATTAAAAATGGTACATGAAATTTCACTTATAATTATTATGAAGTTTATCAAAACAATATAAAAACGAAAACTATATATTTTTATTTATTTCCAGCACTTTTGCAAGCTCCTTGCAGCTTTTTAATTGCTCGGAGATTTCGTGGTAAGATAAATATACAGAAACCTCGTAAACCTCATTTTGAGAGACAATTGTTGATAGACCTAACAAAACCCTATTATGGACCCCCTAAATACACCTTACCTGATGTAGTACTTTGTGATAATACTACAACTGAACACAAGAAACAAATAGACAATCCTTTTGAACGAATACTGGCAAAGGAGTGCCTTGACTGGTTTAACACTTCAAAAATGGTTGTTTTTTTGCACTTAAATTCAATAAGCATGGAAGATAAAACGCCGATTTTTGCTGCTCTCAGAAAGAGTAATATGCACTTAAGAACTTATGGCAAGAAAATTGTAAAGATGGCTACAACTGGGACCCGCTATGAAGCTGTCAATTGCTTATTTAACTCTCATCAAAATATTATATTTGGTCAACCAGAAAGTGCTGACAAAATGTTTAAAATCCTAAAGAAAGCTCCACAGCTTGTTGTAATGGGTATGTATTAAAAATTTAAAATGTAATCTTTTTACACACTTATCATTATTTAAAAATTCTCTAGTTATTTATCTACTTAGATTTGTTTTTGAATTCAGCCTTTATAGAACTGTTTTATTGATAACTCTTATACTGGGTTGCTGAAATTTTTTATTATTTACTAGCAGTTGCTCGCGACTTCGTCCGTGTGAAATTAAAAATAGTGAAAAAATATAGCCTATGTTACTCACATATAAATGACCTTTCTAACGGTGAAAGAATTTTTAAAATCGGCCCAGTAGTTTTTGAGTTATTTCAATACATACAAAAATACAAATCTTTCCTCTTTATAATATTAGTATAGATTGTTTCAGTAGTGTTAGGTAGAATTATGTTTCATAGAAGTAAAATTCTAGTTATGAAATTCAGATGTGCATGTTATGAATTTATCGAACCAAAATGGTTAAAAGTAGCTGGAAAACCGGACATTACTAAAATATACTAACTAAAAGTCAACTATGATTTTTTTTGCTTTTCAGCTGCCATAATTGAAGATCGTTTGATGTCCAAAAATGAACTGGTTGAATTTAGTAAACTGCCGAACATTGATATGGCAAGAAGTCAATTGTGTGGTGTTCTACAGAGTGCAGCATCTTGCCTTGTCGGCCAGCTCAATCAGAGCCAACAGACCTTGGTTTCTCATCTTGAAAAACATGTAGAAATTAAAAATAATGAATCATAATGTTAAAAAAAAAACAATCTAAAATATAATTAAATGTTCTTAGTAGCTTACAAGTCTTTAACCTCATTATTCTCACCTTTAATTTATTTCATTTCATGAAATGTAATATTTTACGAAAAAATACAGTTTATAATATGATTTGGGCATTTTATAAAATGCCCAGGCCACATTTAACATTATAATTTTCGATACTATACTCTTTTGTCTCTGAAGCTGGATTTCATCATATTTTATCAAAGGAAATTTTAAAATAAAAGACGGATAGGCTTAAAATTATTATAATTTGCATGTAACACAATCTTTGGCATATATCATTTAAACTTATGACCAGTCTAAAAGAGATCAAAACATAATGGCTATCTTAAAACAATTCATTTGTTTTAAACTTGAGCAATGTAAAAAATGCAAAATTATATCAAGACACTTCTAAAACAACATCTATGAAAAACTACGAAATAATTTGTTAAAAAATAAAAATATGGAACAATGCAATATAGTGCCGGACGTTTGAGTTGGCACGTAGGGTAAACGAATAGATAGGTTCGCCATGCGCCAAATTTAATAGGTACAGGCGCGGTAACCCGCATGAAAAATTGCCTTGTTCATTGCAACGAGACAAATTCTGCCTCTTCCTACTGATAACTAATTAGATAGCAGTGAATGGTGCAAACTAAGGGATAATAATAAAAAGAATCTAGCGGCGTATCATTAACCGACTTTTTTTCTTACAGATACATTTAAAAGCTGCTTTGTATTGGATTTTGTTCTCGTCTCGTTTCAAAATGTTCAAACGATTGTAGCTTCGAAGTTAGAACATCGCAAGTTTCCCCGACTGTACTATAATTGTTTAGGAATATCATGATACATTTGGTGTCTGTTGGATGAAAAGTTAAGGTGCTGTTACACGGCTCGTGGCTGAGGCTAGAGCGGTCAGCGCCACTGCTGCTTCTACTTCATCCCGGTCGTGACGTAAACTGTTCACTGTCAGTTGGGACTTTGGATCAATCTTTCGTCGTCTACCCTCACCCCACCATGAATAGTTAGTCTCGCTAGGTTGAAACCGCGCAGCGCTTTCTAACCATTTGCTTAGCAGTAGAGGACTCGTTATGTTCTTAGAGTTCTCAATTTTTCCATTCATGTGATCGATCTCATTGGAATTGTTATTAAAGCTTTCGCATTTCTCAGTGGACAGCGATGAATCGGTGTCTGGATGATATTCTTCATTAGATTCAGGGCTACTTTCCAGTCGAGCATCAATGTCCAGGGTGTCATCAGGATTTGGCCCAGGCTCGCTCCAAATGCTGTCGTCGGAGCAGATGCTAAATTGTTCGACGTTGCCTTGGGCCCGGTCGTTGTAGGTACGAATCAAGTGTCCCCATGTCTGTTGGTTTCGATCTGCGTTGACGTTTTTTAATTTTCTTCTCCAATTGGCAAACCAGTTGCAAATCTGGAAGCAAAACGAGAGTTTAGCTAGAATCTTTACTCTAATATCCGTGCTGACGAGAGTCGTGTCGTAGACTTGTCCAAAAACATGTTAACTCGTACTGTACAATGTGTATGAAAAGGACATTATAAATTTGTTTAAGTGTGGAAACTCGTGGTTATGAAATAAAATACCGTTCCCATAAAATATTTCAAACGACATTTCCTTTCATCCTTTTCTTCGGTTAAACAATGCCTGAATTAAATATATTGCTTTGAAATTATTAAGCATCTATCAACGTTGTTCGCTTTTTAATTTTACATGTAATTTGAATACATTTACAGTGTTAACTTTTTCATAATGTTTAAGAGCGCGCTAACTTATTATTTGCAGATCAAGATCGCATCCTCGGTTGTGTCTAACCAAGCAGTGACAAAAATAGTGCCTATTTATGTACAAACGGTAATTCTTGGCATAAATCCAATTAGGTTGCATGTAGGCACCAACCTGCCTATTTGAAAACATGTATTGTTAAAATCTGAAAGTGTTATTGAATTCAAATCTATTACCTGAATGTAAGTGAGTCCTGTTTCTCTCGAGAGATATTTTTTCTCTTCGCGGTTTGGGTAAGGATTGTCTCTCCGACGAACGAGCCAGTCTTTCAAATATCGTTTAATTTCTGGTGTGAACAGCCTCTTCTGTGGCCGCTGACCTGCCACTAAGCTTCTCCTATAAACAAGAAACTGTAATGTACTCTTTACCGAAAAAGAATAATGTAACAAATGTTCGTATTGTTTGTGACGAGCGCGACTGAAAGGTCAGTTACATATACATACTTAATTCGTATGTGACGCACAAAGAAAATAATATTCCAGTACTAGAATATGAAAGTAATGAGTCATCGACTAACCGAGTATATCTCCTGTTTCGCACCGGCCTCAAGGACTTTCCGCTGTCTTTGGACGGCGATCCATCCATGTTTGCCTCTTTCGTCTCCTGATCTCTTTGAATAAGTGTCATCGGATTACAGTCTTCCTACGTTCTTTTTCACACAATGAAATATGAGGAATTGAAAAAACAATATTTTTTAGTATTCAGCCAAGTGCGTGCGAGCACGTGCGATGGGCCCGTAGCTTGCGACACGACTCGTGTCCCGAGATGTTGTCGCCGTGGGGGATGCTTACTGATCTATTAAAAAATAAAGACATGAAGTCATAAATAGAATCTGGTTAAGGCATGCGTTTAATCGAATCGAACATGAGATGCGATCGATTGCTGATTTGATATCTATGCATCGATGTAATAAAACACGGTCACATTCCACGGATCATTTTTGGGTGTTATTAGTCAGGGCACATTTTACCGCGTTTTAATTGAATATATTTGTAACTTTTATTACAGAGCGGATTATGGACTTTATTCGAATGCCTTTGTTGCGAGCAATTGTATTCAGTAATCATCATTAAAAACAAAAAACATGTTAACTGTTACGTGTACTATCGAGGTCAATGTTCTGGTCTGTTCACATTTAATATCTTCGTCCGATATCTTCGTTAGGAGTGTTCACAACGAGACAACTAATTAAAGCTATAATGTAAGACTTTGTTTATAAATTATTATTATTCAAATGTACGTACCTGTTTGTGGGAAAGCTCGCGGGTTGTGTGAAAATGGCGTCGGATAAACGGGCGAGAGCGACGGCAGCGCCGCGGCGCGTGCGCTACGTTTTGCTGCAAATTCATGTTATTTCAGGATGTCTCCCGCGATGTCTTCAAACATCGTTCAAACAACAACAGTGTACATGTTTTTTATTTCACTCGTACAAATTTAATCAAATAATACAAAATAATAGTATTTCATGATTATCTTTTTTATTCGAGTATGCACGCTTGCTTCTTTTCGTGGTTATTTTAGATAAAATGTGTAAACAGTTCGATGTTTGTAATTTGATACCATTGTAGGAAGATCACTGATCTGTGATTTGTTTTTAATTTTAAAAGAGGAGTGAGAGTACCAAGTTATTTTTGTCAGGTTTAATAGTAAAAATGTACGTTGTTACTACTCTATCATATATGCGGATATATTATTATAATCATGAAGCAAAAATTGCATAATTAGTGTCGTTAATTGTTTCTTAATTATTGTGTCAAAGACAAGACGCGTGTGTTGTTTAATAAGATGTAGAAGCCAATGTTTTTGTTTTAATTTTTTTATGGACCCCAGCTAAGCTAATCTAATCCAGGTGTCTTTTTTTCTGGCATTCGTACATCCATTCTAGAAAAAATGAAGTCCCTCAATATTGCTCAGTTTGGGAAGAAATTGTTTTTATTTGTTTGTTTTTATTGTTTGAAAATGATCACAAGTAATTTTGATTTTTACAAGCTGATTTAGGTTGGTTAAGTTTGATAACGGCTTATATTAGGCTGTAGTAGTAATTGTAATCTATATCTATACTTCTATACTAATATTATAAAGAGGAAAACTTTGTATTTTTGTATTTTTGTATGTATTGAAATAACTCAAAAACCACTGGGCCGATTTTAAAAATTCTTTCACCATCAGAAAGGTAATTTATCTGTGAGTAACATAGGCTATATTTTATTATTACTAATGTTTAGGAACTATTAATAAACAGCGTGTTTCTTGAGGCCGGCGTTAAAAAATTACTAAACTTTAACTTTTCTCGGCTTACGCTGCCTAAACCGTTAGAGGTATATAAAAATGATGTACGAAAGAAATGTAGATCTCAAAAAGTTCTACAGAAAAGTCCGCGATAGCATATATCTATGTTTAACGGTTTTCTTACAATAACCACTTTTTTGTTTACAAAATGAATTAAATATCGCATGCTATTTGCGTCGTTGTTTTATTGGTTTCAGTATTAATCCTTATCCAAATAAATTCCTTCGTTGCCAGGAGAATTTAATGTAGAACAAAATTGTCCTTTACAGTATTTAAATTGGACAAATAGTTTAGAAGATATCGCGAACACAAACTGTTTGGTTTATATAGTTTATTTGGTAATATTACAGAGTTTATAATAAATTTATGCGCGTAGTAAGATCTCTTCATCGCCGTTACGTTTGGTTCTGACGTTTTTCGGTGTTGCCAGCGTCCCGCGCGAACAACCTCCCCGGGTTGAACAACTTTGTTCAAAAGGTGAACAGATGTGTTGTAAAGGTGGGCAGAAGAATCTAGTCCATGGGAAGAGGACAGATGTTTTTGTAGCTTCGTCGAACTGTTTTCCCTCTCATCTTTAGTTCCGCCACTCTTGAATCTCCATCGACACCAGGGAAAATTTTGGTAACTCGTGCCAATGGCCACAGTAGGGGTGGCTGACCTGCTTCCTTCAATAGTACAAGAGTTCCAATCTTTAGTTGTCCTGTTGAATGAAACCATTTAGTTTTTGTTTGAAGTAATGAGACATATTCGTTAGAAAACCGCTTCCAAAAATGTTGTTTTATATGGTTTATTCGTTCGTAGCGCCGTAATTGCTCGATCTTGATATTTGCCACCTGTGGATAAGGTACAGATAAAAGTGGTCGTCCAATTAAAAAATGGGAAGGAGTAAGAGCGGAGAGGTCTGTAGGATCAGGTGATAGAGGGGTAAGCGGTCGGGAATTCAAAACGGCTTCAATTTGCGTTAGACATGTTGAAAGTTCCTCATAGGTAAAGTGAGTCATTTGAATTAAGCGCTTTAGATGGTGTTTAGTTGACCGAACAGCAGCTTCGGCAAGACCGTTGAAATGAGGCGAATATGGAGGGGTAAAGGAAAATTGAATACCCTGCTGTGCAACTTCCGAAGGCAGGTTTGAAGTATTTAAGAATTGTTGCAGCTCGTTGAAAACTCCAACAAAGTTTGTAGCGTTGTCTGATAGGATGGATTGAGGTTTGCCCCGCCGAGCCACGAAACGGTTCAAGGCTGACATGTAGCCTTCTTTGGTCAGATCTGTAACGAGTTCGATATGCACAGCCTTGACTGCAAGGCAAACAAAAATACACACATATGATTTTATAAGCTTACAACCTCGCCCTTTCTTATCAGCTATAAGTACAGGCCCGGCATAGTCGACACTGCAATGTAAAAATGGAAATTCTAAGTTAGTACGAGAAATTGGTAATTGTCCCATAACAGGCTGTACGATTGTATTTTTATACCTAAAACACCTTAGGCAATTTCTTACGCTTACTCTAGAAAGATTTCTACCCCCTAGCGGCCAATACAATTGACGAATATTCGCAAGGAGCAGCTGAGGCCCTGCATGCAATAAATCTATATGGTATTTTCTAAATAATAACTTTGTCATGTGATGTTTACTACATAACAAAATCGGATGTTTAATATTATATTCGTAAAGTGAGTTCTCAAGCCTCCCGCCTACACGTATGACACCGTCACTGTCCATGAAAGGACTCATCGACGCAAGTTTACTCTTACGAGGTAATAATTTACCCTTTTGTAGCAACAAATATTCTTCGGGAAACATTTCAATTTGGGCAATTCGTATTACGCGTGTGAAGGCTTCATCTAATTCGTCCTTTGTAGGTAAACCGATGCGCTTATTATTTTTATTTTTTAAATTACACACAAAACGTTGGATATATGACATTACTCTTATAAGACGATTAAAATTAGATAATTTGTTGATTAATGATTGAAACCCCGAGGGATGAATTAATTCTACTGGGTGTGAATTTTGGGATTCGTTATAATGGTACGTTGATTCGGTAGATGGCATCTTTGGCCACTCATTTTCGGGCTTTAGCAAAAATTCAGGTCCCGACCACCACAACGTACATTCCCGAATTTGATTGGCCTTTACACCACGTGATACTAAATCGGCTGGGTTGTCCTTAGATGCAACGTACCTCCAAGTGTGGTCGGCGGTGCTCTCTTGTATTTCATGAACGCGATTGCGCACAAACGGATCTACTAAATTGGATGGCGAAAATAACCAATTTAAAACGATAGTTGAATCGCACCAAAAATAACACCTAATAATCGATAATCGAAGAGCGTTTATTACCTTTACGTAAAGTCTAGAGCCTAGTAATGCTCCACAAAGCTCTAAGCGTGGCACAGTTTTTGATTTAATCGGGGCTACACGATTTTTTGAAATTAACAATCTAACCTTTACTTGGTTCATTGCATCTATCGAACGCACGTAAACACAAGACCCGTAGGCTAGCTCCGAGGCATCTGTAAAAATATGAAGCTCATATGAACACGCATTATTAGATAAAACCCAACGTGGAATCTTTAAATCATTAAGATGTGAGAGAGAGGTAGAAAAGCAAGTCCAAAGTGTTTTTATTTTATCTGGCACTTGATCGTCCCAATCAGTCTTAAATAATGGAACTTACTTATGTCGTCGATGGAATCGCTATTATGAATTAATGATAAAAATGTATCCCTATACTCAAGCCAGTACTGATAACTACCATGAAAGCGAGGCAAATCTATTTTTGGTAAGCGAATAAAATTGTGTTGAAATGATTCACCTGCTTGTTTACATATCGTACCCGTGACAGATCGGTTTGCATCCGCTGCGCTGGCGCGACTCAGCAGACTGCGGGCTTGCGCCATCAGCGCATAATACCGCTCCTCGAACTTAGAACGTTCGTCGTATTCGTCGTCAGGCTTGTCGGAACACACCTCAATATCCACCTGTAATTCATCGAATTGATCGTATAAGGCCTCGTATTTTTCTAATCGACATTTTAATTCATGTTGAAGTTCGGAAATAATGCCGGAAGCAGTAATTGAGCTAATATAATTGGAAAAATTTGTAAGTTTGGCTTTCATGCCACTACGTTTGCGTATTAAAACATCTAGCTGGGCCATTATTGAATAAAAATACGTAAAATAATTAATAATCGATAGCAATGATAAAAAATTGTAACTTGAGGGTACTTCACTATATGGTAATTAAGCGCTCGTAAATGCATAAACGTGAAATTGAATGATAACAAACAATAAGAAACCGTTTGAAGAGGATTTAGAAGGGAAAAATATGGAACGAACTCACTTTATCTTTCTTTATCCACACGGTACTCCCTTTGTCTTGATGTTCGATAATTGATGACGGCGGCCGATGAAGCGATGTCGCGATAATTTGATGCACTCTGCTCACTCCCAAAGTTTTTAATAAGTGGACTGTATATTTTCTGTTCTTCGTTGAGGCTCGATGGACCAATTGTTTGGTTTATATAGTTTATTTGGTAATATTACAGAGTTTATAATAAATTTATGCGCGTAGTAAGATCTCTTCATCGCCGTTACGTTTGGTTCTGACGTTTTTCGGTGTTGCCAGCGTCCCGCGCGAACACAAACAATAAGGGTAACCGAAAAATCAGCTCACAAACTATCGGGCTCAGAAATTTGGAATCTTTCAACAATAGATTTCTGTTATTACGTAGATTCATCATCATCGTCATCACCAGCTCACTATACGTCCCCACTGAGGGGCTCGGAGCCTACCCTAAGTTAGGGTCACTAGGACATCAACCACGTCAACCACGCTGGACCACTGCGGGTTGGTTGACTTCACACATATGTACGAGTATCTTTGAATTTCTTCTCCGATATGTGCAGGTTGCATCACGATGTTTTCCTTCACCGTAGTAGTCCATTACGTAGATTACTACTAAGATAATACTTTAGGTAATGGGATGAAAAAAGGGCGAACGTAAGTTTTGAACTTTAAACTCCAAGCGGACGAAGTCGTGGGTCGTGGGCAATCATAATTCATACTTTAAATACTATAAATTTAAACTTTTTTAAAAAGTTTAGATCTATGGATGGATGTTTGTTAGAGTTTGTTAGAGTGTAGACCTAAACGGCTGAACCGATCTCCATGAAATTCGGCACAGATGTAGAGCATAGTCTGGAAGAACACATTGGCTACTTTTTATCCTGGAAATAGTTACGGTTCCCGTGGGATACATTAATTTTGTTTTTAATGTTAACTCGATAATTCTGCAACGGTTCAACTTATGTTATTGAAATTTGGCACATACCTATATATTTAACAAAGTCTGGACCACAGTGGGATAAGGTTCATCCCCGAAAAATGTCAGGTTGCCGAGGGATATGTAGTTTTTTGTTATTTACATGTTTACACAATTAGCCCGTAGTGGCTAAACAACTTATTGTGATTTTGTATAGATACAGACCATAGTATGGTATAACACGTGGAATCTAATTCTACCCCGTAAATGTTAGGTTTCAGAGGATATGTGTTGTTTTCTTATTTACATGTTAACGCGTTAACCCCGCAGCGGCTAAAAATATTTTACTGAAATTTAGTATAGATATAGAACATAGTCTGTAATAACATGTGTGATACTTTTCATCGGCGAAAAATGTCGGGTTCCGGAGGGATGTGTAGTTATTTGTTATTTACGTATTTACTCGATAATTCCGCGATGCCTTGACTTATCTAATTGAGATTTTGAATAGTAATAAAATATAGTCTGGAGTAACACATGGACTATGTGGTTGCGAGTGGTTGCAGAAAAAAAAGGTTACATGTCACTATAAGAGAATGCAGATGGTGTCAGGCCTTTGCAGTTAGATTCTGGTGGATTAAGGGAGTTGCAAATGTTAGTAGGTGCTTGAAGGTAGTAACAGGTGGTTCACCTCAGGTTCAGGAAGTTGTAGGTTAAGTACAGGTGGATATAAAAGATTGCAAGGAGATCCTATTCAATTAAAGTGGTTTCTGGTAATTGTATCTGATTTGCAAATGAATGCAAGTGGAAGCAGGTATAAACAGAATTTTTCTCCTTCCTATGCGTATCCTCCACCGTCAAATCCACTTTCCCTTCCATCCTTTTCTTATAAGAAAAAGGGTGAGAAGGAAAAGGGACTAAAGTTGGGCCTCTGGCACGACACTCATCTGACGAAACGCGGAATTGCTCCCACTTCACGCCTGTCTTTTGAGTGGTCGTGGTATTGCAAAGGGCGAGCCGGCCCATTCAAACGAAGTTGTTAAGGCTGGCTCTACCGCTGTTGCTCGCTTAAGTTAGTTTTTGGTGGGTTTGGATGATTTACAGCTGAAGACTGTTGGCAACCGGTGAAGCAGGCGGTTATCTTTTTATTCAAATTTTGCCAATTTAATTATGTACTTCGTGTCTTTTTTTTATTTTAATGCTGCGCTGACGAAGTCGCGTGGAACAGCTATTATACATATAGCACGAACCACGCCAAATGAAATTCTATATGTACATATAATAAAATTGAGTGTCTGTTTGTAATATCAAAAGAAAATTCCGGATTTCGGGAAGATGATGTATTTGCGTTGCTGATAACGAAAATCGCATTCAAAATTTTTGTGTCTGTCTGTCTGTCTGTCTGTCTGTCTGTCTGTCTGTCTGTCTGTCTGTCTGTCTGTCTGTCTGTCTGTCTGTCTGTCTGTCTGTCTGTCTGTCTGTCTGTCTGTCTGTCTGTCTGTCTGTCTGTCTGTCTGTCTGTCTGTCTGTCTGTCTGTCTGTCTGTCTGTCTGTCTGTCTGTCTGTCTGTCTGTCTGTCTGTCTGTCTGTCTGTCTGTCTGTCTGTCTGTCTGTCTGTCTGTCTGTCTGTCTGTCTGTCTGTCTGTCTGTCTGTCTGTCTGTCTGTCTGTCTGTCTGTCTGTCTGTCTGTCTGTCTGTCTGTCTGTCTGTCTGTCTGTCTGTCTGTCTGTCTGTCTGTCTGTCTGTCTGTCTGTCTGTCTGTCTGTCTGTCTGTCTGTCTGTCTGTCTGTCTGTCTGTCTGTCTGTCTGTCTGTCTGTCTGTCTGTCTGTCTGTCTGTCTGTCTGTCTGTCTGTCTGTCTGTCTGTCTGTCTGTCTGTCTGTCTGTCTGTCTGTCTGTCTGTCTGTCTGTCTGTCTGTCTGTCTGTCTGTCTGTCTGTCTGTCTGTCTGTCTGTCTGTCTGTCTGTCTGTCTGTCTGTCTGTCTGTCTGTCTGTCTGTCTGTCTGTCTGTCTGTCTGTCTGTCTGTCTGTCTGTCTGTCTGTCTGTCTGTCTGTCTGTCTGTCTGTCTGTCTGTCTGTCTGTCTGTCTGTCTGTCTGTCTGTCTGTCTGTCTGTCTGTCTGTCTGTCTGTCTGTCTGTCTGTCTGTCTGTCTGTCTGTCTGTCTGTCTGTCTGTCTGTCTGTCTGTCTGTCTGTCTGTCTGTCTGTCTGTCTGTCTGTCTGTCTGTCTGTCTGTCTGTCTGTCTGTCTGTCTGTCTGTCTGTCTGTCTGTCTGTCTGTCTGTCTGTCTGTCTGTCTGTCTGTCTGTCTGTCTGTCTGTCTGTCTGTCTGTCTGTCTGTCTGTCTGTCTGTCTGTCTGTCTGTCTGTCTGTCTGTCTGTCTGTCTGTCTGTCTGTCTGTCTGTCTGTCTGTCTGTCTGTCTGTCTGTCTGTCTGTCTGTCTGTCTGTCTGTCTGTCTGTCTGTCTGTCTGTCTGTCTGTCTGTCTGTCTGTCTGTCTGTCTGTCTGTCTGTCTGTCTGTCTGTCTGTCTGTCTGTCTGTCTGTCTGTCTGTCTGTCTGTCTGTCTGTCTGTCTGTCTGTCTGTCTGTCTGTCTGTCTGTCTGTCTGTCTGTCTGTCTGTCTGTCTGTCTGTCTGTCTGTCTGTCTGTCTGTCTGTCTGTCTGTCTGTCTGTCTGTCTGTCTGTCTGTCTGTCTGTCTGTCTGTCTGTCTGTCTGTCTGTCTGTCTGTCTGTCTGTCTGTCTGTCTGTCTGTCTGTCTGTCTGTCTGTCTGTCTGTCTGTCTGTCTGTCTGTCTGTCTGTCTGTCTGTCTGTCTGTCTGTCTGTCTGTCTGTCTGTCTGTCTGTCTGTCTGTCTGTCTGTCTGTCTGTCTGTCTGTCTGTCTGTCTGTCTGTCTGTCTGTCTGTCTGTCTGTCTGTCTGTCTGTCTGTCTGTCTGTCTGTCTGTCTGTCTGTCTGTCTGTCTGTCTGTCTGTCTGTCTGTCTGTCTGTCTGTCTGTCTGTCTGTCTGTCTGTCTGTCTGTCTGTCTGTCTGTCTGTCTGTCTGTCTGTCTGTCTGTCTGTCTGAAACAATCTGCATTACCTCTAGTTACTACAAATGACGCAACTGAAGTACTGCCTGACATCATTGGGGCTTCGTCAACTAACAAGCAAATAATACGACCAATTTATCTAACTGCAATACGTACAAAAATATTCAAATCTATGCATAAATGAATTGAAATAACATTGGGGGCAAAATATAATTCAAGTTGTAGTTAAAGTTGATTTAATTTTCCCGGGCGATATCCGTTGAGTCAGAACATCAGAATAATGGGCATATTGTCACTAATAGAGCTGTCCCTTTTTCTCTTATAACAATTGCTATCTGTTTTCTTTATCTAACCGCGCACAGCTGGCCCGGCGTCGGTTGCACGCTACATAAATTCACACAGCCACACATGCGCCGCGGCCGTCCCTCGGTTAGTTTGTATGACATGCTGCGAGCGCTCGCGTGTTTCACAGTTTGACGTGAACTTCGTTACTGTTTTGCCTGTACCACCACTGTTAAATATAAAAATGTCCACCAAAAGTGTGTTAGTTAAATAGAAAATATCACAGTGGTCGGAACAAGTCAAGCACGGCAGTCACGTACCTTGGTCGATAGTAAAACGCGGGCATTTCTCGTAAAATCCACGTGCGTTGTGTTTACCGGTGTTTAATAGTTGATTGATTTTTTACGTTATGGGTGAAGAAATACCAAACGGGGACACGAAAGTAGTTTTAAAACGAAAAATAACCCTATTCAATGGTGTCGGTATTATAATTGGGACAATTATTGGATCTGGAATTTTTATATCGCCGACTGGAGTGTTCAAATACACAGAGTAAGTATGACTTATGTTTTCCCGCCTTTTTACATTTAGGGAGAATTACTTGTTTTATGTGAGTTTATGAATGTAAAAAGTAAAGCTAATAATATATTGTTTGATAAATAGCAATGTTTATGTTAAAATAAAATTTCATATATGTGACCATTTTTTGCAAAATCCAAGTTTTTTCACCTATTCTCCCTTGAGTCATGTTTTTAGTTGACCTTAAAACCTTTCAAATTTAACTATAACCTAAAATATATAACAGTAAGAGGAAGTTCAATAACACATTTCTAACTACATCCTTGTGTTTCTCGTATTGTACTCTGGCGTCTGTTTTATTTATTGATTTTATTGGGGTAATAAAGTAGTTATTGTTGTCATTGGTCATGGCGCAAAAATTTATATTTGTCAAAAATTAATTTAAAACAACAACGTATTACACATAGACATGTTTTACATGATTAGTAACTACAATATTACATAAAAAAATTTCCTCATTGTGCGAAAACTTGCCATCAATACTATCGGGTATCATTAATTTATTTTCCTCACTGAAATGTGACTAGTATCGGTGTCGTAGTTAGTTAAATATATTTACATATTTTGTCAAGCTCTTGACTTGACACCGACTATGTGATCCCCCCATGGCGCCAAAGCTGGATCCGCCCTTGTGTCCGAGAAGACATTCAAAGATATGTGTGAAACCCGCATTGGGCCACCGTGGTTAACTAAGGCCTAGTCGTCCCTCACTTAGAGCCACGGAGGTTCCCTTCTCGAGTATCTTGTATTGCGAATACTGAATAAGTTTTTTTGGTCCACTGAATCTTTAGTCATTAATTTTCTAGATGTATCAAAAAGCCTATCAAAACAACAATTTCATAAGGTGAAGAAATAATTGTTATTAATAACGATAGGAATCGTGTCAATTCTGATAGATTTGAAAGGATGGCAGAAATTTTAAGTTTTCTCTTGTTTCAATGATTAAAAGTCCTTCTTGTTACCAGTAAAATATCGTCACTTTATTACATTGTTTACTATTATCATGACAAAAAGTTTTTGTGAATTTTAACGTCTAAAAGTGTTTGTCTTCACTTTCCATGAAGTTATAACACTTTTTATCTTGCAATTGTTAACGTCTATTAATAGTAATCAGTTAAACCTAAGTGCTAATAATCGTTAAGTTAGCGTGCACCTTTTTAAGTTGAAGCGGTCGTACTGCGAACAAGTTACTAATAGGGCCAAGGTTGATACGACCGCAAATCAAACTTAGATCTACACATAAATTGACTATTTTAGGATTAAGTTTGTGCTAATATTTATAGCCTTACGTGGTGTGGAATTTTTTGGGCACACATTTTCTTAACAAAATAATTGTATTCTTTAGAGATGTGCGAACTACATAAATGCTCTGTACATATTGTTAAACTTGTATGCAATTGGTTCCATAAATTCAAATTGAATTTCAAGACAACAAATTTCTCCACAAATGTTTTCCTGTATGCCTTCCGCTAAATGTTTAATGATCTTTATAATATTACTTAGCGGAATGTGGAAGGTATTTTATAGGAAGGTATCTCTGTTCTCATTCATAATCTCTGTCTCTAAACTAAAAACAATTGTTTCAGATCGGTAGCAGCATCATTGATAATATGGTTGGCCTGTGGTCTGCTATCGACATTAGGAGCGCTATGTTATGCAGAACTCGGAACTTCCATCACGAGGTCCGGCGGTGACTATGCCTACATTTACACGGCGTTCGGTCCTCTGCCGGCGTTCCTGAGGATCTGGATAGCGCTGCTCATCATCAGACCAACCACACAGGCAATAGTTGCCCTGACCTTCGGGCATTATGCGGTGAAGCCTTTCTTCCCTGAATGCGATCCGCCACAAGATGCTGTGAAGCTGCTTGCTGCTGTTTGTCTGTGTAAGTTTTTGATAAAATTGCTGAAAAGTTTGTTAGATAGATTGTACCTTCATACAACGACTTTAAAGGTAAATTGAAGCTACTCAACTCTACAAAAATAAAATTTGGTTGATCGTAATGTAAAATCAAATGGTTCGCATACTGATAGCAACAGATTTTTGAGTAGGTTGGCAAATTATTTGACCCCAATTATTAGTTTGCGGCGTCTCAACTTACTGATACGTGATCATATAGTAAAAAAAACACGGCTACCATACAAAAGTAGTTTAATTTGAGATTTTTGATTGTTAAAGATAAAAAGGAAAATGATTCACCCTTACTCGGAAGGACCATGTTTATAATGTTAGGAAAATAATTTAAAAAAAAATCAGGATAACTGCCAATAATATTATTGCATACTAAGAGATATTAAACTAATTTGAGCTTACTTAATTGCATTTCGAGAACAATGTAAAAGGGCGTCTTGAAGAGTAGAGTCATTCGGCGCCGAGTAGACGCTGTTTGAGTTCTCATGTGCGAGACACGTCCCAAGTCGTTAAGATATCATTAGACGGCCATTCTCTCATTACCAGCATAGCTTTCTTATCCATTATGTGTTTATATCCCTTAATCACAATGCACTATATTTTAATATCACAAAAGCACTTGTGACTTAACGATTATCGATTATGAAAATATGCTTATCATCGGCATTAACAAAACATGCTATGATTTTGCTTTGAATTCTTTGAACTGTACAATTTTGCAATAATTTCTGATTAGGTAATACAAGAAAAGTTTTATTTAGAACTCAAACTAGCGTTTTTTATAACTTGTGACAACTAGTATACAAACATGGATATTAATTAACAAAAGTAAGATACTTCCATTGCCATAGGATATAACAAAATAAAAAGTTTTTTTGTTAAGAAAAAAAACGTTTAAAACGCAGCTTGAGTTGACCTTGAGTAGTATTTCGGTTTATTTATCAATAACTCACTTTCCTACTATTTTAAAAAAATATTGTATTTGCAAATGTATAGTACTACTATTGAACTTTAACGAAAATAAAATACATAACAAGACCTTTCTTATTAATGTTGTTTTGAGTTTGAATTCCTAACTATCAAGTAACAGCGATGATTCAGTAGATTATTCCTGTCACTTATGATTATTTTTATGTCTCGACGGACGGAAAGTTTTCGTCGGTGGAATTTTAACGATTTAAATTACACGCAAAAGCAATTTAATATTGATAGGTGTGCTTAAAACATGGTGCAGAGGAATCCCTCTATACCAGTTCCAATCCCAAAGTGAGTTATTATATGATTGATTTTCTGATTTTACTCATTAGCAAAGGCTACAGCTGCAAGGTTCCGATGAGAAGTGCCGGCATTAGGTGTTTGCTTTTGGGCGACCGCCCAGGGCGCCTGACAGAGACGCCACAGGTCTGCAAATTACACCTGCATAAAAGTCTTAACCACCTCCCTAATCATGATAAAAGAGGGCGCTGTATAAACCTCACCTAGGTCGCTAGTGAAGCTAGAACTGTCGATGAATTCTCGAAGTTACGAAAGTGAATAATTTGTCCAATAATCTTGCCGTATATATTCAGAGTTAACTCATTAAATACTAATATTATGCTGTTTACTGTGTGGCTTTTAAGCTATAACTCGGACTTCGTTGCAATATTCTTGCGTAGTCTATTTCAAGTTTGTTTTTCACCAGTCCCCTCCGGACTGCTGTACAGACATCACATGTTATCAAATAAGCTATTTGATTTAATGACGTTTTTACTTGCGATAAAAGAATCATCCCATTTAAGTATAATATCATCCGGGGATTTGATACCCGAAGTATTTTCCCGACCACGGCAATACAATGGGAGCTAAATAGACTTGTTTACAGTTTATTCTGTATGATTGCGATTTTGTTACCGGCCTTTAACAATGTTGTTTACAACGTATACGTGTAACGTGGTCCGATTGGTGCGAACTTTCAAAAAAATAATTTTCTTTTATACAAAATTAGACATTAAAACTAGTAGGTAAAATTATATTTAGATACCAGTCTTCTTCCAGCTTATGTAGTTTTGAGATTTACGATTTTAAGATAAATACAAAGAGGCTGCCTGAAAAAAACACATCCTTATAAAGTGTACCTCGCTTTATATTAGCTATTGCTCGTGAATTCGTCCGCGTGAAATTAAAAAAATAATTAAAAAGAATAGCCTATGTTACCGAAAACGTAGCTTTTTAATGGTAAAATAATTTTTTAAATCGGCCCAGTAGTTTTTGAGTTAACTCAATACATACAAAAATCCAAAACTTTCGTCTTTATAATATGAGTATACATATAGAATATAGATTAATGACAGTAGTACAATGCTAAACGGTTCCTAACGCTGGTATTATTAGGGTCAGATCTATAATATACCTTAATTGCTACATAACACACGTTAGGCAGTTCTTTAATGTGTGCATTCTTAATGAAACATTATAGGCAGTTCTTTAATGTGTGCATTCTTAATGAAACATTATAGGCAGTTTATAGGCAGTTCTTTAATGTATGCATTCTTAATGAAACATTATAGGCAGTTCTATATATTATAGGCAGTTTATAGGCAGTTCTTTAATGTATGCATTCTTAATGAATCAAACGCTTTTGCATTAAATGTACTGAAAGAACGTATTGAATTAACTCTGTACGCTATCTTAAGGAAGTTTTGCATACAAGTCAGCGGAGAAACATGTTATGTAGGAAATATTTAACCTACATACAGTCCCCCATTGAATATTACGTATCACTTGGGGAATTCCCATTTACATGTAATAGAGTAGTGATTTTTATGGTAATTTACCCGTAGCTACATGACAGCGATTTTCAAACATAACCTATGAAAAATAAGGACTAGAATTAATTGACAACAAAGAGAATATTATTGAAATATGTATCATTTTTCTAATTAATGAACGTATATTAGTTACCTTTTATTTTTCATTCACATATTACACCTATCTATTTTTTTGCAGCATTATTATTCAACCAAACGATTGGTTGTATTTATTAATAAAATAAATTGCTGCAGTTTATTACATTCGTACTCAATGTCATTTTACAATAATAATATTCCTTTAATAATACATCTTTAATGAGCACGCAACATTGTAATTACGTTAGTGTTACCACAAATAATAATAAATATTATTAATATAATAATTATTAATGACATGAGTACGATGGCTTACTTTAAATCTGTCAGTATTTGATTTAACGATATTGCACGAGTCATATTTATTACTAGCTTGTGCCAAAGGTTTTACTCGGGTTTCTAGGATAAAGATTATAGCCCTTGTCTACAACAGACAACCAATATACCACTCAAGTTCGTAACCTATACGGATGAGCAGAGATATAAGAAAGAAGATCCAGTCGGTATCCTGGAGTACAGACATAAATAGCAAGTTTTATTTGTACTATTATACGTATAATAACATACTCGAAAACACGTATGTTATGATACCAACCCAACCAAACCCATTACAAGATTGTATCACTTTAGAGACAAATTGAAGCTAGTTGAAATTGAGGTCCAATTATTCGATTGATCTGGCTCCATTTACCTCAATAGTGGAACTTCCTCTTAACCTAATTATTGGTCATTGGATCAATATGCTTAGTGAACGATAAATAACTATTTATTACTATACTTTTAACTTTGTAGGAATGAAACAAGTTAGTAATCTATGAAAGCGCGGTTTTCTGTTTCTTTGATTTTAAAATCCCGGTGATCCTGACCAGTGTGTACTCAATTGTAACGAATGTCTTATCGAGTAGATATGTTAAGTAGATAACTATAATTATATTGAAAACAAAACAGCATCTAAACTCGTCGAATACAGTTACGTTTTTCGAAACTCTTAGCCACGGCACTTGAATACCAATTAAGCCTTTCATTTAGCGTATGTATAGTCTAATTTGCGAACGGTCAATACATTCAGTGTACGAGATATTGCTCCGTGTTTAACACAGTTCTACGTACTTTGACTTTAGTTATGAAATGCTGACATCAATTGAAAAAACATACTAATACTAATATTATAAATGCGAAAGATTAGATGGATGGATGGATGTTTGTTAGTATTTGTAGCATAAACGACTGGATGGATTTCGACGAAATTTGGTATAGATGCAGGCTACTCATTTTGTTTTATTTTTTTAATTCCACGCGGACAGCGTCGCGGGTGAAAGCTAGTATTACTAATAAAAATAAATTATCTAGCATCTTCAACACGAAGTACTCATTATATTACCAGAATAAATACTTACTGTTATTGACGAATTATTTGATACTATGTAATTAAACTATAGTGTTACGTAATTAAATTGAATTGAGCTTACCTATTAACAGTTACATAATTATAAGTCAAAATCGTATATAATCTCTTCCTTCCTTGTAGTACACGGTAACATAAGACGCTTTCGTCATAATATCTTCAATCACAGAAGTTATTACCTTCGTTGCATCACCTTACTGCAATCAAATGATGATTTAGAATACATTCTGTTAATACATAATCTTTGTTCAATATTTCCTATTTATTTCTTACTAGCTGTTGCGAGTACTTCTTATTTATTTCTTACTAGCTTTCGCCCTCGACTTTGTCCCCGTGAAATTAAAAAATATAGCCTATGTACTCACAGTAAAATTACCTTTCTAATGGTGAAAGAATTTTTAAAATCGACCCAGTAGTTTTTACGTGAAAGAATTACATACAGAAATAAAAATCTTTCCTCTTTATAATATTAGTATAGATTTCTTATACACAATACGAGTATATACAGAATTTAGATGTGTAATTTTAAATTAGTATTGCATCATTGTTAACCTCTTATGATCTCCCTCAGTGAATACGACTCTGAGATGCAAATTTTTCATTTGCAGGTGTCTTGACTGCGATCAATTGCATCAGTGTAAGGTGGACGATGCGTATCCAGGATGTTTTCACCTCCTCCAAGCTGCTTGCTTTAGTCATCATCATCATCGCAGGCTTGTACAATATCTGTATTGGTAAGCGATATTTCATCATAATTAGTGTATGCTATACGTAGGCTTTAATAATTACAACTAAGTATGTGTCATGTGCAGCTTTTAAAGCGATTCCCTTTTGCCTCTCCAAAGACATGAGTCGTTTTAGACCACACGCATCTGAAAATTTATATCAGTGACTATGTTCGATAAAATATTTATCTTCCAAAAAGAGTATTCCTTGTTAATTGTTGTTATGTTGATAATGAACCAATTATCGATGTTGTTATTAAAACAATCGGTATATTTTGTTTTGATAACTGCGTGTAACTAAAAGTCAGGGTCTTTGAATAAGATTTCCTGTTACTTTTGCTTCCAATAAATATTAAAAATATACAAAGGTTTTGTAGAAATAGAGCCCAAATTTTTAAATTCGGCTCGAAGGACCAAATAATTTATTTCCGTTGATTTCCTAAATATACACAATACTGTTTTTCTATTTACGTTTTGGAGGTTAAAAATCACTGTTTCTTGACTAATAATTTTAGTGTTATTATTTTAACATGTCGGACTTCCATTTTTATTTGTTTTAGGTCACACTGAAAACTTCCAACAACCTTTCGAAGGTAAATACGACGCTGGAAGTATTGCGTTAGCATTTTACTCCGGTCTTTTCGCATTTGGCGGTTGGAATTACCTTAATTTTGTCACTGAAGAACTGCAGGATCCATACAAGTAAGTTATAATCGCTTTACTAAACTATGACGGTAGTAACAATGACTTACAATGGCTAGAGACTTGGATTTAGATGTGTATTTGTAGAAATTTCCTATCCATATATCTATATAGACTGCATCATCATCTACCCCACCTTATCCTACTCTCGTAGGGTCGGCGCACCGGGTTTTCGTCCTCCAAATAACTTTGTCATCCGTCATCTCAGTCATCCCTCCTTTCTTGATCATGTCACCTTTCACGCAATCCATCCATCTCTTTCTAGGTCTACATCTACCGGTGTACCCCTCCACATTCATAACTAACGTCCTTCTTGTTACATGCGATTCATCCCTTTTTTAGACTGCAATGATATACAATATGTTACGGAAATACCTAAGCAGGTCGTTAAAATACGAGTTTAAAAACCAACACGCATATTTGGTAGTTAACTTTATCGTGGTAAAACAAATGAGTTTGAAACAATTTATTGTTTCCTGAACTACCAAAAACAGTTGACAGTTGCAATATCTTCGTACAAGGGATCTATTTGCTCTTATATTTTCCTAATAAATTACATGCGAGTAATTTCCGTATTACGCATAGAGCGAGACATCTCGAGGCCAGGGATCTGTCGGTGTGGAACTCGGTCAAGTGCAATCATATCTGCCGACACTCATGCATTATCGCAACATCAAAAATTATTTTGTCAAAAGCGTAATGTTAATGATAGAGCTCGCAATAATATAAGGCCCCGTCTATGCCATGATAAGCATGCTCATACAAGCATAATGAAAATGCGGTACCATGGTTATCTATACTAACATTATAAAGAGGAAAGATTTGTATTTTTGTATGTATTGGAATAACTCAAAAACCACTGGACCGATTCTAGAAATTCTTGTACCATTAAAAAGCTATGAGTGACATAGGCTATATATTTTATTATCATTTTAATTTCACGCGGACGAAGTCGCGAGCAACAGCTAGTATAAAAATAATTTCGTATGTAGAGTACAGGTATAAGCAGTAAACACATTTATATCGTACTTTGTTGGTACCGTATTAAGCAGGAAAACGGAAGAAGAAATCGCAATTCATAATTTAATAATATCGAAAATTATTGAAATAATAAATCTCCTTGTTAATTTCTATGGTAATTGATAAATCTTCATTTATGGCTATTGATAGCTATTATATTATGGTGTTCTTATAAACACTAGCTTATAAATGAACCAAATAACAGTGTTTTTAAGTTGCTTCATTCATATTTTTAATATTATATTGATCTTCAGAAAACTTCTGTGAATGTCATAGATGAACGTAAAAGAGGTCGTTTCAAAGCTGACACAGACTTTGTTCAGTTAACAAGCCTCATTATTATGACGACACGTATCTTGCGATACTGATAAAAGAGTCTTTATTTTAATCTAATACTTTTATACTCTATGGACGTCATTTTAATACAATTAATTCATTTATTTGGACACTTAGCAATCGGTAACGTAGTTTGGTTCAATATTCTAGACATGTAATTAGTGTTAGGTCTCTTTTGTTATATTTCTGTCGAACTTTCACTCCTTACATGATATCATTGCCATCGCTACTTATGAAAATGGGTTTTTTCTAATGCGCATAAATTATTTATAGAAAAATCGTTACATATATCTCTCTATATCCTACTTTGTAGATAATTGCTACAAATTGTCTAAGAAATGTACTATACTATCTAGAGAAAAGTTTACACGTGGGTATTAACAATGTAGAGATTTTGGCGACAAACAGGCATTGACTTTGCAATTAAATTAGATGTTATTTAATGACTTTAATGCAATAGTAATAGAGACTTAATACGTTCACACTACGCTTTCTTTGTATGAAAGTGAACACTGAACGTGATATATTGTAAGGAAAGTGTATGTAATGAAAATTATAGATTGATTTGAGATGTATGGTTTGGTTACGATAGGTGTTGCCAGATACAATGTTGCGTAGGAGTTTAACAAATTAAAAGAAATAAAAAACGCCAAATACAATTTTGCTTAACAACAAACCTGTTAATCAAGAATAATTACGATTGTTATGTTAAGTAGTTTTAGACAATAATATAAGTAACAACGTAATTAATTTCAACACTTCGACTACCGATTCCCGCCACAATTGCGCACTTATTCCAAATACGTCTGAATGACATTGACAGATGTCATAGGGACGGGACGCGTATGCGGATGATCTAGTGTTGTGCCGCTACTTCAGCTCAGTACCGTTTTCTTCTTCACAGTAGATATGTTCTATGCGTACGAAAGATGAGCACATTTATAAAACCAAAGTATATTTTTCTTTTCAACACTGGCAACTTATAGGTTCTTTATAGTGAAAAGTTTAGTAGGCTTGTTAAGCTAACAATGTTTCGCTCTTAAATCGTTCTTTATTACAGCCAAGCCGGCATAATGAGTTCCCAGTAAGCCTGGGAATTGGATTAACCCGGTCGCTCCCTGTTAATCCAATACAAGCTTCATAGATTGACTCTATCTTTGTATGTTCGTTAAAAGCTATAAAAGTTTGTTTAATCCTCAACATATACTACACGTTTAACATTTAATTATACTGAGTATCAGAAGAAAGTTATTAAAATCTTTATGTATTATCAAACAAATAGATAGTAGGTCTGTCAATCTGTCTTACTAATCAAACTTCATATTAATATCTTAAATGCGAAAGTTTAGATGGATGGATGGATGTTTGTTAGAGTTGGTAGCCTAAACGGCTTAACGAATTTCGATGAAATTTGGTATAGACGTAGAGGATAGTGTGGAAGAACACATAGGCTACTCGCTTTTGTTTTTTTTTATTCCATGCGGGCGGAGTCGCGAAAGCTATACCTACTAAAATGAAATAAAAAGTGAATATTCTATTAAGGTCAGTGAAAGCGAGATGCGATTTCAACAGATAGTAATGGTCAGTAGCCCTTCAATAGAAAGCAATTGATGGCACAAATACTTATCAAGATTGTGTATGTTGCTGAGATTGCAATCCAACAATTTTCTCCCCAATTGACAATTGATAGTGTACGTTTATTTAGAGCGCGCGCACACCTTCGACTATCGCACAACTGTTTAGTCGCGCTTTGATTCCTATGAGCTTATATGGACGTGCGCACACTACTCGTTTTTTAGTTGTGCAACTAAACAGTTGAATTGGCTCGAAACTATCGACAATTAGCAATCGCACAATAGTTGTACGATAGTTTAGTAAAAGGTGTGTATGTAGTTTCCGTTTTTTCTGCAAAGTACATGAAGCATTCCTTACTTCGTCACAAGGGGATAGACAATTTTTTTCGGCTACTCTGTTTTTAGTACCAGTTTTAGTTTTATATTCTTATGTATGAGAAAAATATATGCCTTATGAAACGAAGCTCACCTTTTAAGAGTCAGTGACAGGAAACCTGTAACGTCGTTTAAAGTAAATATAGGAATAGTATTGCAAATAGTTGAAGACACAAGGCAGTTAATGTTCTCAAAACATTCTTTGATATTTCCTTTTTCTGTTCGAATCAGGAGGACCTTCTGTTCTTTTTTTAATAGGTCGGATAACAAAGCATTACTTACTCTAGCGACATAGCAACAAAACATTTCAACTCAAGGTTGTAAAGGGATAGGCAGAGTTTAAGAAATTTCATTAGACGCGATTCTGGTACCTCTAACACATTCATACGTCTACATGTACATGGCAACATAGCAACATTTTAAATTATTATTATTAAATTATAACCTTTAGTTAAATATTTCATTGTAATAACACAAAGCTAAATCAGAATGTCAATGTTTTATGAATGACTAGCTGTTCGCGTGCGGTTTCATCCGCGTGAAATTATAAAAACTTTATTTTATTGTTTACATTTGTCAAATTATCAATTGCAAATGTCAAAATGACATGACATGACAAACCTTAGCAATCTTTCTTTCTTGATGTTGGCAGCAACTTACGGTCTCTTTCCCACCTTAGGGTTTTTATCCAAAATATTTACCCCCTAAGTTTAATGGCGTGAAAATATATAGCCTAAAGCGTGCCGTGAGTGTAGGGCTTTTTATTAAAAAAAGAATTATTCAAAAATATGCTGTAATTGCTGAGATATTAGGCAACAAAGAAGTGTGTGTTTACGCTTTATTATATTAGTATAGATATTTTTAAGATTAGTACCTGAAATACGTTAAAACTACATTCACGTAAGGCAAGACGAACGACTTTAACTGGCGCATTGTGTTTTTCAAATAGTCTTTTATGAGATCGTTAAATGTTTATGAGATAAACCATAAATTATTTTAATCTTAAAACAAAAGTTCCTTCTGATAAATCCATTGTTTCTTCATTACTTAATATACTTCTAACTCTTAATAATAGGAACTGGTAGCTAAGAAATAAATATCCTTAGAGTATTTGTTACTATATAGACGCTAAGTAATGGAAATCGTTCAATCATTCTTTCCGTTTTCTACGAGTCTCGAGAGACTTTCAAACACTCTTCGTATAAAAGCCTTTTATTTGCATTCAATAAGAAAGAAGGTTGATCAGAGCTTTATTTAGAAAGTCTCATTCGTTTCATTCTTTAGTAATATCTTCGCTAAGAATATTAACTTCATATTTTTCTTATTTTCACAGTATAAGTAAAAGTGTTTGTGACCGATCTTGTTTATAAATTCAAATGATTATCATAATATCAATACAGAAATGAAATCGATTGATTCAGTTTACTCCACAGAGCATTGAAGTCCATGCGAGTTGTGGTCGCTGTCTCTATTGTTCTACAAAATACCCTAACATTTGTTATTACAGTATAGGCAATAAGGTTTCTAAAACTATTGTAAATAGCAGTCGCTAGAAAGATATACGGGACGCTTTTATCTCTGACTCCATTACTACTATTGGATGAATTATTCATGCCCTCGAATGTCTATCGAGTTTTACTTTGCTGTACTAGGACCTTAGACATGGGTCGGAAACCCGTATACTAAAAGGTTATAAATTATTTATATCGGAATGTATTGTAGTATAGTGTTAAAATGCGTACATAATAGATAGGCTTAAGGTCTGAGTTTAAAAGGATTGTTCTATATGAACTCCAGAACCTCTGAGCTAATTTTAACGTTTTATTCAACATCAAACATGACTTAAGTAATTACGATATTTTCAATTGTCAGCCTAATGCTGGGTTGCTGAGGTATCCATTTATTTTATCATTACCTATTGATTCATTAGTGTTTTTCAATGGAGTAAAACTCAAGTTACGCAGAAACAAGAATTTATCGAACCAAAAACACTAACGAATGGTTAAGCTGGGAAACTGGCCATAACTAAAAAATAAAGAAACTATTAGACATGGAATGACATTATTTTGTGTAATTTTGCTATTTTTGCGTTTCAGAAATTTACCGCGTGCGATTTGGATCGCAATGCCCATGGTGACTATAATCTACGTGATGGCGAACCTCGCGTACTTCGCTGTCGTCTCTAAGATGGAAATGATGTCGAATCCTGCTGTTGCCGCTGTTAGTATATTTTTAATCTGTTTTATGTTCAACAAGAATGAAGACAAGTAGAGATAAATAAAACAGTAATATTAAAAAATAAACACGCTATCATAAATGTAAACTAAAATCTTGTTTAAATTACGGTAATACTCGTAATTATGTGTTTTATCAGTAATTGTTATTGTTCTGGCCTAAACTGTGACCTAATCGTATTAGATATGTTATAGTCATATATTTTTGGACAATTAATAACTTTACCGTAATATCTTAATTATCTTATTGGAATACTTTAGCAGTTGAAATAAACAATATTTGTATATCTAATTAGATTCTGATTCAGCCTAATTTGATAAAGGGCCAAGGTGACGAACAAGAAGAGTTAATAATTAGTTTTTGTATTGAGCTAAAGAGGAGTTATTATTTAAACCAACGTTTGATCATTATGCTATCATAAGA
Organism: Papilio protenor; assembly: GCA_029286645.1. NCBI lineage: Eukaryota > Metazoa > Arthropoda > Insecta > Lepidoptera > Papilionidae > Papilio > Papilio protenor. Next base: position 6,403,661 of record JAGSMZ010000002.1, read on the forward strand.
AGTGATATGGTCCAAAGATAGTTGCTTATTCCTTCATATTTCGATAGAAACACTTTTTTTTTAATATTATAAGGTGGCAAACAAGCAAACGGCCACTTGAAATCGCTGTAATGGCGAAGTGACCGCTGCTCATAGACATTCGCAATTGCAGATGCGTTGCTTACCCTTAAATGACGGAGGAGGAGACGCACAAAAACTGGATATTTCCTCTTTTTGTATGTCTCCCTATAACACATTTCTTGACCAATGATCTTTCTATTCCAGGTGTTTGGCGACCGTCTTTTCGGTACATGGAGCTGGGTGATCCCGGTGTTCGTAGCTCTGTCCACCTTCGGCGGAGTAAACGGCGTGTTGTTCACCTCCGCGAGGCTGTTTGCGACGGGCGCTCAGGAGGGGCACATGCCTGCTTTCTTCTCTTTGTTCCACATAGAGAGGCAGACGCCGATACCGTCCTTGTTCTTCACCGTTAGTATTTTTGACTTTTATAAAAGTTTTCTGTTATGAATATGGATGGCTTATTTATTTTTAAAAAATTCCAAGTGGTACATTTGACACCTCATTTTGACAACAATTATATCAGTTTCAACCCCTGATAATCTTTCTTACTAATATTATAAATGGGAAAGATTAGATGAATAGATGTTTGTTAGTTTGTAGCCTAAACGGCTGAACTGATCTCGGTGAAATTTGGCGTAGATGTAGAGAATAGACTGGAAGAACACATAGGCTACTCACTTTTGCTTTTTTGTAATTCTACGCGGACGGAGTGACGGGTGAAAGCTAGTAATTTATAATTAGAAAGAAAAAGAAAGGAAGTCATACGAAATTCAGAAAAAAACAAACTTTTAATATTATTAATACTTTTTTGTTATTAAAATTTTTCGTACTTTTCGAATTTACTGTACAGTATACAGAGTCTTTTTCACCTACAAAAAAATTCTTCACGTAAGTTTATATTTTTGATATTATAATTTTTTTTTCTTATTTCCAGTGCGTAATCTCTCTTCTGATGCTGACAACAAGCAACGTGTTCGATTTAATAAATTACTTCTCACAAACTCTGTGGTTGTCTGTCGGAGTGTCGGTTGTTGGTATGTTGTGGTTGAGACGAACAAAACCCAATATACCACGACCTATTAAAGTCAATATAATCATACCATATGTGTTTCTGATCGCTATCGGTTGTCTTGTTATTGTTCCTGCTATAATCAACCCTCGAGATACAGGAATCGGTATTGCTATAATATTATCCGGTATTCCGGTATACTTTTTATGTGTTAAATGGAAAAACAAACCTGAAAGTTACCACGCTTTCTCCGGCTGTCTATTGAGGTTCATGCAGAAGTTATGCTCCTGTGTTTACGTGGAGGCTGCGGAGAGGATGACCAGCTAAATCTATAACGACCAATAAATGACTAGATAATTTGTTTAAATTTTAATGTATGATATATGTAATCTTCCATTATAATATGGATTTTTAATATATTAAATTATTGGATAAAGATTGAGAGTGGATTTGGGGATGTATATGTATGAGAAGTTTTCTCCTTCTCAGAGTCCCCTCCTCTGGTTATTAAAGGAAACGCATAGACAAATGCAAATGTCTATGGGCAACTGTCACATTGCTATTTTGGCGAATTCCAGTGGCCGTTTTCTCGTTTGTCACCTTATACTATAAAATAATATTTATCTACATTATTTATAAGTTAAGGACGCAAATAATCGCTTAATGTTACATACCACATATATAGGTACCAAAATGGTACAATAATACAACACTAAGGGCCTGTCCCACCACTGGCTGATAGAGGCTCAGATAGCTTAAAATGACGTCACTATCAGATAAAGGAACAAAATCCGATATATCCATCACATATTTTACACGTTCGATTGTTATCAGACAATTTATAATTTGGTGAGACAGGCCCTAAATTGCTTACATTATTATTGCTTATAAACGAATTGTAAAAGGGGCTACAAATGTTAAAATTTTACATTCATCTCATAAAACATATGTAAAAAACATACCATTTTTGTATTGAAACTTGTTAAGTATTTCATATGTTACCGTTAGGGCGGATTTACACAGTCACATTTGTATATTAAAAACACATTTATTTTTATACATGATTCTAAGCAGTGGAATTCAACTGTTATTTATGTTTTTTTACACGTCAGACTGAATTATTTGTTGCCTTTTCTCTAAATGTAAGGAGACAATCTACGTTAAATATATAATGATAAATTACTTTTAGTGATAATACCTAATTTGTTTTTGTAAATCTATTTATGAATTTAGTGTTTAGTTCTATACAAATGTAATTTTAATATAATTTATAATTAAACAAACCATCTACAACACAAGCTAGGTTAATTCAAAATATTAAGGAAACTTTATCGCTGTTCTGATACTGAAAAAATGTATACATACTTATGTGATCGAAACTTTGTATTTAATCTAGCCAGTTAATAAAGTATACGACAAAAATGAGTTTAACTTTTCATTTTATGGTAAAATTCTATTTATAATACATTGATCCTTTTTTGGAATACAGCGCTCAAGGCCGTCTATAGCCGATGATCAATGGAGGAGGAGCTAGTAGATTTTTTTAATCCTTACAGGACCATAAGCCATAAGATGGCTGAGAGTAAATGTTTTTTTTTTACATTTAATTTTGGCGCAATAAGTTTGACAGTTCTTTGTTTTTCTAATCGTTCAGAAACACATATGCCGCTTTGGACATACGTTGTATTTTAAAATTCATTAAAACAACGATTCAATAATAATTGAGTAATCCATAACGATTTTCGTAGAAGGGAAAAATATTTCCCTTCAGAATGAAAGGGTTAACTCCAAAGAGAATATGGTCAAGTCGTCTTCGGCATCTTAGTATTTCATAGTTATTTATATTTCAGGAGCAGCAGCAGCATTTTTCCGAAAGTTTTACTCGAAACATCTCGGTCAGACTACTATAATTAATTTTTATTTCAATAATGTGAAAAGGCGCTTTTAAGTCACAAAAATCATTTAAAAGCAATCTATTTTAAAATCAGTGTTTGGATATGATAGAATGTTACTGGCAGCTAAAGAAATAGGAAGTGCATTAACTATTTACGAATTGATTACAAATAATTTAGTGATGCCATATTTGACATATCGATCTTAAAATATTGGAAATGTTATCGGGAATTTAAGTTCGTTTAATATTTGTAAATATGCGATTACTTAAATTATTATCAGCTTACAATTTACAACATGTTAGACATATAAAATTGTATGTACCATCATGTGCCCACCGTTGGTATCCCGACTTGAAATACCTGAATGAATTATCAGGGCCAACAATATTCAGAAACGAAGCCTCAGACAAATACTATAATGTGATTTACAATTCACTCGTACGACCGGTAGAGAGAAAGCTTCAAAATATGTGGATCAATTTTGGTCCGCAGCATCCCGCTGCTCACGGAGTGTTACGCCTCATTTTGGAGTTGGACGGTGAGACTGTTGTTCGTGCAGACCCTCACATTGGTTTCTTGCATCGAGCTACAGAAAAATTAATGGAAAACAAACATTACAATCAAAGCGTACCCTTCATGGATCGTTTAGATTATGTATCCACGATGGCGAATGAGCAGGGATTCGTTCTAGCAGTCGAAAAGTTACTAAATATTGAAGTACCTCCAAGAGCAAAAGCTATTCGGGTTATGTGCGCCGAATTATCACGAATAGCAAATCATTTGTTGAACGTATCGGGCACGGTACTAGATGCTGGAGGTATAACTCCATTTTTTTGGATGTGCGAGGAACGAGAAAAAATTTACGAATTGTTCGAACGCGTGTGCGGCGCTCGCGTGCATAATGCTTATTTAAAACCAGGAGGAGTTACAATGGATATACCTGTAGGCTTTTTAGATGACATCTATGAGTTCTGCAGCAAACTCGGGGAACGATGCGACGAAACTGAGGATCTCGTTACTGGCAACAGGTTGTACTATGCCCGGACTGCTGGTATAGGATCCGTGAGTGCCCATGATGCAATCAATTTAGGCTTTACTGGACCAATGTTACGTAGTACTGGAGTGAAATGGGATTTGCGAATTGCTCACCCTTACGATGGATATGATCTATACGATTTCGATGTACCCGTTGGTACCTTTGGAGACAGCTACGATAGACATCTTCTGAGATTATGTGAAATGCGTGAGTCACTGAGAATAATAAACCAAGTTATCGATACTATTCCAGAAGGGGAAGTACGAACCGACGACTCAAAAATATCACTTCCTCTAAGGCAGGAAATGAAAACATCGATGGAAGCACTGATACATCACTTCAAGCTGTGCACTGAGGGATATGTTGTTCCTCCAGGGGCTACTTACACGTCCGTTGAATGTCCTAAAGGGGAATTAGGTATATACATGGTATCTGATGGCACGTCGAAGCCGTATCGTGTTCATTTGCGGCCATGTTCTTATAATCATTTGGCAGGTTTGGCTATATTGGGTAAGAAGATGATGCTTGCTGATATAGCTATTATTATTGCTACTATAGATATAGTCTTTGGTGATATAGATCGTTAAGCAATGGACACCAACAACAATTACAGGTTCGTCGCTGAAATACGGAATATTTATAGTAATTTTTAAATGTTACTTGTGATTCTTACATTATAGTACAAAACTACAAAGATAAATTGAAGTTTTATTTTAGCAATTTTTGTGACTTCAAAAATTAAATTAAACATGCTTTAAAAAATTCAAAATGATAAACGCAATTTTTTCGAACGGTATCAATTTTTGCTGTCACTGTCAATGTCATTGCTTCAAAAGTCAAAAGCTTCAAATCACATTCAATACAAATATTACCATTTTTGTAAGTAGAATGCTACATGTTGAATGTGCTAATTAAGCGCTAATTTTTATAATTAAATCGCCAAAATTTTCGTGACACAAGTTTTAGAAGAGTTGTAAAATATGTTGAGATTTGAAATTGTCTCATCAAGAACAGTGGAAGGCGAAGATAAAGACAAAAAGTTTGTAGCATATATGTTACAAGTGCGACAAGATGTTTCAGACTCAATGGTATTTGATCCTGACCCTGCTAATGTGGAGCGACGATATACAGACTTTTTGTGTCTTTATAATGGATTGAAGAAGGATTTTCCATCTTTATTGAACAATGTAACATTTCCAAGAAAGGTTGGTCGTTTTTTGTTTACTAATCCTTTGTTTACAAGAATCAATGTACTGGCGTAACTGACGTAGCATAATCATCATCGCTATAATTATCTTTTTATCATTGATTAATTAGATTTTGTTAGAATAACATCTCTTTAATCTGTTAACTCAGATAAGAAAACCCATTAAACATATATTTGCTCAATTATTTATAATGTCTGTAACTTTGACCTTACCCTTATTTAGTGTTTGTATTAGTTTGTCTATGATCATTCTTAAGTACACATTTAGCAAGAAGTACAGGCAACTGCATATACTTGTATACATTTACAAAGCATTAAGAAGAAAGGAAATTGTTTAGGCTTTTGGTATCAAAACTTTTGAGTCACATATTCATCAAAAGCATCAATTTAAATTCCAATTTGCATATTCTTAATTTTTAAAGCAATGATGTATACAAATTTCTGATGCAATATTAATGTATACACAATTATGCAACTAACTGTACGTTTTTTTTATTAATAAGTTAGATGTACAGTATAGGTTTTTTATTAATAAGTTAGAATTCCAACAAAATTAAAACAAGTAAATTTCAATTTACAGATTATAATGGGAAACTTTGACCCTAATTTGATATCAACCAGATGTTCAGCATTTGAGTCATTGTTGAGTTTAATAGCTAATGAGTCACGGCTCAGGGATTCACCTGCATCAATTGAATTTTTCCAAGAAGTGGAATTGAAAGAAGCCAAGAGACTGATAGATGAAGGCAAGTTTGATCAGGCACTGTCTGTCTTGGAGAGCAGTTTTAAATTATTGAATAAGGTAATTTTTAAATTATTTAAACTTTTGTGAGACATTTTATAACTAATTATTTTACGGCTCTTACTCACGTTATACTTTTTCCGGTGACGGTGATAAGTATAACGTGCGTAAGAGCCGTAAAATAATTAGTTAAGGTAATTTTTATTTATTATTGCGTTTGCCTGCAAATCCATAACTGCGGAATTTAAAAAACAAAAGTGTTCTTCTAGACTATATTCACATCTGTACCAAATTTAATTGAAATCCATTTAGCAGTTCTGGAGATACCTATTAACAAACATCCATCCATCCATCTAAACTTTGGTATTTACGATATTAGTAAGTTTTAATTTAGCATTTAGTATATTATTAGGCATTAATGTAGGTACATATATAGTAAATTAAATTTTTTTCAAAGATTAATTCATAGAAAAATATTACTTTTTATTATAGTTTAGATTATTCTTAAGGTGATTTAGGTTTGCCATAACTGTCTATGATCTTAAAAGAATAGATAAATGTTTTTTAAATATCTTACACATTACTGGTTGATGTAACAATGTACTTATATGTTTTGCTTTCCGTTTGATAGATAATGTCACAATTGGGAGCATTATTAATATTAGTGTTGTTCACTTGGTCACATGAGTAGATAAAGCATGAATTAGTTGCTGGCCATATTTATAGATAACATAAATACAACAGGATGTCTGATATGAAAATCAATTTGTTAAGTTATTTTATATGTAAAATTAATTATTTTTTCATTGTTTTCGTTGTTACTATGTAAGTTTCCACTATTAACATCTTTATATAAAATATATTCTGATTTTATTTGAGAAACAATAACAGAAGACACTTTTTGTTTTGAAATTAGCACTGTATTTAGATATCAGCTTGAACTAAACAATGTTAATTTTATAAATGTGTTCCTATTCTATTCCTGTATGACTATTTTTCCAATTTGTACACCCCTAAATTAAATAGCCTATAGACTGTCGTAAGTGTAGGGCTTTTTTTATTAAAATATACTGTGATTGCTGTCATCCTACATAACAAGGAAGGTTGTGTTCATTCACGAGGAATTAAAAAAAAAACAAAAGCAAGTAGTTTATGCATTCCAGAATATGCTCTGTACCTGTTCAGCTGTTTAGGTGGCAAGCATATCCATCATCCAACACATCCATCCATCAATCTAAACTTTTGTATTTATAACATTAGTAAGATTGACTTTGTTGTAATTGCAGGTATATACGGACAGATCTCGCGTGGTGCTGAGCGTGCTGTGCCGTATGGTGGCGGTGGCGGGCGCGAGCGGCGGCGCGCTGGCCGGGCCCGTGGAGCGCTGGGCCCAGCTCGCACTCAAGCGATACCAAGCTGTCAGTGATTCTGATCTGTTGCTTATATATGTACCGCTGCTGTATACTTGTATATCTATTTGGTAAGTATAGTACCTATTTTAAGATATTTTCAATTTACTTAAATTGTTATTTACTACCGCAATGACGGCCAGTTACTGAAACGACATACAAATATGTAAAAGCGTCTTAAATTATTAACATTTTAATGCTTGACAGATTGTAAGCATAGCTTTTGAAGCGAAGTGTTTCAGATTCGTTTTGATATTCTGCCATGGGTTGTTTAATTGTATTTTCAACCAAATAAAATGCATAGCTTTAAGAGTAACAGAATATAGTGTTTACTGCACATATTTTTAAAATAAGTTATAAATGTTGACTATTTTTACATATGTACTTATTTTTATTACCAACTCTTGTAATATTTATATATTAAATGTTAAATGTTTACTCATTTTTTTATTTTGTATTCCAGGGAAACACTAGGAAGGGATAAATCTAAATTAATTGAAGAGTTAAATGGTCTCCGCAAACGAGGTATGAAGGTGGATTCTGTTCCGAGTCTCATGGAGGCAGTTGACAATTTAATTATTATTTAAAGTGATCATTTATTAAATCGCTTTATCTATATTCAAATTTAAAACAATAATGTGATATTTAGAACCTGCTTACACTTATTAAGTCAAAACTTTCTATTTCTAACCTAAAATATGGAGTCAATTAACTTTATCCAATGTTTTTAGGTTTATACGTTTAATGCTTTAATATTTAATCACGTTTTATTTCTAGTATTTAATTTATTTTGAGCCTTTTAATATTTTAACAAAAGTAATGACAGCTTTTTTATTTAAGAGCTTATTAGTCATTTTTTCCAATTAACTATTGATGCAATTAAAGAATTTCTCAATGCTTAGTATATGTGCCTAAACCTAAGATATAAGATTAGTGATTATTTAATATAAGAATAAATATTTTGAAAACCATTTACTTGATATGTGAAAATATCTGTTAAGTATTAAAGGTACAATTGATATTAAAAAACTTTCTCATTGTGTGTTGCCAGTAGTTTTTCTCCAAAAAGTTAGGATGAATTATCTTTTTTTGAAAATGAAATATCTAGTCATTTACTTTTGAGAAATGACTATTATTTAATGATTGATATATTTATTTTACTATTAAGTAAACAGTAATAATGATTAATCAGTAATATTTACATATTTTAATTGTCTTCAATATAATTTTAATGGCATGTGCCATTATATTTGAAAAGAACATGTAATGAATTAATAAAATATTTATTTTTGAAAGGTCTGTAGGACTAAAACTAGTGGAATAAATATGTTTCGAAATCGTTCTATTGTTTTTTAATTTATATTTGAATATATAGTTTGATATCTTAGACGAAATTTTGTTTGAAATATGTGTAGAACAATACGTATTATTTGAAGATCTCTTAGATTCAGTAAAAAAGGGCACAAGTTTATTTTGTATTTGTGATAATTTTATTTTTTTATGAGAGGCAATGAAATTTAGAAAAAAAAATTAAAATCTAGCGAATTTAGATCTGATTCCTGTAGTGTAGGTTAACATGCAAAAATTAACATTTATGTAGTAAAGTATTTTACCAAAGCAATTCACGGCAGCAAAATATACTTGAATATAGAAATGAAAGTACACTTTAGAAGCATAATATTTTAATGAACTGTGTGATAAATCAGCTATAATAGACACATTTGTTTGAAGTCGGCATGAATATTTAACAATTTTATTGCCACTGTATAAACATTTTAACTTTAATTATTGAAAACCATAATGACGATTGTAATAAATTAATTATAGTGCACGAAGAACTTTGCACGTGCAAGGACAAATATATTATTAAATATTTTCATTTTAATGAACTTTCATCAAATTATTTAATTAATTTTTTCGTCTTAATGAACCTTCATTAAAATATTATTGAACATCTTCATTTTAATGAATGTTCAATTAAATTTTTAATATTATGATTTAATATATTTTTGTAATGGACAGCTACGTAATATTCGACTTTGCTAGCGTATAGCATAAAATCTAAAATTGGTATTAGTAAATATTTATTGTATGTTACTGTGGAAACCCACCGAAGAGACACGTGTACATATAGCTGTTCCTCTCCTTCCCTTTAAAAGAACAAAGACAAGTGTTTAAATACAAGTGGATTTCCTTAGTAATGTTTGAACGTTATTTTAACGTTTCTATGATGTAAACTCTTTGATATTGATCAGCGAATATATTATGGTGACTGATAATTTATAAATTTATAGATTATATTAGAAAATAAATATATTTATAACTTTAATGGTTGTTTTATTATACTTCTATTTATATTTAAATGATTAATTTCCTATACCTTTGATAAATTCTACATAGCTTAAGTCTATGTAACCTAATCGTGATGAAGGACATTGTAAATGCTGTGAATTTTTAATCGACGTATTAAATAATGTTGCGAGTAATTGAGTACAATCCACAAAACCATGAGCGCAATCTCAATAATGTTGATGAAAGCAATCTATTAAGTAAATTGATATGGGATTCACCAAAACAATTTTCCCGTCATAAACGTAATGAAATCGACGCCAATTACAACGCTAATGGAATAGAAACGGCGTTTTTATATGAGAACTATTTCGGTTTGATTGCATTGTTTTATCGGCATATGGTTAATAAAGGTATCCCTAATTAATTTGGTTGCTACTTAACGCGGTAATCGATTGGTTTGGCTACGGTATTAGCAGTTTTATGAATCATCAGTATAGTAGGAAATTTTCCTATACATATTAGTATCCAAATTCTAATTTCTGGAATTAACGTAAGTAATCAATTCGCGACTACAGTTTAAGTAACTAGATCTGTAAGAATAATTTGCTTTATCCAAAGAAAAGTATCTCGTTTCGGGTTGCTCTGACTTTCGTTTTTATTTATTTATTTAAATCTTTTGCAGAAATATTACAATAGGAAACTAAAACTAAGCTACTACAAGAATTTCGCAAGGGCGGCTTAATTGCTATAAGCAATCACTTAAGGGCAACCTTGTTTTTCTTGCGGTTAAAGCGACCATTCCCTTTGCTGAAACTTAAGGCCGATTTTATTCATCTCCTTTCTTCTGTTGGACTATTCATTTATATTTAGATGCTATAATTACTAAGATGGTGGTTAATTTAATTACTGAGATGCATAATACCTTTATTATTATTTACATGCAAATTACTCGTAATATTTAAAAGGTAGACAAGGGTAACGTGATTTGAGTGTTCAAATTATCTAAAGTGATTGATACTTAAGAGTCGCGAACAACGGGCAACGAACCTCGACACGCAATGTCGCGGCCCTCGAATCACCTAAATGGTTGGACTTCTATAACATTAAACTTTTACAATCCTTAGGGCATCGTTTTGCGTTAAATTATTATGGCTTTTAGCTTGTTATTAAGTTATTAACTAAGCGATACGTAGGACTGCATAGTTGTTTTAAGTTGATCTATAGTTTTTGTTTAGAGTTATACCTGTGAAAAGTGGAAACCCTTATTTTGGTTTGCAAAGTACATAAGTGTGAGCCCCGCCGACGGAATTTTATGTATGGAAACATAGTCTTCAAGCGGCACTAAAGCAACAAAAGTGACTACGATGTCAAGTTTTAAGCTGGCGAGGTTGTTACAGCACGTCTTGCGCTGGTCATAAATCGAGCGCGGAGTTTACGAGGCCGCTCCGCAAATCGCTTTATATTTTCGATAAATAAAATTGGCGCGGCTTTTGCGAGGTAAGCAGAGGCCGTTAGGAACGCGACGCTCGTGCCGCCATCTGGCGCGCGCACATAAACCCGGACTACCCTCGTGTTTTCTTGCTGACAATTTTTTCCCGCTTCGGCCATTACGCAGCTGGGGCCGAGACAAAACGGCGAATCGTTTAAGCCCTCTCCGGAGACCGTATGATTTTATTGTGTGTACCGGAGTTGAAATTGATATGCCGCGCGAGTGGCCTTGCTTACGTCACACGTGACGGACACTCGGCCTCATCCCCACCCGTACCCCCACATACGGGTGATAATATTACGTACAAACAAAAACATATACTTGTGAAATAGGTGTATTTCCCTAAGCAATATCCTTATCTCACTATTCATCACTATCAAGATCATGAATTCCTAAGGTTCATAATCACGATCTTTTCGAATCTCGATATTATTTAATAACGTAAAGTAACTTTATCTGTAGTGTTTGACAGAAGAATTATTTACGCAATTTGATTGACGCAAGTCAACAGCACGGTGACATTTGCTGTATGATGTTGATTCAAAATTTGTACAATGTGATATAAAACATCGAAGGATGTCGAACAACAGTTCTGAGTTCGACTACACGGTGATCCTTTGCACCGCGGTGGTGTTCGGTTTGCCGCTGGCGCTGCTTATCCCCGGCTTCTCGATCTGGGACGTGGTGCCCAAGATCCGTGTGCAACGCTTCCACTTGCTGAGCCAACATCTCACTTGGTCTGTGCTCAATGGCGCTGTGATTATCATTGTGGTTGTCCTGTTCTGTCTGTATTTGGAGTTTCGTAAACGAATGTGAGCATTTTTGTATTGTCTTGTTACTAAAAAAATATTTACATTAAGTAGAGATTGATTTCTCTTTAAATGGTAGGTCAGTTTTGCGGTCGTTCTTATTCTAAATAGTTCTTTAATTTTTCGCTTCTGATTATTATTTTGGTTCTAATTAAATAAATTTCCCTATTATTAGGTTTGAAAGCCAATACCATCATTAAGAAGACACACATCTTATGATATTTAAAAAAGCCAAGAGTAGGTATATAGAAAGCACAGATAATACAATAATACTTTGTGGATGCAAGTACATATCTTCTTTTCTTACTTTAAAGTAGTCTGTCGGTTTCTTCATCAGATTAGACGCTATGACAGAAGAAGTGTTCGCGGTGCGTCAGGCTACCATACGGACGATGGAGGCGGAAAACGATCGACAGGCAGCCACCATAAGAGCCTGTGCAGAACTACTCGATGCCTCCAGTGACCACTACGAGAACCTCGTCCTTCTCTACGACGAGCTGAGGCAGAGAGACAGGAGACGAGATCATCCACCCATCATAGAACTCGAATCCAGTGAAATTAATTTTTGAAAATAATAAAAACTTTATTTATTTTTCATTTTATTTATAACCAAAATTTTGTCAAAGCTCATCATGCAATCCACGATGGAGTTTTTGTGCATTTCATGATGTGTTTCGGCTCTATTTCTCCATATTCTTCATCTAAAGAAAATTTGATTCTCATATCTTTTTATCTACCAATATAATCGTTATGATCATAAAATCGACTAACTTTTGTTAAAAACGTATGCTTTTACTTATTTCACCACTTAAATGGTGACATTGTTGCGACCCTCTGGTTAATTACGCCTGGTGTATCAGTGTAAAAAGGCACAAAAGGTAATTAAGAGGTCTGCGAGGGCGCGGGCGAGGAGCGGGCCGCAAAATTTTTATTTCAACCTCGAGCCAGACGTGTTCATTAGACCAAACGTCTCGGTCGCCTCGTGGGACGTTGTTGACGCGAAAAAACCAATCTAGAGCCGGCAATTACGCTAAATGACCTAATTAGATGTCGCTGCAGTGCGCTCGAGTCGTAACCAGTCGAGAGTCTTACTAAATATTGTGCGACGTTGATTGCTATCGTGCTTCTTTCATATTTAAATACAAAAGAATTATTGAAACACAGATGACGTTGCACATATTCTTCTTTTAAAGAAAAAGCAAATTATTTCATTGGATTTATTTCACGGCTTTCATAGTTAGTTTTATAGTGAGTTTTCATTGTCCTACGGGATGTTTTTTCATTTAATCTGGCATTTCAAGATATACAAGTTGACACGTGGATCGCGCTCAGCCGGCGCTCTCGTTCGCCGCGCGTCTTCCTCCATTCTCATCTCGCAGCGAGAGAGGATCAGGCGGTCGCAAAAATAAATAAAACTGTTATTGAGATAAGCATCTGCGCGGGGCTTCTGCTAAGTCCCGCCGCGCCGCGCTAGCGATGTACCGAGATATGTCCGGATTAGGCGCTCCGCTGCCGCCCGCCGCGCCGCCCGCCGCCCGCCGCCTGACTCAAACGCTTCTACAGACTTTCACAGCTGAAACCGCTTTACATAAACAAGATGACAATTTTAAATTGTCTTAATGTACAATACGGAACCTTCCTGGATACTACAAAGACTAACAGATATTAATGTATTATTCCTTCCTGGGAATATTTCAGTTGAATGAAAAATTTTACTTTTATGAGATATGCATTTGAACTCATTGGAACAAAGGTGGAACCGCATTCGTTAGGCCTACTACTACGCCTTCGCCTATACCTGGAAATACGCCTACGTCTACACCATTAGCTACGACTACGATTGCGTCTACGCCTACGTCTACGTCTGAATTTGCGTCGTCGCATGCATTTTTGTTAGAGTAATTAAAAAAAAAAGAAGTTGTATTGCTGTTCATAAACGTTAATAAAGTGCATATTTTAATTCCTTGTAGTGCAAGTTGTTTAACAGCTAGTGCTTAATACAAAGATGTGATTATCATAGACAATGAACACTGTTAAAACATTTCTTTTGTCACCCGTGTGTTGGATTAGGCGAGGTCGTTCGTTGTGAGATCGGCGCGCCACCTGCGCTCGCACCTGCCCACCCCGGATTAATTCCTCATCACGACGCTCCCAAAGCTAATGGGGGTGACATCCTTCGAGAAAAATGCCCACAGAAATTTACCCGATTAATAAACTCCGCTCCGCCTACAATCCCCAGTTAATACGCCTATCTGCAAAGAAATTGGACTCAATGATTGTTCTGAAACTGAAAAACAAGGCATCAGCTGTTTCTTGCACAGACCGTATAATAAATGGACAATATTTTTTTAATAAGTGTACACTTCGCATAATAATGGGATAGTATTTTTTAAAATGTAAATAACATGCAAAACATGTTTAAAAGTAGAATGAAATGAATAGAATCATTATTGACTTTTATAGATTTCGCCATAACGTCTACACTGAATATTGATTATGTAGAGTATATTGAGAGAGTTACAGCCAAGTGAAAATTAAGTGACGATTTTCTTTTTGAAGATGAAATCTATATCTTCCATAGTTTAGTATTAAAATAAATCATCCTAGCTATTGTTAATAATCTCCTAAAGAATTGATTTTTCTATACAACCTACCAACAATACAGTCCAATAATAAATACGATAGTGAATGAAAGTTACAGGACAAATTATATGGCATTTCTTAACCACAAGAACGCCGAAGCCGTTGTTATACCGCCCTTATTAATCCGTTGGCACCTTTGTGCTACGTAACGTATAGCTTTCAGATCTTGTACTCTGTAATTTCACGAATGACATCCTCAACCGAAATTTGATTTTAAGAGGGACAACAACCGCAGAAAGTCGACAGCGTCACGGAAGCATCATGAAAGCGTCCCAGAAGCGTCACACGCAACGCGTCTCGCCGCAAGATGCCGCGAGCATCTGTCGGTTTGTCGCTCTTTCCTTTTAAATAACCCTACTTTGATACAATTATTTGCATTATTGTTGCGGTCGGGGTTTGTCCGGGGAACACTTTCGTTCCGACCAAAGACGCCTCGAGTTATGTAAATTGTTGGGAATTATTGCGACATGTTTATAATTCTTTAATGTAATACTGCTTTTTTCACAAAGAAATTTGAATTCCCAAGCGTTGTGGTTCAGATACAATACGTTATATAGTATGTATGTATGTATCTATCTTCTATATCTATTCTATACACATAATAAAATTGGAGTGTGTTTGTAATATCAAAAGAAAAATTCCAGATTTCGGGAAGATGATGTATTTGGGTTGCTGATAACGAAAACTGCATTTTTTTTCTCTATCTGTCTGTACATATGTCTGCCCACAAGCCGCGTTGGTTCCGGGTAATCTCCGAAACTGCTGGGACGATTTCAATCGGGCTTTCATTGAAGGGTAGCTGACATAGACAGGCACATTATAGGCTACTTTTTTATTTGAACATATAATTTTAACAAAGCATTTTTGTAATATGTCCTAATTGTTTCCTACATGTCGGATGTTAAACGGTATACGAACGTATATCAAACTTGTCCAAAACGGTCTTTAAATTACCGTCTAAGATAGTACTATTATCAACATAAATTTTAACCTTCCGCTAAGCCTTCACTCAGAATTATTTATGTGTCTATTTATTGTATTAACATAAATTGGACATGAGTTATTTTATTGGGCCGAATGCGTCGAGAATGCGCTGGACAAAGGTTATGATTGTAATTCGGATTTGTCATAGCTCGTAAAATCAATGTTTGCTCGTGATTTATCACTAAAGTGATTCTAAGAATTACTTGATTGATTGATTAAATAATAAAATGATTTGTAGTATTAGTAAAGGTAACTTAGATGAGATGAGATACATAAAATACGAACATTTTGTTCCAATCAGCTTGACAAGGAACAAAGATGTTTAGTAGAATTACAAGAATAGAGGCAAATAATTAATGTTTTAATGTATTCCTTATATTAATAAATTAATGTTTTTTGAATCACGCGTTATTTTACTTTTAAGCAGTCCTTGTTCAAATTAATAGTTTTATCTATTTCACATACAGAATACAATCATTTTAATTTACACTTTTGCACATATATATAACTAGCTGTTGCTCGCGACTTCGCCCGCGTGAAATTAAAAATAATAAAAAAAAACAGCCTATGTTACTCACAGATAAATTACCTTTCTAACGGTGATAGAATTTTTGAAATCGGTACAGTAGTTTTTGAGTTATTTCAATACATACAAAAATACAAATCTTTCCTCTTTATAATATTAGTATAGATATACGAGTAGATTAGGCATAGAGTAATAAAGTAATAGAGCATACGCTTTTATCTACTCTGTGGTCATAGTACGGTATTCTCACACTAAGTAATTTCGTTAATAAATCATTCGCAGAGTTTACTAGTTCCTAGCTCTAATGTTCATGTATTATTTTAACGGCTGTAGAGAAAAATGGCGGTGCGAAAGTCGAAGATCGTATTAGAGTGCAATTTGCAGTGTAATTTGCATATCGCAGCTCAGTCGTACAAGTCTAGCTCCATGTAAATCTATTATGGTTACGGTACACTTCTATTTCTAACTTCACTATGATTCCTTCCTGGTAATTATTGGTCAACTATGACGACAATGTATTTGTGTTATTAGAGTTATTTACGTTTAGAACTGGTTTCGCTAAGTATATAGGGTAGTAGTAGTGAGTTTTAGTTTTGTTTGATGTTCGATTGTACCGAATAACATAAAAATAGAGTAAAAATAATAATAGTTATTAAAAAAACACTCTTTTTAACCAGTCGGTTGCTCTCCGAGATTTTTGTTATACCATTTTTGTATTATTTAAACAATCTAATAGTATAAAACAGTTTTTATTTGCATATGCAGATGAACAATAAAAGGGTCATCTGTATTGTGGTGCACTGTTTGACCACTGGTGATAGTGTTGCCCGTTATTGTTAAACATTTTCTTATTACCCTATTATACTAGGACTGACATATTTTGATCTGTAGTTGCTGTTAATTTTTTTTAATAAAAAAAAATAAAACACTGCCGTAGTTAATATTCTATTTTTATCGACATTTTATAAATAATGTTTGGTAAAACATCCTTTAAAAGACATCTTTTAAACTAAATTAAAGCGCGGTTTGCACTTGGCCAATACAGTTGGTCAGTAGTGTTCAATAACTGGAATGGTAATCAACTGGCACAGTCTGAATGCTTGCGCCAGTGAGTCCTTACAAACTATGAACAGCCGTCGCAACTGTCTAACTGTACTGGCCAAGTGTAAACCGGACATAAAGCTCTAATTATGTAGATACTCCATACCTATTATTTGTATCAGTATTTAATGATGTTTTCAATTTAATATTCACAATTAGGATTCTATCGCTGGCTAAATCGACGGCAATTTCACGGTGTGAATGTTATTCGGTTTGATGAATCTTTCGTGTAGTGACACAAGGTTTTAACATTATAAAATATCAAGACTAGTGACGTCACAAAGGCTGTGGGCAGAGAATGGCCGCGCCGGGGGGTCGGCGCGCGACACCCCGCGACTTCTTAAATTTAATAATCGCCATTTAAACAGACTAGATAAATATTTTGAATGCGATTTAGTTGGAAAGTATACGTTAATATTTGTCAACAGAAGCTTTCGAAATCAGATAAATATTGAAAAAAGATAAGCAATATTTTGAACTGTTTAGTTTTTGCTATCAAGTATCCTTTAGCGTTGACAGAAAATTTTAAGTGGTTTAAGCAATTTTAATGGGTTGCTGAGAGCATAACTAACCCAGTCTGAACCCAAATCTCGTGAGAGATTTTTTTTTAAGTTTTTTATTGGAATGAATACTTCTATACTATTATAATAAAGCGTAAACACACACCAAGATGTCAGCAATTACAGCATATTTTTGAATAATATTTTTTTTAATAAACAGCCCTACACTTACGTAATGCTTTAGGCTATATATTTTCACGCCATTAAACTTAGGGAGTGAATATTTTGGATAAAAACCCTAATGTGGGAAAGAGACCATAAGTTGCTGCCAACATCAAGAAAGAAAGATTGCTAAGGTTTGTCATGTCATGTCATGTCATTTTGACATTTGCAATTGAGGATTTGACAAATGTAAACAATAAAATAAAATTTTTATAATCTCACGCGGATGAATCCGCACGCGAACAGCTAGTTTAATAATAGTAGTAGAAAGTAATAGTACTCCAAATGAAGCTTTCAAGCACAATTTTTAGTATTTGTATAAGTTTTAGACGTTTTCTCTTAAACATTTTCAAATGTATGTGTTCTAACTTGACTTTCTTAATATTGATAATTTCCATCAGATAAAATTACAATGAAAATGACATAGTTATAACTCATCTAATGAAGCTGTACATGTATTGGTAATGCTTTATAACGCAAATAATATTGAATTATTCCCCTTCAATATGTAGTAAATAGCAAAGCAATGTCTAACGCTCCAATGTCCTCATATTAAGTGGGTTTCGTTTATTAGTAACATTAACGACATGCGCTCTCACTGCTCTCGAAGCCTTTTCATCTGTCAAGTTGTAACAGCCACGGAATTGGGTTATAATTTACGATATTATCTCGCGACACCCCGCATGAGGGCCGGACAGTACTGACCGATGAAAAAAGAGCAGGGGCGTAATAGAGGTATAATGGTCACCGCTGACCGCCCGGAACGATCACACCCGCCTCGTTATGACTTGCCAAAATAGAGTCGTAATAATGAAAGATGGCCGATTGTCGTTCGGCATTTGGAACGATCTCGTAACGGACAAACTGGCTATCGGTCACCGAGTGATATCGTTTTGTATAAACTCGAGGGGTGGCCGTTTTGTTTACGTGTGGTCAGTTTATGGTCTGAATATTATTGTGTCTTTATTATAGATGTATGGGCCGGTCGTAATGTTACGAGAATAATTGTAACGATAAAGGAGGCACGGTATATGAGATGTGTAATGGATGGCCGGTCAGGAGCGGCGGCCGTGGCGCGCTAAGCTCGGCCGGAGATTGATACCGGCTCGTGCGCTGCCGGCTGACAAATAGACAGTCCGGCGCGGCGTCGGCGTCGTGAGGCGTCTTACCATAAATAAGGATTACATCGCTGACCACGTCCTTAGAAGCCAGTCCAAGGACGTCGATCCTTCAAACACCGATCAGAATATCCTACGAACGTACGGGTTCAAAATTGCCGTTAAAATGTTGCGCGAATTTATTCGTCTGAAAACCTTGTCGATTTCCATTTGAGTCGCGAATTTGCCTTATTTCGGCGCCTAAGTCTTAAATTACAAGTTAGAGATGGGGTTTCCGAGTTGAGGCGCGAAGCGCTAAGCTCAATGTTTTAGAGTCGGCTTCGTTTCAATTGCGAGTACGCCGACGGATTACCGTTACGAGTGAAGCGCGAGGAAACGCGTCGAAATACGCGTCAAATCCCCATTTCACTTATCCTTAGATCTGTAGGTATATTCGATCGTTCAACCTTTAACTCGAAGATAGTCACAGACTAATTCAATGCGAAGAATCCAGCTTATCTACTGTTGAACTGGAGTAACGTTTGTATACGTCGAGTGCGATCTGTGGCAGTAAGTTTGTTCGGCAAGAGCCATTCAAGTCGCTCGGAGAGGATAGTCGACGGATGTTGCCTCAGTATATTTGTTAAGTTGGTTGTAAATTCACACGCTCGATGGATCCAAATGGGCCGAGTTTGGAGAACGAGCCTAAGTTAGCCACGATAATCCCTTATTCGATTAGCAATAAGAGATAATGTGGCTTAGTAACTTAGATGTTACTTGCTTTGTTATACCTACTTATGTTGGAGTAAAATAGGCGCTGATATTTTGATGTGATATAAAGTTTATCAATGCAAAAGATTTTGTTTTGAAGAACCACTAAAACTAACTACGATTAGTTGACAGAAAGGTTCGAAGCGATTGGTGCATATGCGTACAAGTTATCTAACACAATTTCCCCAAATCATCTTTTTTAAAATACATATGTAATGAGTACCTAAATCTATTAAACCTTATTCATAAGATAATTGAATCATGGTCCCATATTGACAGTAAATTTATGTGGGTCTTTGTTTTACATAGTCATCTTTAATTGTCCGGTGTTATCTCGTGAAATATCCGATTGTATGCGGGCGAGCCGAGGTCCGAAGATTAGCAGATGTCCAGTCTTCTCACGTCGTCCGGTGCGGGGTTCAATTATAACGATCCGATACATGTTATTGCTATATGGCTTCACATGAATACGTAATAAGTGTTTACGTGGTTTGGCAATCCTAGATATATAGGGATGTCAATATGTCGATATATTGTAAGAGTTTCTTTTAGAATTTTTAAAGACAGATAATTTTAATTTTTTTCAAGTAGAATAAATCTGTTTGATAAAAATTAGGGTTGTTTAAATGAGAAATAAATATGTATCGATATAACGTCCGTTAAAAAGGGGACATGTTAACCCCGAGTCGGAGTCACATAAACCGTCCTGTTAATATTAAAGCCGCGAGCCGCGTGTGTTACTTTTTAAACAGCTTTAATCAGGGATCTACATAATAACACGACGCGGGACTTCCGTCCGTCCGACTTGATTGATGCGCCTGCCTAGATTTATTTGCCTGAAACGGTGTCGTGATACGTCCGCGGACTTTTTACGCGCAGAAACGGACTTTTGTTTCATTTTTAATACGGCCTTTCTGTAATTAGTGTAATAAATTATAAAATGATAATACTGTTAGGGCCATCTTGCGGCGTCACGGGGAGGTGGGGCCGCCGGCGACCGCGTGTCAATCACTCTCTCGAATGTAGAACAATTCTTATTTCGAAAAAGAATAAAAAATACGTATCACTTTTATTTTCTGTCTCTTTCCGTGTAAGCGATGTGCAACGCGTGTGACAGAGATGGGATATTGGATTGGTCTTATGGTAACATCTGTGCTTTATAATAGACGCTTACGTAGGCTTCTTTTCGGGGATCGCTCGAGCCCGGTGGGATCGCTTTAACATGATTGATCTGTTTATTTTACATTTTAAAGGAACATTTTTACGGTTGCTTGTCAACTTAATAACAAAGTGTTTTATTTCGGGACACGTTAAGTTCGGTTTTATTGATAGGCTCCTTTTAATATTATTCCGGAGACGGGTCGAGGTGTTCTGAGGGAATTCGTAATGATTCATCTGAATGTGATTGGCGTGTTGGCATGTCAGCCGTCTTTGTGCAACCACTGAGAATTATTCATAATCATTTCGAGTATTGCTTTTATTTTTTACAGGAAAATACAGCATTTCTCACGATCGTTTAGATTAAGGGGTGGTAGACTAAATATACTTTGGAGAGATTATTTGCGTACTAGAACCGTGCAAATAGTTAATTATGGTTTTTGCAATATTTGTAAAGAGGTGTACCTTCACTATTTTGAAATTGTACTCCAGATAGTGATACAAACAGTGGGTTGTTTGCATTGCGATGTTTGATTTTTCAATCGTGTTTTTATCATTAACTTGCTTTTAAAATAATTATATGAAGCTTCTAGTAGTTTATAAATAATATTAATATTTTTCAAATTTTTTTTAAGAAGCAATACACTTGTTCATAGAGTGTTTTTACTATGATAAAGTACTAATAATAGATTTACAGGAGAGCTGGTGCGGTGAGAGTGGCGCCAGGCTAAGTGAGAGCGATGCTTAACTAAGTAAGGTAGCTAAGTGTGCGTAACTTTAATGTTGCCGCCGACCGACGAGACTTTCGTTGTACTGAGATAAGAATATCGGATATCGACAGGTGGAGCTACATATTGCTTTTTCTTAATTTAAACTATTTAGATACATGCATGAGCTACTGAGATTTTATGGTGTATCTGCAGTGTTGAATAGAAACTGATCTGTTTGAGCTTAATACTTCTATTGTACGGGACAGTGAAAATTTAAATTAACCGCTAAACTGTCGCGGCTTAAGACCATTAGATCCTTCTTCGCGAAACGCGGAATAATCACCTGTTTAATCATGTCAGTTAGCTTCCGATAGTGGTTATAGTCAATTTAATGATAAAACACCTAAAGTCCTAATTACATTAAGCGCTGTTACATCATATAAGTGTTAGAAGATTTTTATAGAGCCCTTAAAGCTTTAACAGTGGTAGAGCCCGCTTTAACATCTTCGCACGAATGGGCCGGCTCGCTCGGTGTAATACCACGACCACACAGAAAACAGGCGTGAAGTGGAAGCAATTCCGCGTTTCGTCTGATGAGTGTGGTGCCGGAGGCCTAATATTACTCCCTTTCCCTTTTCACCCTTTTCTTAAGAGGAAAGGATGGAAAGGAAAAGTGGATTTGACGGTGGAGGAAACGCATAGGAAGCGAAAAGGTCCTCTTTATGTGCGTCTCCTCCTCCGTCAATGAAGGGTAGGCAACGCATCTGCAATTGCGGATGTCTATGGGCAGCGGTCGTTTTCCAATTCGGTGGATTCAGGTGGCCGCTGGCTCGTTTGCCACCTTATATTATATAAAAAAAAAAGCTTCAATCTAAACTGGCTGTGCTACTGGTTCTTGTTAAATCTTAAATGCTTTTGACAAAAAAGCGTGCGCAGAGCCGCGCGTAGCATCTTATCGGAAGCAATTACACGTTGCTTTATTAATTTTCATAACTACCCTCGCGACATCAAAGGAGACCGCCATGCGCGTGCGCCTCTTACAGCGTGGTATAAGTTACGAACTTTTATCACTTTTACATTTTTAATAATTGTTATAATATCTCTGTCGTACCCAAAGTTTTCTTTTACGCAACTTTATTACACAATATTGCCTACGCTTCATTCATAACTACATATTTGGTAGTATTCCAATGGTTCTACACAAGATCATTATGTGAAAATTAAAAGGACATCTATAGTGTAAATTTCATACATGAAATCTAGTATAAGAGAATGTTTAAGTAATCATTAAAGGAATCAGAGTTCGGCAGTTATTTGGCAATTGATTCCCGCTTACATGTTATCACTTGTACCACACATTTGGCTACTGTTTACGCTGAAACCCTTGAAGACGTTTTAACAACACTCCAGCGCAGGCGCACATCATCTTTGATGTTGCGCGACACTTCATATATTCAGTTCATATTTCTTTGAACTGGGACCCGCCGTAGTGTATTGCTTATCATAAAAAATGAACACACTTGCTTCTATTCAAAATTAATTTACATAGACCACTTGTAGTACTTAGTTACTTAAGTTCTATTTTTATTTTGAAGTTAAATTTATAGATAATTGTTAATATTAGGTAAATAATTGTTTCATACTCACAGTTGGACATTAGCCTGAATATAACCTTAAGCTGAATGTTACAGAAAGAAAGTCTTGAAGAGAGTTCCTTGTTTCTTTAAGAATAAACACTAATCCGCAATATTTCTCCAGTTAATTAGGATAAAAAGAAAAGAATAACACTACCAATACAGATACGATACGAGAATAAAGTTCCTTCAGAGTACAGATGAAAATTGGTCGTGATATAAATAAGATAAATAAATCGAAACATGAAGAGAAAGCTACCCGTTACAATATGTAAACTTCGGTACGGGAGAAAGACTTATCTCGCTAAAACGATTCCCACATAAATAAAGCTCATCGGATATGAGAACGTATTTACATAAGAAAAATATAAAAAGCCTAAACGATAGGTCCATGAGGGCGGCATACGGTATCGGGTGGGCGCGGGGCGAAGGCGCTTGGCAGGCGGCGCACGTCCGGTCGAGGCGCGCCTTTAATAACAATACCAAATATCAGTTCGTTGCTACGATCGCAAATCTACGTCAATAACATATCCAATAGTAGCGCTCAATTCATTTCGACATAATCTAATATGGCAGAGCACGTTTCTCGCCTAAATCTCCCGCCACATGTCGCCAAGATGGCTGCTCCCAACTAAAGAAAAAGGAGATCACGAATCAGTAATATCTTTCAAGTCCATAAAGTTAAATGTTTATTTGCAGCGATATATTGTCCTTTTGCGGATATTGCTTTAGGTCAGATGTAAGGTCGAATATAAATGCAGTTTGGTGAAGAATGATAGGAACTTACCCTATTATTAGGGGTAGTACCTTTTTTATCAGACGACTAGCTGTTCCCGCGCGGCTTCATCCGCATGGAATTATAAAAACTTTATTTTATTGTTTACATTTGTCAAATTCTCAATTGCAAATGTCAAATTACCGTTACCATAATAACCTTGCTTACGTAATGTTGGCAGCTTGTACTTTATGGTCCCTTTCCCACATTAAGGCTTTTTTTCTAATTTATTTACCCCCTAAGTTTAATAGCGTGAAAATATATAGCCTAAAGCGTGTCGTAAGTGTAGGGCTTTCTATTACAGAAAGAATTATTCAAAATTTTGCTGTGATTGCTGACATCCTACGCCACGAAGTAGTGTGTGTTTACGCTTTATTATATTAGTATAGAAGTATAGATAGATTATGATGGTCTGTTTCTATAGATTTATGGATGTACTAGTTATTGCGTTTAACTCAAACTAGGTAAAACATTTCGAACAGCATACAAAACTACAAAATCAAGATGTTAAAGTAATTTTCTTTGATCAAACAGTTTGACTAATTTAAGACTTGTCCTGTGATCAGTGTAAATAAACGGAATAAAATTGCTACAATTAAGGTTTCTTTTCTAATGCAATGATTGATCAATCATCAAACACAGGGCTCCTACAGTCGAAGGAATTTCTAGTCTGTACTAGGGTTAACACTGCTTCCGCTTTAACCTGAATTTGTATGGTGCATATTACGGCCACAATTTGACATCAATATTTCGGGCGAGAATGGACGGCTTAAATCAAACGCCGAGGAGATACTTACTAGCGTGATTTAGTCGTTTTTTGTGGCTAGAGTTTATGTTAATTGAAAGTTGGCAGCCCTTATTGTTTTCGAGGCGGAGGCGCTTTGTCTGTGGACGTGTCCGGTGGGCCCCAAGTCTGCTACTGTCGCAAAGACTACATACTTGCAGAAGCGACTTTCTTCATATATTCTGAAATATTTTTTCTTTGTTATTAATATTTTATGGCCAGTGAATAGTTATGTTTGTAGGTCACTTGATTTTTGTAGGAGAAACTTTTAAATTGTAGAATTATAGACTCGTTCACAAATTTTAAGTATAGTTATATTCGGGTAAATTTCATCATATACATAACGAGTAACGACTATAAGTCAATATTTTTAAAATATGGGAAAAAATTCACATGCTTCAGGGATTACAACTTTATGGTGTTAGCCTAAATATAAAAAGAATATGGAAAACTGCGTGTCTGTTTGCTTTTTGAATGATCTATGACAAGAAGTAATAGCGGACGATTTGGATTGATTCCTTCATTGTGATGGTGAGTGGTGATTTCAGCAGGAATTGTTTCTACGTTCGGACTCCCGTACTCATCGCTCGCCGCGCGGACGTCTTAATGCGCACATAGTAATTTAAACCAACCAACTGTACGGTACAACATTTTATTTATCTGTAATTTGTACATGAAACAATATGGTACCGACAATCAATGTTCCGATGAGGAGCTTTATAATTTTAAATGTAGTTTCCTTGATATTTTTTCCATTGTTTAACATTATTTCTTCACAGATAACCCGTCATTATAAGAACCTTAATTATTATCTTAACGTTATTAATATTTCACACTATCCTTTTAACTTACAATTTTCATAAAATACTGAAGCAATAATAAGCATAATGTCCGCCATTGTATTTTAACGTTCCTCCGTTTAGCTAATCATCCCTTCATTTGGAATTTGATATAGTTTGTTTCACTATTGATGAATGTAAGTGCTTAATACATCTGGTAGTTGGACGTAGGGGTCGAGGGTCACGCGCTCCATTCCCATCGATTTCCATTTAAGCCGGCGCGTGCTGTCGACAACGGATCTCTGTTGCCGTCCAATCTCCTTCCGCCGCCATCTTTGTTTTTTAAGATTACGAAAAGACGCTGTATCAAAGGATCTTACAATGTGTAGATTATTCTATTATTCTTTGCTTGGTTTGTTATATTTAAGTAAGTATTTTTTTCTCATATCTAAATGAAAGAATATCTATGTGTTGATAATAATCTGATTTCCATATTCATTTATAAAAACTGAATGACAAAATTAATATATTCTAGACTGGGTATCACGTAGTCATAATCATAAGGTAATCATAATCAGTTATTGTTATATGACTACTGAAAATACGACGTAAGATTGAAACAGTAGTAATATGAATAACCATTAGTAATTGTCTTCGTGCTTAAGAATTGTAATAGAAGGCGAGTGGTTGGAGACAATGCGGCGCGTGACTCCATCACAATGGAGCGGTGTCCGCCCCGAGCACCCGCAAGCCAGCGAGACCCGCCAGCGTCCGCTACCTCAGAGTGGCCGTGCCGCTACCCACCACTTAGCGGACCTAATACAATTCAATTTTGTTCCGAAGAAGCCATTATCTTGCAGTTACATCGCCATTACGAAATTTTAGTTTAATTTGATTATCAAATTATAGATTTAATACTTCTATTTCACGTCAAAGGGCTACCTGAAACCGTAAACTTTGTTCAATCAATTACCCTAACCGATTCTTTTTGAAGTACATCGTTTTACTCGGACAGTAAATTCCGGAACGGCTTACGCCGCACATTGGGCTGTATCCAGTTGCTCCATAGACAACTTCATCTGATGTTTGAAATGTCTCTTTTTTTTGCTTGAATGTGCTTTGTATTAGTAAATGTATACCTTATAACGTAATATTTATCTTGTATCGATGTTTTTGGCGCAATTAGAATGTTTTCTCTGAAAATTTGTATGGAGTCGGAGTCAAAATTGGCGATAACTCAGCTATCGCACAATTGCGCCTTATTTCCTCTGAGATTATGTTTGTACAACTTATAAAGATTTTTTTGGTGTACTACAGAACACGGGCACGGGTGCGATATTTGACTTATTCAAGGTCAAAGGTCATAAAAATCACTTTTTCGCGTATTTCAGGGGAATGGTTAGGTTTATCAAAAAGTTGACTAGGATGAAGTTGTAGATCATGAAATTGCCTATTAAATATTCATACATACTTTTTTCATAAGAGCCATAGTTTCCGAGATATAACGATTTGCACATCCAAATTGTTCAGATTAATATACCCGATACTTTAATAACTAATAATTCCTAACCACTGGAACCAGAGGCTTGAAATTTTGGTAAAATTTTCTATTACTGTATTAGATGAGCGCTAAGAAAGGATTTTACGAAAACCATCCCGCAAAGGTCCAACGTGGGGGTTGAAATTTGCATGGAAAGATTTTCTTCCTCAAGCAAAGTGACTTGACAAGTCATAACGTATATGTATATTTGCATGTATATTTCTTAGTCTACTCCTACACTACATGCACGCATAAATATAATGGAGAGCCTCTTGCATATCTCGTACATACTAGACTTTAAAAAATGGGCTGCTAGAGATGCTGATCGCGTAATCATAAAACTGATGTAGCAGATGATTAGAGACAGATTTCAAAAGGAACTTAGTCTCTCATAGACATGATTAAACAAGGTCACGGAACCACCAATGATGGGAACACGGCAAGAAGATTTTTTCACTGTCACCACTCACAAAATATTAATACATGGAGCTGAGGTTATTGCTCATAACGGCTTCTTTCGGAAACAAGGCCCACAATGGAAATTAAAAAGAGGAAGATCTACTTGCGAAGGATTGGATCTGCTGGATCGTAAAGAATCGGATCGTGAAATCGAGTTCTGCGATGTTTCGCTTTGTGAACCAGAAACTAATTCTGAAAATGAATATACTGACAGTGAATAAGTTAATTTTTTAAGTTATAATAGTAAGTTCAATATCATATTGAATACAAAGGTATCATTAGTTTTTTACTTTTTCTGTCTTATTTTAAATTTATTATATATATACGTGCAAATATATACGTTATGACTTGACAAGTCACTTTGCTTGAGGAAGAAAATCTTTCCATGCAAATTTCAACCCCAACGTTGGACCTTTACGGGATGATTTTCGTAAAACCCTTTCTTAGCGCTCATCTAATACAATAATAAAAAAATTTACGCAAAATTTCAAGGCTCTGGTTCCAGTGGTTAGGAATTATTAGTTATTAAAGTATCGAGTATATTAATCTGAACAATTTAGATGTGCAAATCGTTATATCTCGGAAACTATGGCTCTTATGAAAAAAGTATGTATGGATATTTAATAGGCAATTTCATGATCTACAACTTTATCCTAGTCAACTTTTTGATAAACCTAACCATTCCGCTGAAATAGGCGAAAAAGTGATTTTTATGACCTTTGACCTTGAATAAGTCAAAAATCGCACCCGTGCCCGTGTTCAATAGTACACCAAAAAATCTTTATAAGTTGTACAAACATAATCTCAGAGGAAATAAGGCGCAATTGTGCGATAGCTGAGTTATCGCCAATTTTGACTCCGACTCCATACAAATTTTCAGAGAAACATTCTAATTGCGCCAAAAACATCGATACAAGATAAATTTTACGTTATAAGGTATACATTTACTAATACAAAGCACATTCAAGCAAAAAAATGAGACATTTCAAACATCAGATGAAGTTGTCTATGGAGCAACTGGATACAGCCCAATGTGCGCCGCCCAAAAAATTAATTGATTGGATCTCGTTTCCCGGAGGAAACAGCGCGGAAGAGTTTTAATTAGCGAGAAAAAAAGGCACCACAAAAGTTTCGACGTAAAAAAGCGGGAGACAAGGGTGGGCGCGGCGCGGAATAAAAATCTACCGCTCGTAATGCGGGCAACATTTGTGTGAGGAAGGCGCTCGGTAATGGAAGACAAATTTCAATATAATTTGCAATACATAAGCGTGTTACTTTAATAGCCCAGAACCACCCTTCAAATTAAACGGGGCTTAAGTTTTATTTTATTTTTTCCCCGTCGGTCGGCGCGAGCGCGCGAGCGGCCCCGCGACGCAGCCCTGAAAAAATATAATCCGACCGAATTAATTGCTCCTACTGGCAATAGTGGCGCGCGAGATGCCGCCAAATCAAATTAAGGACGCGCTATAAAAACCAAATTAGTGCTCGCTTTAACCGTGAGAGGGTATTTAGTTACAAGACGTTAGTTTAAATCCCGCAATTTTCATTAACAATAAATATCCCCTCGCAGCCGCGTGGAATCCTTATTGTTTTACTTTTTACACCCTTGTGTCTCGGCGGGATGTAGCTGCGACTTGCGCTCGCCGCTCCTGAGGCTCCAGCTAATTTGTTCCTTTTGTTTACTTACTCATAGGGCGTAGGTAATAAAAATTTGTGTACCGCGAATTGTGTGGACTTTAAATTTTTATATAACCACCGGGCGGTGCGTCGCCAGAGTTTTGCATTTAATTGCGGAAAAATTTAGGGTCGAAGACGAGCGCTTCTGTGTAGATTCTTAAACTAATTGGACGGTCGTTACGAAGTTTTTCCCTCTGACCGTTTACGCAACGTCGAGAAGGAAAAGAAAAATTTAATTCAAGTCACATCTGTGAAGTTACTAGGATCAGTGCGAGGACAAATTAGTGGTTCTTAATTTGTATTCCGAAAACCGTTATTTGGTCCGTCCATCAGCCGCAGATGAAGCACGAAGGGGTGAATTTGATGGTTTTTTTTTCATCGGCACGTTAGACCTTAATTACAAACGATGCACAGAATTAGAGGGCGGCAACGATTTAAAACAATAAGTTGATACCGTCATTAGGGAACGTCGGCGCGGCGGTTGCATATTACCGGTTTTACCTTCTTAATGTGACGATATTACGATGTTTATTACTACACAGATTGAGCGGGCAGATAACGTGCAATTAGAGCTAGGTAACACGTACGGCGGCTAACATAAAATGTGTAATTTATTTTTATAGTCGCTTGTATAAAAATATCTTCTTAGTATGCAAGATACAATGCCTAGCAGCTGGAAAAGGCTGGGTAAGACAAAGTTTTAAAATTGCATATTGCGTTAACAACCAAGATATTGTTGCTTTAAACTAAGCTCCTGGTAATGACCATAAAATATATGCTTATCTAAGGATTTATTACTTTTAGATCCATCATATTGTCAAAGTGTACGACCAACACATAGTCTTTTTTTTATAATATAAGGCAGCAGACAGGCAAGCGGCCACCTGAATCCACCGAAATGGAAAGCGACCGCTGTCCATAAACATTCGCAATTGAAGATGCGTTGCCTACCCTTAATTGACGGAGGAGGAGACGCACATAAAGAGGACATTTCCCCTTCCTATGCGTCTCCTCCACCGTCAAATCCACTTTTCCTTCCCATCCTTTCCTCTTAAGAAAAGGGTGGAAAGGGAAAGGGACTAAAATTAGGCCTCCGGCACCACACTCATCAGACGAAACGCGGAATTGCTTCCACTTCACGCCTGTTTTCTGTGTGGTCGTGGTATTGCACCGGGCGAGCCGGCCCATTCGTGCGAAGATGTTAAAGCGGGCTCTACCGCTGTTAAATCTACTTTATTTTTTTAATCCACGCGTTAGTCTATAAAGATACTTTCAGGATTACATACGAAGAACACTAAATTCGTATCGTAATTAAAATATTTTTTTGCCTAATGGGTTACCTCGAAATTATTAAATACAACGGCCAATTTCGTGGATTCAACATTATGTATAATAAAAATTAACGATAGAATTTACCACGGAGCTTAATCATTATAACACCATATGTAAGAACGTTTAA
Source organism: Papilio protenor (assembly GCA_029286645.1). Classification (NCBI taxonomy): domain Eukaryota; kingdom Metazoa; phylum Arthropoda; class Insecta; order Lepidoptera; family Papilionidae; genus Papilio; species Papilio protenor. Next base: position 6,434,425 of record JAGSMZ010000002.1, read on the forward strand.
AAAAATTAAGCCGGCAATCAAATAGTTAATTAATAATTTTCAAGTTAGTAATGTGCTCAGTTGCCGTTACTAACGCGCCCAGATAAATGTTGAGGGAAACGGATTTCAAAATTGTTTTTTCTTGTTCTTATAACAGATTTCGTTTGAAATTTGTAATTACTTAAACATGAAGTACATAAAGTTGTTTTTATTACCTTATAGTTTAGAGTACAAAGTTTTCGAAATCATATCATACTAATATTATAAATGTAAAAGTTTAGATGGATGTTTGTTAGAGTTTGTAGCCTAAACGGCTGAACGGATTTCGATAAAATTTGGTATAGATGTAGAGGATAATATGGAGGAACACATAGCTTACTCACTTTTTTTTTTAATTCGCAGACGGAGTCGCGGGTAAAAGCTAGTAATGAAAAAAGCATCAAATTTAACATTGAAATTAAACGTATTAGCCTAATATCAAAATTAACTGTTTGTTCTATTCATATTTTAATTACTTTTTTATATTTAAGTTCTAGTTTTACTCCCATAAAGTTATCAATGTGCATCTGTACATACAGACATGCAGGCTCGTAACTCCCACGTGTAAGCTTTCATGTTAAAAGAGCAAATGGTAAGCAGTGCAATTATCATTAGTTACAGCTTATTGTCTTAATTGTTGGTCTGTTTGCGTCGGCGTTCATTATTACAGGCGCTGAAAAGCCGACGCACGAAAATAGTGATTATAATATTAAAATGACCGCGTTGATTGCAGGAAACATGTTATTTAATGTATAGCGATAAGATCTTATCGCACCGATCCTAATTCCCGATGTGTGGATATTATCGTGCTACCTGCCGAAATCGGCCGGATACGCGGATAGTCGGCATATGGCCGACTTTACTATTCTCTTATACAGCGTGTTTTTATTTAAAACTAATTAATTACTGATTAGAACTTCTAGTTTTTTACTTTGAATAATCAAGTAGTTTTAAAAGGTTATTGTTTTAATTGCATATTGTAATTTGAACGTTATTTAGGTATCATCATACAAATGAATAAGATAGTTTGTGTTATGTAAACAGTTGCCGGCTTTGTAACGTGTCATTAGTGAGACCAACAAAGGTGTGTGTGAGAGCACCCTGTAGCTGCGGTTATTATCGAGACAAAGCGGTCTGTTTGTCTATCAGGATAATCTGTAGCCGCGCCACCGCCCGCTCGGTTTCAATTCCGTTGTGTAAACGGCCTAATGGTCGCGGGGTAATGTGACACGCTTGACGATTCCACTCACAAATCGTTGTACGAAACTCTATTACGTTCTAATGACGGCCACCGTCTAATTGCAACATTATTACGTTTTGTTGTGCTCCCTTAATGATAGTGCTGAGTAATTATTGGGCGAGGTGAAACCCCGAAGATGTGTCGAATTGAATTGTCGGTGTCGTAATGAGTGAGTTCGGCCGCGGCGGATGCGAGCTCTCGAATTATCCACATATCAATGAAAGCGTGCGATTAATTTTTAATAGCTCCCCCCTGCCCCTTTTTCCCCCGCTGCCCCGAGCTACTGTTATTGCCCCGTAACTTTGTAGACACAAATCTATAGGCATTCGTATAATAACAGTTTTTTTGATTGTTGATCGTACATTTGAATAATTACTACAACTGAGACTTGTTTTTAATGTATGCTCTGAATCGCAGATGTCCGCACACTGTTTATAATGAAAATTATCTGTTATTGACCATAATTACAGTATTCGTTAATTTGTAACTACTTTGTCTATTCGTGTATTATTTTACACCACGGGTAGATTTCCAATACACTTTGCAGCACAACTTTCGCTCTTTGAATTATCATCACCAGCTCACTATACGTCCCCACCGAGGGGCTCGGAGCCTACCCTAAGTTAGGGTGACTAGGCTCTTTGAATACTGTCCTAGTACCTGGTGCAAGACAATCTTGTTTTACAGTTAACTGGCTGTTGTTCGTGACTTCGCCCTCGTGAAATTTAAAAAAAATGTAAAAACATAGCTCTTTAATGGTGCAAGAATTCGAAATCGGTCCAGTAGTTTTTCAGTTATTTCGATATGTACAAAAATTCAAAAATACAAATCTTTGCTCTTTCTAATATTAGTATAGATAGATGTAAATATTTTGAACTTAACGGCCTGGTAGTTTATAGCATATAATATAGGTTTAGTTTAGTATATCTTTAATAATAAACAGACATATTCATATTGGTATCATTAAAGTTAAATAAAGTATAAAGCTTGATACAATGTTGTCACGATTGTCATCGGGGTGATTTCACTCGCAAAGAAAAATGTAACCGTGGATTTACACTGAAGAAACACCCATAGAAAATTATATCGTTATCTCTGTTGTTTCCAAATGAATGAGAAGGACGTCGGATATGTTTTTGTGTCTACGTTTCACCAGTGGAAGCCGACGGTAAGTCGCGCGTAATGCCCCATATCGCACGATCGCGTAGATGTAGAGTAGACGAGTTATATTCGTGAATAATTTAACGGACAATGGACTGACAACTATTTTATTCTATTACACTATAGCTGCCACGAAAAGGCGTCGTTTGGACACCTAATTGCTTTTAGATTGTTGTTTAAATGTTCCGTTTGTGAAATATATATTTTCATTTCGATTTATATAGGTTTTTTATTTGAGTATTTGAAATTGTGAGGCAATACTGAATAGATATATTGCAAAGCCTCAATTTTCCTTTTCCAGTTGGTTTTCTAGATTTTTATTAGGTTCGTGTGGTTGCTAGTAGTTAACGATTATTCAGTTTTTAGAGTAGGAGACTATAAATTTTTAAAACTAAAAAATAAAAAAACAATATTTATATAACTCTACAAATTAATGCCTATCTTATGTATAACTTGCTTTCGCCCACGACTCCGACGTGGAATTAAGAAAAAAAAAAACAAAAGTGAGTAGGCTATGTGTTCTTCTAGACTATCCTCTACATCTGTACCAAATTTCATCAAAATCCGTTCAGCCATTTAGGCTATAAACTCTAACAAACATCCATCCATCCATCTAAAGTTTCGCTTTTATAATGTTAGCATGAAGTATGATATGATAAGTAGAAAGAGTTTTAAAATAAGAAAAGAACAAGAATTTGATCCATTGTAACACTTAGATCAGGTGTAAGTCAATTTTACACATAGTTAAGTTTTTTTGTACTAACCATGAAATAAAAATTATAACTTACTAGGTAAAACAACAGTAATAAAAAAAGTTATTGATGATAGAAATAAAATAAACTTCGTATACTTTTGACGTGTAAATAAATATTATATAACTTTTAAAGTTTATGTTTAAAAAGGGCAAGTAGTTCGTTAGATTATTTAAAGAGACAAATATGAGGAGTCGAGTCATAGACAGCACAGGCTTAATAATGTTGAGATAGTTATCATAAAATATGAAATGTTTATGAAACACATACAAGTGAAACCACATGTCACTAATTCAGATTCAACGATTATTAATTTATTGGATTTTGTAAACCATAGTATGTTTGAAGGATCTTTTCACGTCTATTCTATATAGGTAGATTAATTCACGTCTTAAAATACATTTAAGTGCCAAGTTTATATTTATTTTAACGTTACTGTTCACCAAATTTGAAAAGAATCTCATAGAAATACGTTGTTTCATTTTTGATTCCTTGACACCATGCTAGTAGGTGTACCACTCAATCACCCACCAGGTTTTAACTAAATATTTCTCACAATTACATTATTTATTTAACAACTTATTAGTTAGTATAAAATACGTCAAAGATAATGCCAATTATGGTCATTTCGAACGATTTGAGGCAGAGATAATCTGAGATATATTTCTCCTTAATTCCAACCAGTCACGGATACGAAACGAGCCCGACTTTAATTTGAGATCTTACGTTTTTTGCCTAAGTTATTACACCTATTAAACGGAAAGTAAGAAGACACGTTCGGCCATTAAAGGCGCACGGTAGCGGGCGCGGGATATTATCGCGCCGCTTGTTGCCCGCGTAAAATAATAATGGCGGAACTTCCGGTGCCGGAGGCGCGGGAACTTTGAGAAAAAGTGTCCGCCGCCTGCCGCCCGCCGCCCGCGGCCGCACCTCAGCTAACCTGCGGGATGTGACGTCACTTAATTTATTATCACCTCCCTAACATCGCTGAGAGAACAATTTCACCTCTAAATGACACTTTTTCAGTTTTCTCACCGCTTTACTTACATTTTTGTACGTAAATTCTCTTCGTAATTGGTTATAATCCAAAATACAAACTAAAAAAGTTTTAAGTGAGCATACTATGTGATTCATTATTGGCTTAAGTCGTCGACCTTAGTTGTCTTAATGACCGCACTCATCAAACGATCTCTCTACTAATTAATCTAGACCAAAGGTGTAACTGTTGATCTCACCACACATTATTATTTTCCATGGTGGTATTGTATAAAAATAAAATGTGCAACTATACGATTGTTCATACAGATACGCACACAAACTGCCATTGTAAAATCAATAAAGGAAACCGCACCGAATGCGGCCACTCGAATAAATACTGGCAGCCGACTATCCAATAAAACACGTGAATCGTATACAATTAAAGCTTTAAATCTGCAATAGGTGTTGCCATAAATCGGACGAGAAAACAATCAGCGAGAGCGCGTCGCTCGCAATTAGCGCTGCGCGGCTCGATAAATTTGCATTAATGCTTTCGAAAAATCCGAACGGCAATAATTTTCAAGTGCCATGCGCCGTGCTGCGCTACGGGCGCGAGGGCGCGAGGGGCGCGATGGGCGCGTGGGCGCCGGCTCTCGCCCGCGGTGTTCTTTACGTCGTGTCCGTACTAGGGCACTTTTTCACGCCGGCCAGTGCCAAATGTAGTTGCTCCATTTTTAGTTTTCTTTTTACTATCCTAAAGGTTTATTCGATACTCCTTGGAATATCGCAAACGAAATATTCGACACTGTATTTACGACTAGTGTTCCGTTATATTCCTTTAAAAGTTTTCTCTGCAAGCTAAATGTTCGTGTTAGATTAAAGTATGGTTGCAACAAGAAGCCATAGTTACCTTAGGTCTACGTTACACTGGTCTGTGTACTATCGCTAGGATTGATATAAAGATGTGTATGGTCGGTATATATCAGTGTGTATGATAAAAGTGTGATATGCACTATCGATAGAGCGGGCGCGGTCGCCAGTTGATTTACATAACGCCCCCCGCCTCACTGCACTTTACACTTTTACAGCGCATCGCGCTCCGCTGCCTATTAATTGATATTCGCCGCGACACGCGCACACCCATTCATATAACCCTTTGCGCGAATAAAATCGTACGACACATTCGCGCTTTATACTGTTAAAATCGAGTCTATCCGATATACGTAGGCGCCTGAATCAATTAGGCATGCTAACTACCTCGTCTCCTGTGGCGATAATGATTCCGAAGCGCCTACAATTTAGCTTTATGGAGCCTATTCGCCCGCTACTCGCTAGACGCTGCCTTATAAATGTCTGCAATTAACTGTTTTATCAATTTCTGATTCCTTTTTCACACGGACATGCTGCGCCGGTATCGTTGCACGATTTTTACAAACTAATTAATACGAACTAGGTGTTTTTACCTATTTTTGTACAGGAATTAAAATACAAGGCGATTTAATTAACATTGAGACGTAACTGGAAATTGATGGTTTAGAATTACTTGTGATAGCTAAAGATATACGTATTACATTCGAAATTCGTAATATTTTACATACGAATACTAAATAATTGTATGAATAAACAATAGATTAAAGGAACTCTTTTATTTCCGATCTCAAAACATTCCGAGTGGTGACATCCAATACCGTAATAATTTGTGAATAAACGTGTTCAAATTTTATTCTTACAGCCTTAAGACGTTTATATTAACAACATCCGGTCGGGTATTTAATAGTGTGTTTGGAAATTATTTATATTATGATGCATATCAGCATCAAAACACGTAAAGTATAGGTATCTAATTGTGTTGATACTTAACTCTACTCAAGTTGATACCGTCAGGCGAGTAGTTTTTAAGTAAAGGTAGTGTTTAAGAAAAGACATAGTTTTACTGAATCATTACATTTTTATTTAATTTATTTGGGGCTTAAAACTTTATATCCGCAATAAGTACTTGTATCCATACTCGTAACGTATGTAAATGTACATATGCATGTAATTGTAAAGTTTATTGAAAATTTAACATCCGTAGAACTGTTGTTGTTAAAATGTCACAAGAAAATAAAGCGTCACTATATTATTTTTTAAATAGTTGTAGTGTTGAATTTTACGGTAACGAATTTTAACGAGTTATTTGAAAATTTACGATTGTCCACGTCGAGCACAGCGTAACCGCAGGCTACGATATAAAATAGTGAAGCACCGCGATGGTTTTCTTATTGTTCACTATTTATAGTGGATCATAAACTCGCACAAGGTAAACGCACTCAGCAAAAAAATATAAACCTGTTCGAATTTCTTAGGAACGTTAACAGCGATATTAAATAACATCTCTATTCATAATAAAAGTGTGTCATAAAAATGTTCGGCAAGCGCGTCCGCTACGGAATCACCAACAGTTTGATGTACTTAACATATATGAAAATATTCAATTTTATAACATTTTCGTTGAGATAACATCTCGGCCTGTCGATTTGATATTTTCGGCGGCCGGTAATGCTATCCGGCGCACTCAATGGGCCGGTGCCACGCTGCGCGGGCGCACACACTCTCGTAACTTAGCACTTAATCATTTTCCCGGACGTTTTATAGTGTCCTACAGGGTAGGCCTTACGATTCCCTGTCGCTCATAATGTTCCCCAGTATAATATATAGACTGTAAATGGAAATTGTTGCCAGCTCTATAATTTTGATAGTACTTTCAGGCGAATGGTATGAAGGCTATGATAAACTCTTGGTTTGAATGACATTATGATTTTACAATTTATTATTGCTTTATCTGCCAGAAATATTTTAACACTATCCGAAAATAATAAGAGACACAAACTAAAAATCTAAGAAATCCATCTTAGCGTTTAACATGTGTTTATTTAAAGAATTGATAAATGAATCATTTAAAATAAACAACGCAACATTAATGTTTATATCCTAACACGAAATGATAAAGGGTTAACATTGAAATGTAAATACATAAATGGGCAAAGGACAGTGGCAGTGCGGGAGTGGGCATAAGTCAGTTGGCTGACGGAGGTGCCGTAATAAATTGCAGTGTAGTCAGGCCGGTCGCGACCGCCCCGTGTAGCCCGGGAGCCGGGGACACGACAGTCTAGACCTGTGATTCTCAAAGTGGTCCTGATATGCCTTTTGGGGTCCATGGAAGACCAGGCGGGGGTTTTATGATAGCGGGATATAAAGTTGAAGGTTTGCCCAATGAAGAATTGTAGAAGGAAGGTTCACCGAAATCGATGTATTTTTGAAAAAGGTTTAGGAAAAAAAAACAGTTTGAGATTCTCTGATCTAGACTTTTCTCGCTTCTGTATTGCGTTACATCTCGCGTGTTGTAAATCTGTCGAAAAGATCCTTTTAAATAAAAGTATTCTCTCAAGTTCGTTTTGAATGACATGTGTCTAAATTTGTTTTGGTTTCTGTCAAATTAAATTTCATGGTTTGTTAGAAGTTTCTAGAAATAAAATGTTAACGATCATGTTGCAATAATAAACAGTGGCTAATTACAGTTTTTTTTTTAAATTCAATTGGTCACTGTTAGCGTTTCAAGCCAGTTGACCAAACCTAATTTCAAAAAAGGTTTTCATTGAAACGTAAACATTTTTTTCAATCAAGTCTCTTTTAAATTGTTCTCAATTCATCTAATAGTAGTTTATTTTTTGTTGACCTTCTTGTTATTAATGGGCTTGTTGTTTACGTTACGTAATAATGCTTTAATTGCACTTGACCTTTTGTAAGAAAAGTCAAGTTTTGCAAAAGTGGTATCAAATTGAGAAATATTTTACACGTCAATTGCTTGATAAATAATAACTATTAATAATGTCAATTAAGGTTTATGACGTGTATAAACTGTAACAGTACATGTAGTGTAAATACATACATACAGTAAAATAATTATCTTAATTAAAAAAGGTAGCGGTATTTTTAAATGTGTTTTATTCCATCTGTAAATGTCATTTGGGTAAAACAAAATGAAAAAATAAACTTTGATGAATTTGGGTTTTAAAGTTTTATTGAGCTAAGGATTAATTTTAAGTATTTTGATATGTGATATGTTATCTTCAAGGAATCGAGATTTATCATCGTCGAGCGAGAGGGAGTGGCGGATAATCCGCGCTGCGACCGTCTCCGGACTCCGGACGTCTCGAAGTCAAACTGAGGCACAATGGCGGGGCCACATTATGAGTACCAACAAAAAGCCAGTTAGTCAACGGACGACGTAGGTAGCCCGCTCGTAAGGCAGTTCATTATTTATATTAACAGTTTAGCAGTCAGTGGCCACTTCGCCCGATCCAGAGTTATGGGCGCGTGAATATGCGTGGGCATTATTTGTACCCTTGTTAAGCGCCGAGGGCATTATAAAAATGATTCCTTTATCCGCGCTGTGACACTCGCTGGAAATTGGTCGTTTAATTTATGATTGTAATAAAAAAGGATTCGAAGCCACGTTGGTATTTCATTCATAAGAAGGCAGAGGCGTTCGGCTGTTTATGGATGGATGTTTTCATTAATTTAACTCGGATTCGGTGATGCCACCGTGGTGTCGGTTGCGGTCGCGGGTGTCGCTTCACACCCGCTAGATCTCCCGATAGGTGGACGCGCGTGTATCGCTACTACTGTTTACATTTCCTTACGGCGTTTTTATTTATTTTTTGGGCATTTTTCTAGTTTACAAATTTATAGATGCATTATCAGATACATTTTGACATTTAGAAAGTGTGCAACGTTTTGGTATATGGATACGTCATAAGGATTTACATATTAAATCTAAAACAATTTCTTAGAAGTCAAACGCGTGACTTAATTTATTGCAGCGATCAGCGGGGAATGTTTCTGTGAGGTTTCTCAGAGCGGCTATCCGTCATACGGGGACGGCTCGCGGCCTTCATGTCCGATGACCGCAGAGCGCTAGAGGAGACTCATCATCTGATAAGCGACAATAAGTCGATACGCGCTCCAAATAAGCCCAAAGGTGCATCAGTCACAGCGGCGGGCGCAGCGCTGGGCGCAATGCCGGGCGCAGCGGTGGACCGCCTAATCCACTCAAAACATACGGGGACATTTGTCGGCCGCGACCGCGCCGCGTGATCGATAGCGTTACTCGCCACAAAACGATAGATAAAAGCCGATAAGTCGGAAGAAATATGACGCGAACAAAATCGGGAGAGATACGTAATAAGATAAAAGTCAAACAATGATTCGGGCGCGGATTCGCCGCGGCATAATTTATGTGACAACGCGTGATGGACGAGCGGCGACTTTCGGTAAACTATTTACATACGCCGGCGGTCGGATTGGGTTCCGCGCCGCAGAGGGTGGGGCTACCCAAAACAAATGTCGCCGTTATTTATTAGGTTACACTACTATTAAGCCTAAGACGAGAATTATGGCCTGGCGTTTAGATCAAACTTGAAATGGAAACGGAATTGTATTTTTTATCCGTTCTCCACGCTTGTAATGTAGAGCGCTTGGATAACTCGTTGTTATAAGGAGGTAGTGACTGCCTCAGTGCAGACGGATTCCCGTGACGATCGTTCTAATTGAATCGCAAGCTCGCGTGCCCCCGACCCGCTCTCGCCCGCGGTTGGTAATTCCCTTAGCACCTCGACTTAGATTGCTTTTCGCAGTCGTTTGAAAATTGTGTCTTTGTTATCTTGTAACGGAGATAATAATGTTCTGCCGCAGCGAAATAATTATAACCATGACTTTGTTTGACGTCAATTATTACGTAAATCAAAAACACGGACTGAAACAAAAGATTAGCACACAGGCGCCATTTACAAAAGCTACAGTACAGTATGTTCCAAATTAATATAACTGGAGATATTACTACGTAATACCCTAAAGCGAGAAATTGACATGTGAAACGCACTGAAAATAAGGATAGTTATAGTAAACTTAGGGGCCAATTAGGAACCAGTTTATGAACAGTTATTTTCTATACTTGTCGAAGTTAGAGTTATTTCCAATGCAAAACTAACCTAGACAGGTGATCTTCAAGTAATCATTACAAGTTTGTATTAAAAACCGAAAGGGAAAACAGCATGATTGTAGTCGAGGGGTTCGTAGGTGAAAACGTTAGTCGAGCGACAATCCCGGCGGAGACAGCGAGGCGAGTTCGCTTTTTATCTGCGCGCCGCGGCGCTCGCTCGACCGTGTAATTGGATGAGAACGACGCGATCCCAATAGCGCGCCCTTATCTGTTCGCGGCAAATCCGCCACCCCGCGACCCCCGCGCACATCCCTCGCACGTCCCGCACACACCCCGCAAACCCCGACAAGCTCAAGCAATAAGTTTTTAGTGAGTAATTCAAGATAACCCCTTGATGTTGTTCATTTTCACACTTCCTTTCGCGAGAACAGCTCTTTATTGCGTAATATGTAACTGTCTCGGCCGTGGCGGCTGTCCCCGGGGCGCAGACAACTTCGCCCCCCTTTTATGATGTTAACGCGATCGCCTCCAACTCCGACCCTTCTATCTGGATAATGATAATTGCTTTTCTCTAAATTATTGTTTGATGTTGTCGTTACACAAAGTTGGTTAATGCACTTTTAGTATCAGTTTGTTCATCGTTTTCGTAAATCTGAAACATGCTGTATGTTTGTATATTAGGGATAAGATTTTTGATGCTAAGTTTTAGAGAGAACTAAAAGTTCTTGGTGTAAATACACACAATATACAGGATGTTGGATTATCTTTTCACAATTCATCTAATGTATTATGTTCTATGAGATTCGTACTAATCTATCCTTTTTAAGCGTCTTTGGTTGTAGGACATCTAAAGGTTGTGGTTATATTTACTCGTTAGGTGTATCCTACTATAAAATGCTTGAACAAAACAGATTGTAACCAGTAATCGTGTATAGAGGGAGCGGTTGTTCTGTTCGTTTTGTATCAGTGAAGCGGGAGGTTGCGAATTGTCGTCGTAGTGTTCGCTATCAGATGGGCGCGGGGTACTCGGGCCGCGCTATCTCACCCCTTGAGCACCCGCACCCCCACCCCGCACCCTACCCCGCCTTTACTTAAATCCGTCTGTTTTGGTTTCGATGCGGCAGCATTCTTTTTATTGTATTTCTATTGATAACTGGATAGTATATGCGATTGGGATTTCTTATTTTTATACGCTTGCGTGAACTATTTATCTATTTAGAGGGATTCTGGGTTGTGAGTTGATATTTCCTCGACGCTACAACTTGTAATAAAATAGAAAAAAACGACTACAGATTTCTAAATGTATATTTTTAACGTAATGATACATCAATCATTATGTAATTCGTTGTAACGATTTTAACATGATTGTAAATGGTGTTTCTGTTAAAAGTCATTTAACATTTAATACTAAATAAAAAAAACAGTTACACCGGACGCGTTATTAGCCAGGTAACCTGAGCCTGCGTCCGAGGCTATAGAATGATTAAAATTGAATCAATTTACGTCGATACGTAATTTAAAAGTTAATAGGTGCAAATCATATCAAAAACGAGATTGTATCGTAGGGAGGGATCAATACGGTGTCTCGCGAAGCTGTAAGTCAGATCTCATTTAAGGATGCGCCGAAAACGTTTGTTTTTTTATTGCGTTCATTATTTTGGGAGTGAAATTGCGAGAGCATTAAGTTGAGTATAGGGTGGGCAGCGGCGGGCATTAGCTGCCGCCCTGTGATCAACGGCGGTCGCACTCGCCGTGCTACAAACACACGTATTAACATCATATTAATTTGTTAGCGATGTTTCGCTTTTGGATCACGGAATTTTGTTGAAGAGGCAAGTAAGCCATTGTTCGTAGCTGTATATGTCTTCTGTTTTAACTTATTTATGCTGTTTTTCGATTTAAAAAGAAGACATAGCATAATTTGACTATGGGATAAGATTAACATTTAAAATACATTCATATTTAAAATTTAGAAATAAAACGGCCTAGTTACCTCTAACTTAGGGTAGGCTCCGAGAGCCTCAGTGTGGCCGTATATATGATATAAACGAATCATATTAATATTATTGTAGATTTTCAAACCATAATCAAAAATAGAGCTATCAATTTTATTTTGGTAGTCATATAATGTTATTCGTTTACTCCTATGTTGTCAGAAACTCAAAATATATTCACAATTCTTCGATACTATAATTTGCAACACTCCATCCTTTGATTTGCCTTCAAATTTGCATTAATTTAGTAATGACCAGGTATAAATTTCTTACAACGTATGCGTTTTACATTTTTCCAGAACCATATCGTCTAAAATTTTGTAACATATTAACACAGATGTTTAACATTTTGATTCACTATATATTATTATTTTTAATAAATATCTGTCAATATTGTACAGACCACGTACCTTTTAAAACTATATTTTTTTAATTAATCTTTCTCCAGTAAAAGGTACGATATTAAAAAGTTGTATAGACAACTAAAATGTATTCGAACGAACTATAACTGCGGCAGTCAAGCCATGCCAAAACAATTTCTCTATTTGGGTGGCAATATTAGTGGCTGTTTTTTTATTATTGTTTAAATGAATGTTGTAAGTAAGAGTATGGCCGCTAGGGTGTCGCTGCGGCGGCCTGTAATCACCCGCCGGCCCCCAATCACGCATTTCTCACCCGACTGCGTTGAAAAAATAATACCTCATCGAGATTTGTCTATAATTTGCTCGCCGCCGACCAGCGTGCGTGCAGCCGCGATGCTGCAAGTGCTACACGCCTGTGCCTTTTTTGTTTTTTATTTTGTCAGTAGCCATTAAACATAATTTTCGGCCAGTGTCTCTAGACTTGGTGGTAACTTTTTTAATCTGTTAAATGATGAGAAATCGCACATTGGCAGTATGTTTTTCCGCGATTTATAAAAAAACTGGTGGATAGGGTAGATCAGACAGTTTCCGACCAGGGGGGAGTTACGGTCCACTTAAGACAAAAACGTATGTTTTGGAGCTCTTATGGAAATTAATTGAAAGTAAACCACAAGAAACATATGCTACAACTAATATTCTCAAATTTGATATCTAAATTACTAATAGAAAATATAAATTTGAAAAGCCACGGGTGATCTAAATATATCAGGCGCGAAGCTGATAAAAATTGTTAATTTCTTATCACTTTTGTTAAGGACAGCTTTTTTTAAATATTGAAGTTTGTTTACTTATTCAATTTTAATGTGCTTTCTTATCATTTTGTCTAATAGAAGAGATGTTCTAGTATCTATTTATGTGGATATTACAACGATTATTATTTTCGTAAGGCTTAAAATATAGTGGACTACTATTGTCTTAAAGCTTGTATGGGAGTACAGTTATGGCCATAGCACTTTACAGTTATGGACCTAGGCCGAGATACAGTTTCGGTCCACCCAAACTTCATATTGTTCCCTGTTTCTTAAAGGGATGGGTAATTTATTTTATGAAATTTCCGAAAAAAATATCGAAACAAATCTTAAATAGATTGTTTATTGAACTTTCATTGCTTTGTTACTTTAAAATTGTAAAAGTCTTATGTAGACTAGAAGGAAGGAAAATAAAACGCGTTTTTAGTAAGATAGTCTTATAGTTAGTGATCCTACGAACATAATCAAAATATAAAAAAAATAAAAGCATCTAACAGAATGTTTACTTTTTCTACGTGATCTCACTTTTTGATACTACATTAATTTTCCAAAGAACATTATTAGAAAAGGACGCAGAAAAAATGCTATTTCCTGAAAGTTTAGAAATAACTATATTTAAAACAGCTATCCAAATTATTATTGAAAAAAGGTGTATGATTGAAACAATAAAATTTCAGCAATTTACACGAATATTTCGATTTGAATTCTATTCTAGAGACCCGTAAAATTAATATCCTTGATAATACTAATAGGACTTTTTTGTGTGTTTTTTATATTAAAATGGTAATTCAAATTATTTTGATTAGTTTCTGATTTTATATAAATAAATTTTACTGTTCAAAAAGGCAAGACAAATGACAAATAATAATCATTTTATAACTATTATAGTCATATAAAGGTGGACCGTAACTGTACCCCAGAGGTGGTCCATAACTGTCTCGGGTGGACCGAAACTGTGCTTTTAGGGGTTTAATTTTAATTGACTAATATTTTTATATTTGATAAAATACTCTGTCTAAAATGTTTATGTTCGTGTAAACAAAATATTTTCGTTTAATAAAAACATGCTTTCATCTATTTTACTCTTCAATAATGATAATTACGAAGAATTTTGTGACTCAATCTGCAAAGTGGACCGTAACTATCTGATCTACCCTAGATATAATTTTAGATAAGTAGTGCTTTAGTAATTAGTTAGATTTTTTGAATCATCAAGTATAGTTAGCGAGATTTAGAAAAAACAAACAAGGTAAAAAATGTACATTTTTGTGGATCCATAATTTTCATTCAGTCGACATCGATGTGGTTGCATTAAGAATTAACAATATCTCGTCGAAATTGGGCGCGAAATTTGCCGGATTGTGAAATGTTATGACAGTTGAGTGACAGATGCTTTCAATGAAGAATTATGCGTAACTGACAACGACGCATCGCGCGTCAAAACGAGAGTTGGTCCTTTCATATTTCCCAAAAAGACTTCCAGACAATGGCTATATTATGAATAGTGTTAAAGCGTAGAAATATGAAAATACACTACATCCTCAGTATTGTGCTATCTTTAGTTATTTTTTTTTAGAAATTAAACAAATCAATTTCGGTAAATTTTAGAAATTAAGTGATTTTCTCCTTTTTTAATTTATGAAATATTTGACCCTAGATTGTTTATTGGTATGAGTAGTAACGAAGGTGCTAGGCATATATGAGTCATAAATGATTTTAAGAATTGCTTATTGCTTCCTTATACCGTTTCCATAAATGTAAATTGAGCATTTTATGATAGTAATCCTGGTTAATTTAACAGCAGGTAAAACTGCGTTGACACATGTCAAATACATGAGCGATTGCCTCGAGAACTACATGGAAGTTAACCCACGAAGTAACTCGAAGATCCTTTTTTATTGAAGTATCTGTAATTGACCACTAAATAGTATTGATCTTGTTTTCTATGTAGTGTGGTGTAGTGTAGTGATGCTTCATGTGAACAAAGAACTGTCTTGTAGTTAACAGTAATTGCGTAAAATATTCATATTTGAATGGATACGACAATGTAAGTCAATAGTACATTGTGTTGAGGCGGCATTTGGTCCTTTTGTGCGTACGTCATGGAGCACGGTGTCGCGGGTGACGCGGGTGACGGATTACCGCAGTTCATCCGCTTATTGATACTTGTCTCTTTGTAACCCGCCTTTGACTGAAACCGACTGATATCTATGACTCACGAATATCAACATCGTTCTACAAAACTGTTCATCTTTCTATGAAAACACTAGCTTTCGCCCGCGACTCCGTCCGCGTGGTATTAAAAAAAAAGTAAGTAGCCTATGTGTTCTTCCAAACTCTGCTCTATGTGTCGATTTTCATCCAGATCCGTTCAGCCGTTTAGGCTGCAAACTCTAACATCCATCCATCCATCTAAACTTTCGCATTTCTAATTATACCATTAGTTAGATGTAAAAAACAATCACAATCTTCTACGGAATTTCCATTTAAAGTTATTTTTCACTATCCTCTAACATAAGTTAAGGTTCCTTCCCTAAATATTGTGCTAAATTAAAAGTCTTCATTGTGAATTATTTGGGAACAATTTATTAAGCAGACAAATTGAGGCCCCCGTTTATATCACCAGACATGTCCCATGTATAGGTTTTAGCTATGTTTAATTAAAAACTAAATTTCATAACCAAAACGAGAAGATAACAAGAAATAATTATGGCTGTGAAAGTAAAGAAAGACAGACTTTGTAAAAGAGAATATGTGTAGGGTTAAGGGAGTGAATTCAGTTATGATAGTAAATGGTGAGTGAAAAACAAAATATGCCGTGACCCTCTGTAAGAAAGGGCAGGGACATTATAAATCGTAGCAAAATGAAATAATTATAATTAAAACAATAACACAATAAACAATTAGAAACCGAGTCACGTGTGAGTATAGCTTATAGGTGTAGAGGAATGACCGCGGCGATTAGAAACAGAAGTCGGTCCGCGTTCAGCATCGGGACGTAAAGCCGACGGTAATTGCGGCTTTGGCGCTGTCCCGGCAATCTCTCACTAGCCCTCGGGATGTTTGTTAGCGATACCTCACTAAAACTTGTGCGCTCTTCCTTTATAGTAAATATCTAGGTTTGTTTAGATTATAAGTAAATCCTTGTACGTGCGGCACAAAGGACAAACTTTATTGTTGTTTTAAAGTCTGTGTAGACAAATTCATTTCAAATCACATAAGTTACATCAATGTATAACAATATTTATATTGTTGTAGGACTAACTACCTAGTACAGTGTAATTTCACATAATCCTATTACCCTTAATCCAACATTTAAAGTATTTATTTGTTGTATTCATTTAAATGCATACAATGTTCTCTTTTACGTCTATTAAATTAGCTTTCTCTTAGCACTGCTAACACAATAATTGATCAGTTAGTTTACTTCTCGTTAATGTTCACTCAACGAAAGCACATTTTTCACGGCCCAAGGGATCAGTACAAAAACGATAATTGATAATCAGCCGAGTTGTAGCAGAGACCAGCGTAGACGTTCAGTGGTTCTGCCGCCCACAGACTACCGGTAGGGTTACCATAAATACAAATAAAACGATTGAAAATAACAGAAACAATTGACGTAACATCTGAAGTAATATTACGGGTTATTTATCATTCATAGGTGGTTACTCTGCCCTATTTAGGTAATTAGTAAAGAGACCCTGTGTGTATTAAAATCCCAAAATAATGGTTCATGTTTTGGATGAAATTCAGATATTTTTTTAAATACTTGAACATGAGATGTGGTTTATATTTTGATTAAAAGTCCAGGAAAATTATCACTGATGGCAACCCTAGTCGTTACGCAAGTCATCCAGGCATCTCGGCGGCGATTACAAATTACAAACAAAAAGGTTGGAAGCGTTCTAATCTGACGTCGCATCGGGACCGATCATCGGCCGGCCATGATTTACGAACACATCGCACGCTGATAGCTGATCTGGCCTCCGACAATTCCGATCACAGATACCTTCGGCCGGAGCGCGTAACTACACAATGCCCGTAGTTTACTTTTTCACTGAAACGTCCGCTCCGTGCCACGTTTTGTCGAACAATAACGCACCGATTTGTCGGGTTAGTATTCCGATAAAGCTAATGAATCATGTCATCTAGATTTTGTCTGTTAATAGTACGTTTTTTAAATTAACATCCAACCAATTTCCATCCAACCTTCTCGATCCGTTTGTCGTATACAACAACTATAATATATGTTGACCCTTTCTTTAATTTATAAGCCTCCGTACGCGTCTAAATCCCTTGGCGTGTAACACATCCTCATCCCGGCTTCTGACGGCGACAGGATCAGGTCTCAAGCCTGCCCGTGTCAACCCACCTGTCCGATTACCATTGTCTATTCCGTAGGGTCATGCGGAACGAACTGAAATCTACTCCTTTATACGTCAAAGAGGTATGGTACAAGATTGGATGACTAATATGTTACGGTATTTAAATCGTTCTGCTAAAACTGCATATTTAATTTAATTCTATGAAATAGAGAAAATGTATAGGTACGTACAAAATATGCATTTATAATTCTTTTTCTTTCTAATATTATAAGTATAAGATATTTAGATAAGCATAAAATACAATATCAGAATACACAATCAAGTCGATTTTCTAAAAAGTAAAATCATATCTTCGTGATAACCATGGAATGCTTGAACAATTAACCTTTTAATAGATTACGAAACCAAACAGAGATGGAGGGCGGCGGGCGTCGGGTGGCAAGGGGCAAGGGGCATCGCGTGGACATAAGAGCTTTACTTCCTGGCTTCTTGAATGTATTAATCCGTTTTAAAAGCGGCCGCGGCCCGAGCGGGGAGCATTAACCGGGTGGCCCTAGAGACTACATTACGGCCAATAAAATGCCTATTATTATCGAGGGCCGAAAAGCTGATGCACGCGATGCAATTACTTGATTGGCGGTGTTCTGGCCCGCGCGGTGATTGATGGTGGACGTAATTAGAAAACACTTCAGCGAGTGTCTTCGGCGCTATCTTAATTGCGGCCAGCACTTACGGCGCCGACTCGGACGCCCGCGTTATCCGCACCGGTAAGGATAGCAAAGCATTGAAGGTGCAGTCGAAACTATTGCATTATACATGCCAACAAGCCGAGATTTAAATGTATTGAAATAACTTCTTTGGTAACCGAAATACGTTGATGTAATAATCATTAAATACAGATATTGCAATAGCTATCCAGTATCGAAATTAAAGTAGAAATAAACAACTATGATTGTCGTTGCACTAATGAAATAGTTCAAGGAAAGTTGGGGTTTAGCAGTAAAGTACACAATGTAACTACGTTGAAATCGATTTTATTTAACACTATAGGCAAACGTGTGGATGATCTTAAATTAACTCAGGTCAATTGATTGTGATTGCAGCTGAACACTGTACATTTTGTAAATCACAAACACAATAAACTGAAACGTTTAAATTTCCATTCAGTTTTATTTTCGTCGATACGTAGCAGTGTAAGTACTTCAAATACTTTGTGCGCCGCTTCGCGAATGATACAAACCATCGTCCGGCGAATGGGCGCGCGATACGGCCGACGCCGACACCGACACCTCGCAGATTTATACCGCAGTTCAGATAGCGACGCTATTTTCGGACAATATTGATATTTCCATCCGCTATCAACTTCGAAAGCGCTAAAGTACTTCTTAAAGCGAAATAAACGGCATGAATAACAATCAAAACGCTCGATGGGCATTTATAAAAGTCGATAAGCGGGTAATACGGCCGTGGCTGGTTTCTTTGAAGTTCTTTATTGGTGGATTAGTGGTACTGGCAACCGTTTTGCAGCGCAGCTTTTCTTAATGTCGCCTCGCAAGACGTGCACTCCGCCGGCCGCACGGAGCCGCCTTGCGCCGCCGCTGCGGGTCCGCAAGTAATCAACCTATTAATAAGGGGCTCTGTTCTAATACGGCCAATTAAAACGGCGACTCTCGTCTTAAGACGCACACAGTTTTTGGGTTCGTTCCAGCCGGATTAGGATCACTTTGGCGACACCGCCACCAAACGGTAAACATAAAGTCAGTCATTCGCTGTTTAGCAGAAACTTTATACTAACGGATAAAACATTTTTTTATTTGACTCGTACGTTTTTTATACGAAGTGAAAAACAGAGTTGAGGACTACGTCTTATAGAGAAGCTGGCATAAAGAATATTGAAAAAGGTAACCGGATTTTTTAATTAACTGAAAAATCTATAGAATCACTTAGTGCCAGACATAATTTGTATGAAACCGTTCCATCATACATTGATGAGACTTCTTTTAATTTCGAATTATACAGCGCCGGTGTATATTTCGTGGTTTTGTCTCGATACCGTTTAATTCGCGTATCCCATTAGCCGGGCGAGATGTGATTTTTATGCAAATGTTGCGTTTAATATTCAATTGTCGATAGCTCTCATCGTTTATAATTTGAGGCCAGGGGCGAGACGGCAGCCGCGGGCCGCGACCGTGTTGACAGCGCGGCGTCTTTGTCGGCGCGTCGCTTTGATGCGCGGGCGCCGGGGCCGGAGCCGGTAGCAAAGCTTCGAGCGCGGGTTTACGACCACCGACGCGTTTTATTACCAGCCAGCTCTGATCGATAAGCGTGAACGGCCATTAGCCGGTACCCGTACTGCTACGACCTAATTTCGCGTGCCTAATTATGATGCTAGTGCATATCGACTTATCTACAAGTTGATCGATTGATTTTCGATTTCCGAATTTCAATGTATAAAGATTTGCTTATGAACAAAGCAATAATGAAATTATTTAATTAGTTAAGTTATTAAAATCTTCACAAAATATAATCTAAAAGTGAAATGTCGATATATGATGGTTCATTCCTCGGGCAAATTAAACTAAACGGGATCCCATGTGACGATATCATTTGTACTTCAGCATCAAGATGCTGCAAGCAGCAACTTCCAAATAAATATATTACTAAAGTACCAGCATTTAAGTGTTATAGATTACAGTATGTGAGATTAAACCATTAAAATTATCATGTCAAATTACTGGGTATTTGTATTGCGACAGAATGTCCCATCAAATTTTATATTCGCTTACTATAAACAAACATAAAAAATAACTATAAACCTCCTCTTGTAACGTAACTAAGCATGACATCATGTTTAGTTGTGGAATATTTTAATCGCAAACAATTAAGCTGGGAGCCTCCCTCGCGACTCGGTAGCGATACATTTAGCGTGATTACGAAGCGAGCTTTTACGCGCCGAAGCTCGAGCAAAAAGCTCGCGCCATCAACACGGCGCAGCCTCCGCCGGATGCGATGCCAATTAGCTGCCATTGAGTACGAGCAACGCGTTACTAAACATTTACCTTATCATAATTTGATGAACAAAGAAAAAAGTCTCTTATTGCATACTTACATTTTATGATCGAAGTAATCACTATTGGACTGAATACACTTATTAGGTGATTTTTTTAAACTTCAAGCATTTATTAATCTATTCAAATGGTGAAAAAATAGTAGGTGGTTAGAAGGAGGATGATCGAAAGGAATAGCTAATTAATAAAACACAAAACAGGCTTTATCAGCAACTCTTATTTTTCGCTTTTTTCTTCATTTCTTTAGTAACTTAGTACAGTACTCCATCTGTTTAGGAAACATCTCTCTTCACAAACGGTCGACGAGCACAATTGTCATCAATTAACATCGTGTAGAGCAAAAAAACAGGACCACCACGATACAAACACCTTGGCTAATGTGCCAGTTGACAAACCGATGTGAGGCGTGTACAAAAACTCGGACAGTTTTGCGAAGCCGCAGGGTGCGGGTCGCTAATAGCGGGCAACGTGTCCAAACACGGACCTCCGTAGACGAGAGGGACACGTGGCTAACCAGATTGTATTCCTTTTCATTTATTAATGATTTTTTGTAATAAACTTGTTGTGCTGATAGAGTATCATTTGTTCTGTTTTGATGGTCCTTATTTACTTTAGTCCCAGTTCAGAGATCCCGTCGTAATATGTATTGGAAAGATTTTTAACTTGTCTTCGAATGATTGATAATTGAAGTAAATCTAATTGTAATGTGTATAAATAATACAGTTTAGGTAAAAAACTGTTTTAAATATCCCTTTTCCCATACACATTGCCATAATATTGATTCATGTAATATTAATACATTCTTTTGAATATTCTCTTACTAAGCATGAAAATATGCAACGTAATACGTCATCATTAAGCGATAGTAAAACGATATATCACAACCAAACATCTCCAAAGTAAACCACAAATAGAAATTCACAAATCAATCTTACCTATATTGAGTCACAAACAGTTGTCACAACATAACAATGAGATACTCTACAAAGGTACTTTGAAATCATTGTTGGTTGGTAATTGACAATGTATTGCGAGATACCACTATAATAGTAAACAATGGCTATTTGAAATATATTAAGTGGAAGAGGCGTGCGACACCTGGCGAATCATGCTGAGAACTCTCTAAATTCAATTTAATAGCACAGCAAGATGTTTCGTATAAACATTTACAAACAAATATTGGTTTTTCTTAGCGTTCTATGTACTTGAAATATCCTATACTTCAGACATCTTAAAACTTAGTAAGTTACATAATAGTTTTGTTTATTTTTACTTTAAGAGAGAACGTAATTGACTTTGTTAAAACCATTAGAATCTATTAAAGGAATCTTGTGTTCCAGTTGGTTAAATACGTGACACAGTATTTAAAAATGCAACGAGATTGCAACAAACCCATTTTATCGTATGATCAAAACAAGTCCGTAACGAGCACTAACTCTCGTGAATTTATTAACAAAGGCGGAACGTGGTATGCGAGCCGCGCGAGTCGTGTGGAGTGAAGTCGAGCGAGCGGGCTAGATATGTCTTCGTCATAATTTACATAAATGATATATACGAACCGCCTAATGCCGCGCTTTGGTCATTTATTAACGGGCTATGGTGCGGTCTTGGCGCATAGCACGCGTGCCGACCCTGCGCCGACAGCCTGCCCGAGGACCACACGTAGTTCAGACCGGGTCAACCTTGTCGACGTATGATGTTATCTATCAGTACAGATTCGCTCTGACGGCTGTCAGAACGTGACTTGTTTCGGACAAACAGGTGGGATATACTCATAATAAAAAGTTGTAGAGAATCTTCTATCTTACACTAAAGCTACTGACAAACAAGTAAAGAGTGTTTCAGTACGTGGGTTTTTTTTTATATTATAAGGTGGCAAACGAGCAAGCGGTCATCTAAATCCAACGAAATGTCGAAGCGATCGCTGCCCATAGACATCCGTAATTGCAGATGGGTTGCCTACCCTTAATCGACGTAGGAGGAGACGAACATAAACAGGATATCTCCCCTTCCCATGCGCGTCCTCCGCCGTTTCCTTGCCCACTTTTCCTTGCCATACTATCCTTTTAAGAAAAGGGTGGAAAGGAAAAGAGACTAAAATTAAGCCTCATCAGACGACATGCGGAATTGCTCCCACTTCATGCCTGTCTTCTGTGTGGTCGTGGTATTGCACCGGGCGAGCCTACCCATTCGTGCGAAGATGTTAAAGCGGGCTCTACCACTATTAAACGTATTGCTAACATTCTATATTTCTTTACGTTCTGTATCAAAATCTATGGATCATTAATAGATTTCTCTTGAATAACAATATTTACATATTTGTGAAATATAAATATAACTAAATACTGTGCAATATTCCAGTGAAAGCAGCGTAACTGTAAACTGGTCTTTAAGCAGTGAAACTGCGCTATTTTTCAGCTCCTACGCCAGCATGGGTCTGACGGGAGCTATTTGCGAAGTATCCGACAGCATTGAAACGCCAACGATTTATAATAGCATAGCATTTCCTAGATTAATGGCAACGCGTAAAGCACATTGCTGGTAGGATGCCTATACATATGTTTAGACAGGGTCGGACTTATTCTATTTGAAATCATCTTTTGCAGCGCTGATATTTTTTTTATTTCTATTTTTGAGTTGACGAATTTTAGTGGCGCTTTATACCCTCTCACAAATTTCTTGGTTTAATAAGCTTTGTGACTAGTACAAAATGCAGAATGTTTTAGACCTAGTACGTCCCTGTCTTAGCATTACATTTGTTCGGTGAATACGCACGGGTGGTCTGTAAGTCGCATCAGAGGCATGAGTTACATCTACTTTAACATGTACAATCAAATAACGACTTTATTGAACAGTGATAAAGAGCACACAATTGCTTGACTGGCATGTGTCAAATTTTTATTTTTATTTCCATTCTACCCATTAAAGTTGAAAGTACAGATTGGTAGTGGCAGATGGGTGCTAATTACTATCACGAGGCGTCAATAATTAGTTTTCGGCTACTATAATACGAGTTCCGGGCTCTCGATGTTTTTGTTGGCTACAATCAAGACGTAATCATAGGTTCGGTTACAGAGTACGGGTACGCTTCAATGGTAAGAAATTACGCGGTAATTTCTTGTACAATAATGTGTTTGTGTTGTGAGATAATAAAAACATTAAAAAAGCAATTATTAGTCTATGGAATCTAGAAGTATCAATGATCCAAACTAGGTTTAGAGTTCAAAGACCACCCAACGTTCTCTCGCTCCGTGAAACTTTTAACAAATAGGAAATAAAAACGTTAACAACCAAATTTGTATGGAAAATGTAAATCTAATCATCGAACCGTAGGAATTTCTTCAGAGACAACAAAGAAAAACAATCCATAAGCAAATTTTCGAAGGCAATTTGTTATACTTTAAGTCTGGTAATAAATCATGCAAGGGTCTTCGGTTTCAGGGCTCGCATCGCCGAAATATTTGGAATCGTATCTGTCATCTCGCGACCGTTTTTGCGGCGACCATGTTTTTTGTGGGATCAGCTACCGCTCGTGCTAATGAGATGACGCTTGGAAAGGAAATTATTAGGAAACGGTGCTTTGACGTTTATTGGTAACAAAGGAAATGTATCTTAAAAATATTTTTTAATTATTTATTAAGCGTGTACCTATTATAAGAACCTTGAACTAGTGTGTGGGAATAAAACTAAATGGGAAGTATGGCAGTATTCATTTATAGCAAACGCACACCTTTGACTATACTATAGTTCAACTGTTGTGCGATTGTCGATTGTTTCGCAGCCAATTCAACTGTTTTTGCACAACTAAAAATCAAGTAGTATGCGCACCTTCATATAAGCTCTAAGAAATCAAAGCGAGACTAAAAAGTTGTGCGATAGTTTAGTTGTAGGTGTGCGCACGCTCTAAGTCTAATATAAATCAAATTATTGAAGAAGTTATTGTATAATAAGATTGTATTTCTAAGTGGCGAGTAACCGAGGTACAGTAGAAGTGAAGTAGTCGTGACGTTTGCGCCACCCACAATGCGCCCGTCGCCGTGACACGTCACGCCGCGGGACCACGACGTGCAACTACGTATGCTCTCATTGTTACCTCAATTTACCTTCTCACTACTGTTAAGGTACCCATGTTCAATCTTTCTTTGTTAAAGTTTAAAAAATAGAAATAAATGGGCATTTACTAACGTTACTTCTTAAACTAAACGTAGAGCTAAAGTTGACGTTTAAAAACAAGGCTCTATAATCCAATTGGAAAACAAACAACACATAAAAATCGCGACAGAAAAGAAATAGACGATCTTATAAATAAAAATTTCCGCCGAGTAAGCGCGGGTTGGGAGTCGGAGAGATAGAATCGGGATAGCCACTATTTTCCATCAGGCTTGCTCATATTTTTGTCAATTTTTCGTCTGACATATCCCATTTCCCATTCAGAAAAACACGGAGCAGACATCGGGTTACAAAACAAGGGAATGGAAAAAAGGAGGCAGTCGGTGGGAACGACGGATAATCGTGTTAGCCCGCCGCCACTGCCGCCGCGGAGAATAACTGATGCGAGGTCGCCTGCACCAGCCAATGAGATCGCTTTGATTTTTTCCTACCGGAGCACCAAAGACAAACAAGGGATGCAAATTCGTGTTGACACCGCGATCCATCTTGTTCGACTCTCCGGAGACTTGCTCCCGAACAAATAGAGTCGTGATTGAAACATCTTCCTCGGTTTATTTGTGGCTCAGATTAAATCTTGTTTTTCGCGGTTGATACACATGTGTTGGTTGTAATAAGGTTATTTTGATTCAACGAGATGGTAAATTGCAAAAGGGTTCAACTATAGCAAGTTTTAATAACGTTATATTAAGTAACGATAGTGTTTATGCCATTAATCTGTAGGTTCAAGAGTTCTCCACATTGTTACACGCTTTATCCATACAGTTGAATAATTGTAGACAAAATTGATAATATTTGAATTTCTGTATTAACCCAGGATTGTCAAAATCTTCTAATACTTCTAAATGGAAAATGTAAAACTACACCAAAAGATACAAAGCAAGCAAGGTTAGCCTGCATTGCAGCCGGGTCACATCGTCCCTCATCTGAGGAGGTCACAGTTTGCACAGAGGGGGTGCGGAGTGAAGCGGGAGGGGGAGGAGGTTACCATCACGATTTGTTTCACAAAACACCTTTTCGTTTAAAGATTAAGCGAAACTAAACTGCTGGCACAGGCAGCTCAATACTGAGCAGTTATTTATGGCCGTGAAAAGTTTTGTCAAGTTTTCCACATTTGACTAAAGTGGTAATTGGCGATAAGGGAATTGTTAATTGTATATCATGACTAATTAAGAAATTATATAAATTCAGTAAGATATAGAAAATACCAACAATTTTAACGTTAATTTGGTCGATGTTAACGTAAGCTATCATTGCGTTTTAATTGCCATCGTCTTCCAGCATCCATGTATGCCACCTTTAAGCATGACATTAGTCCTGCACAACGCGGGAATAGCTCATCCCGCGGGATGGCGCGCCCCACTGTCCAATGAATATATTGTTTCGCGCCGAGCCAGCTCAGATAAAGCTCGCGCGGTACCGCTCTGCTGAATTTGTATAAGTCCTTACTACAAGCGGATTTATACTTTATTTAATATTTTCTTTGGTAAAATAAATACAATAGAAATAGTATAGACATGTTGGTTGAAGGTATATATAGTTTTTTGTCTTCGTAGCAGATCGCGGCTGACCGCCGCAAGCAAAACTTAGTTTGTTAGTACTTAGTAATAACTTCATTATTAGTAATAATTTTATTTAGTGATTTAGTAACTTTGCTGGTCCCTTAAAGCCTCTTTTATAGTATATCAATTTATAATCTTGTATTGAGCATATTTACAGACACGAATTATCAAAAGCGAAAAGAAGATTTTCTCGCTATAAGTGTGACCACACGTCACACTGTGCAGTGGGCAGCGGGCACAGTCAGCTGAAAGCTGCGAGCGCGACGTTTGCACATTATGACCACGTGGACTGTGGACGCCGCGCTATTAGATACCAACTTATTGTCTACAAGCTTGCATTATTCTTGAATAGCTTTAGTAAGTAGCCTATGTGTTCTTCCAGACTATCCTCTACATCTATGGCAAATTTCATTGAGATCCGTTCTGCAGTTTAGGCTACAAACTGCAACAATCGTCCATCCATCTAAACTTTCGTATTTATAATATTAGGTGAAATTAAATTTGCCTTGTAATTGGTATGATTTAGTCCAATTTTATAAACTCACATATTTTTACACGACCACAGCATCAGATTTTAGAAATAATGATTAGTTACAAATTTGTAGTCTAAATGCTATAGATAAAGTAATAGATCAATAGGCAGATATTTTTGACCGACTTCCCAAAAGAAGGAGGTACTCAATTCGTCTGTATGTTTTTTTTGACCGATTTCTTCCCTAAAGAAGGAGGTACTTAAGTCGTCTGCATGTTATTCTTTTATGTGTGTTACGGCATAACTCCGACAGATTTTTATTCAACTACTATAGTTCATCTTAAAAACAAAAAACAGTAAATAAATCGTCCTCACATTCACTTGGGATGAAATAAATCTTAACCTCGATCTAATGCCTAAACATGTAGCTCAGGTGACATTGGATTTTCGTTTGGAATTTACGCTTCTAAAAAGAAAAAGGTCGAACAAACGAAAAGGCAGGGAAACCGATGCGATTTAGCGGGTCCCGGGAGGCGGCGCTGTCTAACGAACAACGTATTGTCACCCTCCCAGGGACGGACTCGAAACAAATATGCTCTAAAGAAGTGTTTGTTGCATGTTATTTATTTTCGATACGTATTGAATAAATCTTTTCGAATTTAATACGTGGTTTAAGTTACTTTATTTCTTTATCTTAATTTGATTCTTAAAGATGTAAATTTTATATTGTTTCATCGTTCACATTTAACGAATGCCATAATCTATTGCCAGTATTTAAAAATTAAACAATTCATTAATTAACAGTAATTAAAAAAATAGCATATGATACTCATTGATAACGTAGCTTTTAATGGTAAAAGAATTTTTGAAATCGGCCCAGTAGTTTTAGAGCTATTTCAATCCATACAACAATACAAATCTTTCCTCTTTATAATAATGGTATATACATAGATTAATATCTATTGACAACTTTATATTAAAGTAAATCCCAAAAATCTGTCACAATCTCTCCATTAAAGTTGATAACATTTCCCCAATGTTTGGTGTTTGTAAATAAAATCGCTGGTCCACATTGCGAATTACAATTGAATAAAACGTTGTTGTTTATTGAATAGGCGACACAGCGGTGGGTGTGTGAGTGTATGTGGACTCAGTAAATCACGATAAAAGTAATAGTGGCCGCGGGTCCATTCATTAAGATCGGCCCTTCCTAATTTATTCAGTTGACGGGATGAGGTCGCCTTTACGGACACTTCCGTTAAAGGTTACAACATACATTTCTAACGGCCGAACAGTGAAACGACATTTAAATAATGTAGAAACGCAAATTCCATAAAAAAATTTTACGTCTGTCAAATTGTAAGCGGTGATTATGAAGTGAGGTATTTAAGTTTAGTTTCAGAATTTGACGGTAAGATATAAGTACTTATTGTGACGCTATGTTTGTGTTAATTAAGGGCGTATTATTAAAACAAATACAAAAGAAACCGAAATTAACAAAATAAATAATATGAAAATAAACCAGAGTAATAAATATGTTGGAGGAGGCCTTTGCCGACTGGCAAACAGATAGCTGTTAAGAAAAAAATTTGAAACTCTGTATATCTAGTTCATAAGTTTTTGTAAGCTATTCTGAATAAAAGGCTATTTCATTTCATATTAAAACAATCACGAATTTACTGAACATATAGGCCAAAACTATAACAGTTACTTTGAACCATCGAAAAGTAAAAAAAAAATGAAATTTCAGTAAATAGAAAGACAATTAGAACTACATATATTGAAGATGTATTTTTGTCTAAATTTCTATTCCCTATCTTTTACTTCGATAACTCCTGTGTTTTTCTTACTTTCATGTTTTGACGATTATCCGATAAAATACCTAGTATCCTTAACTCTAGTAGTTATTTTGACTATAGATTGGTAATAGAAACATTACATTTGAAATGTTTTATCATAAAAATCGCAATATCAATGATTCCCTTTAGCGTTAAGTAAAACCAGAAGCATAGAACATCTATTACACATTTCTGTATCGTTTCCTGTCATCCGGTCTGCTCCAAGGATTTAGCGAACTCAATATCATGCCGTAGTAAAATTTCATGTGTTCACCGAAAACAATTTTAGTTGGAGGCATGTTGCTATTGACTTTGTAACATTAAGTTATGTGGACGTTATGCGTAGAGTTATGTTTCCTTATTACGTCTGTACTACCCACAGATATTCTGTAACCAGAAACTGATCGCTGAATGTCTTTGCGTGCAGTTTAATTAAACTACGTGAGTAGTTTTAGATATTTTAGCGAAAGTCTATGATTTAAATGTTAACAAAGATCGAGTGAATTGTTGGAGGATATTATTTTTTAAAGAGCCTCGGTGGCTCAGTGGTTTAAGCACTTGACTTGTAATCTACAGGTCTTGGGTTCGAATCCCGCCATGTACCAATGTGATTTTCGATTTTACGAATTTTCATATATACATATAATAATTTACCCGACGTTCTTACGGTGAAGGAAAACTTCGTGATGCAACCTGTACATATCGGTGAAAAAATTCAAAGATATGTGTGAAGTCAACCAACCCGCACTTGGCCAGCGTGGTTGACTATGGCCTAGTCACCCTAACTTAGGGTAGGCTCCGAGCCCCTCGGTGGGGACGTATAGTGAGCTGGTGATGATGATTATTTTTTAAACTTGATGAGTAAAAGTATTTAATACATAAAGTTGGTACAATGGTTGATATTGTTAGTGGGACAGAAAAATTACACAATGAAAAATTTTATGCAAATGCAAAAACCTGAGTAAGGAGTTTTCTACTTTTTTTTACTTAAATGAGTATACTTACCGATCGAGTTCTCTTAAATATTTTTTTGTATTCCGTATTTTTGTGTATCAAATTGAATTTAAAGAGAAAAGCTTTGACATTATCAAGACATACGACGAAAAATTGTGAGCGGGTTTCATACTTGAATGCTTATTGTGCTACTTAGCAAGGAGCTGTCCCTCACTCCTACATGCGCCTGCATTCATTGCAACATATTTGTAAAACATAAATTCAACTTTATTCATCCATACAATAAGGTTTAAAATAGCGCCGAGTTTCCATGGCCCGCCTACTAGGGGCGTCGCTCCCCCCTCCGTCAACGCGGGTGCGTTCACACGACTTGCTTATACTTTTTAAATAATCACAAGTTGGCCGCTGATACTGGCCGATGCGCTCAACAAAAAGTACAGCGCTCACCACACGACTACTCCGACAAGATAAGCGGTCGCACGTCTGATACGCCCTTTAATTTGTCAATCGATTTACGGTATTCCCCATTAGCTGTTTACGCACATTCTCTTGTTTTTTTTTTTACCTTAAACTTTGATAAGATTGTTGTAAGATAGTCTTGATGTGTTGAAGGTATCGTTTAAAAACATCATTCTATAGAAAGTTTGGATGGATGTATGGTTTGATGCATTTTACTACGTATCTCCAAAACTGCTGTTAAGCAGAATTCATAAGAATCTAGATGAAATTTGGCATAAATGTAGAACAAAGTCTGTAACACACCTATGTGTTCTACTAATATAGTACTAAGGTACTTGCAAGTATGATTAGTATGAACTATGAATTTATCCATCAAATTGACTATTGTGTGTAATGAAATCAATTAACGTGAAGTCGACCAAATTTTATTAGATTTGCGACCTACTTTTATGGTTCGATGAAATCGCAAGCCAAGCACTTTGCGTAAAACATACAGATATATTAAGAAAGCTACTAACGCCACTTGAACGAACACTTCGGTCCACAGAGATCATGACTACTTTACAAAATTCCACAAATATAAAGATGAAAATTCATAACCTATTACAACGTGGTCAAATAATATAGGATATAGTGCAGAGGTAAAACAATCGAGAGGTGGTAAAGCAGCGCGATGTTAATTGTCTTATTTTCAAGAACCATCCACTTCGATTGGAAGCTCATTGAATTTGTAAAGCATATCATCGAGAGAGGATATCAAAGTATACTATCCTGGTACTTCAAACGAGTTATATTACCGCGGTACCCAATGTTGCGATTTTTTTATATACTCAATATACTCTGAAAAGCAATGGTTGAAAGAAATATAATCGTAAGTTATTAAATTCCACCGTCAGCAATGAATGGGCAAATAATTAATAGTATTGGTGACATTTCGCGTATCGGCGGCCATTCGTGCAGCCATTACCGGCCCGTTCGATAAGGCATATTGCGCCGCGACATGGTTAGTTTGAACTCCTCGCACGTTATAAATTATTATAAATACGAAACAACGAAGTCCGCAAGTCCAATTTTACGCAAATTTGAACACAGCAATAATTGAAGGTGTATTGCTGGCGGAGACTGACTTGTGTTTATGAAATACCAGTAATTGACCGATCAGTGTTGCTTTGTGTATTGGTAAGTTTTGTTAAATTGTTCACTACTAAGAACATTGCAATTTATTGGAAATATTGGCCCTATAACATTGTATGTAATAAGTATGAAATTAAAGTAGAATTGTCAACTTTTACAGATGATAAAACTAAGTCAATTCTCATAATTTTGTAAAAAAAATGTTCGTAACTTTTTTGTGATATCGAACGAAGCATGCTTTGATTCCCAATTTAATTTCCAGATTTTTGTATAAAAAATAATTCAACGTAATTAAATCTAAGGAATTTAAAATCATCGTAACATATCGTCGCATATTAAAATATTCATATTGATTTTTAAGATTTAACCTTTTTAAAACTGACCTTTGAATAAATTAAAATATAAACGAATACCTTACAACTTAAAACATTAATTGGTAGATTAATAATTAGACATTCAATGACATTGAAAACCTCAAACCCGTCAACAGCGTAGTGAGCAACAAGCTTCCTTGCATTAATATTATAGTGATGCGACTCGTTATCGATACTCGTTCCCGTGCAAATATTACGATAGTATCGAGTCGGCATTTAACGAGAGCCTTTCGAAGCGCCGCGAGCCGTTTAGCGAAAAGCTAGAGAAAAACTCCGTCGGCCGAGCGAGACGGGGGATAAGCGAGCGAGAGGGGAACGGAAAGAAGTAATAAAAAAAGCGGTCGTGTGGTCGTGTGTGGCGTGGGGCGGTCGCAGGCCCCTCCCTGCGCCGGTGGCCGTCGCCGCCCGCCGCCGCCCGACGTTGTCGCTCAGTCGAGTCCAGCGCGCGCCGTCGCACCGCTCCCACGCTCACCACGACGCCGAGCGCGCGGAAAAAGTTTACCACTTACACGAAACTTATCATCGCGAGCGCATCGCGCGAACAACCCTACGAAATATAACACCCTCTAAGAAATAAAACGTGTTCTTATTAAAACAACTTATGTGTTAAATATTTTATTTTGGAAAACTTTTTGTAGTGTCGTCGAGTCTTATTAGATCGGGTGGTAGATGATGGTAATTTGTGGCGTAGATGGGATGTCCGGACGGTGACAGGTCTTGGGGCAGGCTGGGTGCGAACGGCGAGGGTCCAAGCGGACTGGGGGCGCGGGCCGCCGACTGGATGCTGCTGCAGCGCGAGGGCCGGGAGCGGCCGCCGGCCATGGAGGAGGATTGCTCGGCGCGGCCTTGCGCCACAGACTTCTCCATCGCCGCTATCATGGCACGAGACCGCCAGGAGAGACGAGAGAGGCGGAGGCACAGGGACCCCAGGGAGGACATTCTTACGCCACTTGGTAACTACAAAGTTTTTATACAATAACTAAAATCTTGCCACAAATAGATTTAAAGCAAATTGGTCAATTATCATGGCATAAACTTCTTCCATTTTTACTGTTCCAAACAAGCCAAACAAGGCTATAATCTTGAAAAGAAGCCGTTGATAAACAATTGTGATCAGACATTTCGACGTTTAAGAGAAGCCAAACATTTTAAAAACGACAAATTTTTACAGAAACCTATAAAACATACCTAATTGAAAAAAATAAGTAGTTTCAAAAACTTTATTTTTATATCTGTCGACACGGACGTCGTCGTTTCAATATAGCGTGTTAAAAGTAAATAAACATCCTTCGCTTTGTTACTTCTGAATAACGTAGCTTGTAGTGGTGAAAGAATAACACAATTCGAGCCACTATTTCAGTCTTTCCTCATTACAATCAACACAAGTACAAGGAGAATCCACGTACTGAAAAAAATTGGCGACAAAAATAAATTATAACCTTCAGAGGTGGGAATTAAAATTTACCTATAGAATAATTAAAAACCGCCATTTTATGGTAAAGAAATTCGTGATAAAATAATAGGCGAAGAAACTTTAGATTATTTGCAAATATGTTGCATAAATTCTTTTAACTGTTTTTGTATCTTCTTTCATTTTCATATTTTGTACGCTGATTTGTATTAGGTCTGTTTTGGGCCTATTTGATTGTAGTTGATAGACAATTCTGAAAAAATGTGAAAAAGAACCAGCGTCAGTGTGAAAGTCAAGTTTTACAATTAAAAAACTACATTTTCCAACGTAACAAAGTAGCAGTTTTGTGATGGAAATAATGATATGATTATTTCATTACTTTTAATCATACTTCATACTAATATTATAAATGCGAATGTTTAGATGGATGGATGGAGGGATGGATGTTTGTTAGAGTTTGTAGCCTGAACGGCTGAACAGATTTCGATGAAATTTGGCGAAGACGTAGAGGATAGTCTGGAAGAACACATAGGCTACAGTTTTGCTTTTTTTTTAATTCCACGCGGACGGAGTCGCGGGCGAAAGCTAGTGAATAATAATAAACAAAATAATGTTGCAATTGTATTTTTCGTGCATAATATTACTTGTTGTCGAACAAATAAGCTCTAAACTAAAAATGTTATCTATCTATTTAGAAATTTCTTGTTTGAGGATTGATTTATGTTTTTAAAGGACTTAGGTTAAAAATTAAAGTAATTTTGATTGAAGAAATTATTTACTATTTCTTATTAGATACAATTTAATTTTTTAATACCTACATTATAAATATCATTATGTACCAAACCATATCTTGTCTGTCTATCGATATTGATGTTTGAGCAAATTCAGATTTTATTCTTAGTATTCAAGTTTTCTTGATTTTATCGCAATTTCTTTTACTGTTAGATATTAAGAACAATATGTTTTATCATTGTTGTTTTAGCCAATAGAAAAAAGAGGATTATGTGGGGTTAATCACAAATGAAGAAGAAATAGTTACAATTAGCATTTACCGTGATCAAATTATAACTTTTGGTTTCAACTACAATGTCTTGTAATATAACCATCCCTCTCGCGCTCTTTGAACAAACAAAGACAACAATATGTGTAACATAATAGTCACTCTAGTTAAAACCCTTTAACGGCATATTTTTAAAATAAAATAACATATTCCAGAAAAGTTTGTGGACGCGACCGCATCAGCGTCGGGTTCACCATCGCCGCCGTTAGCGGAATACGAACGGGATTCCCCGGTGGATGTATCCTCGACGTCTGAGGCGGGGTCCGCTAGCGGAGCACCCGGCGGCTCGCGGGCCCTGTCGCCCGCGCCCCGCAATCCCCAGCTCACGGAGAGGTGCTCCAGCGACGAGATGAAACACATTCAATGCCATCTCGAGACCAAAGAACTCTGGGATAAATTCAATGAACTAGGAACCGAGATGATTATCACCAAAACTGGAAGGTAAGTGAAAATAGTGCCTGTTAAATCTTACTAATGTTATAAATTCGAAAGTTTAGATGGATGGATGGAGGGATGGATGTTTGTTAGAGTTTGTAGCCTGAACGGCTGATCAGATTTCGATGAAATTTTGCGAAGACGTAGAGGATAGTCTGGAAGAACACATAGGCTACTTGTTTTTTTTTTTTTTTTAATTCCACGCGGACGAAGTCGCGGGCGAAAGCTAGTGAATAATAATAAACAAAATAATGTTGCAATTGTATTTTTCGTGCATAATATTACTTGTTGTCGAACAAATAAGCTCTAAACTAAAAATGTTATCTATCTATTTAGAAATTTCTTGTTTGAGGATTGATTTATGTTTTTAAAGGACTTAGGTTAAAAATTAAAGTAATTTTGATTGAAAAAATTATTTACTATTTCTTATTAGATACAATTTAATTTTTTAATACCTACATTATAAATATCATTATGTACCTAACCATATCTTGTCTGTCTATTGATATTGATGTTTGAGCAAATTCAGATTTTATTCTTAGTATTCAAGTTTTCTTGATTTTATCGCAATTTCTTTTACTGTTAGATATTAAGAACAATATGTTTTATCATTGTTGTTTTAGCCAATAGAAAAAAGAGGATTATGTGGGGTTAATCACAAATGAAGAAGAAATAGTTACAATTAGCATTTACCGTGATCAAATTATAACTTTTGGTTTCAACTACAATGTCTTGTAATATAACCATCCCTCGCGTGCTCTTTAAACAAACAAAGACAACAATATGTGGAACATAATAGTCACTCCAGTCAAAACCCTTTAACGGCATATTTTTAAAATAAAATAATATATTCCAGAAAAGTTTGTGGACGCGACCGCATCAGCGTCGGGTTCACCATCGCCGCCGTTAGCGGAATACGAACGGGATTCCCCGGTGGATGTATCCTCGACGTCTGAGGCGGGGTCTGCCAGCGGAGCGCCCGGCGGCTCGCGGGCCCTGTCGCCCACGCCTCGCAATCCCCAGCTCACGGAGAGGTGCTCCAGCGACGAGATGAAACACATTCAATGCCATCTCGAGACCAAAGAACTCTGGGATAAATTCAATGAACTAGGAACCGAGATGATTATCACCAAAACTGGAAGGTAAGTGAAAATAGTGCCTGTTAAATCTTACTAATGTTATAAATTCGAAAGTTTAGATGGATGGATGTTTGTTAGAGCCTAAATGGCTGAACGGATCTGGATGAAATTTGGGATAGGTGTAGAGCATAGTCTGGAAGAATACATAGGCTACTTGTTTTTTTTTAAATTACGCGCGGAAGGAGTCGTGGGTAAAAGCTAGTATTTTATATAAATTATGGAAAATGATGTTGCGTCTATGCGTCGATAGTTTTAATGGATGTAATTGTACATAAGTAAACCCCAATAATACAATAGGAATTTCCTTTAGTCCCTACTTTTTCTAACAATTCGACTTAGGTTCCCTGCGTACGAATGTCGATGTGAAATTAAAAACTGTCTGTGGTAGGTAAGCGATCGGTTAACGAGATCGATGCAGTTCGAGTTGACGATAAGGTAGGTGGTACAGCGCGACCGATACGCCTCGCGGACGAACAATGGCCAATCTCCCGCCGTCCGCTGACGACCGCCAGCGATCGACGGCGACCGCCGCTGGCCGCCACCGGGCGCGCTCTCCATTTTACAAATGTCCATTCAATTACTCCGATTCGAGAACCTTATTGATTGAACTTAATAGCTGGTATAATATACGTTCTCCTTGCAAATCTCACCGGTCGACTGAGAGCCTTGAAAAAAAGTCAATTCTTTGGTTATTGTGCTGGCGATATCGCGGTGTGCCGGCAGGGAGCGGGCCGTTATCGGTGCGGCGTAAATCACGACGACAGCTCACCGATCGTGACAAATTTGCCAATACATTCCTCTGATTATGATTATGACTTTCAATTCATTAGATTAAAAAATATAATAATATGAATACACTAAGCATCGCTTGAATAACAGCACATTGAATGTTACATTCTTCGTGTTAAAGTCGAAACTATGACTGGGAGTAGTAATAGTACCAAAATCTTGAGAATTCGGTAGTTATGATGATTTAGTACAACGAGCTAACCAATGCTAAATAGCGTTAAAGCTTATCGGTTATTGGATATATTTTCACAAATAGTGTGATATAATAATCAGCAGACTCAGTAGAAGGAACGAGAACAGCGCGAACGCGCCACTCCGCGCCGCGCGAAACAATGCCCGCTCTTTCACGGACTATAAAGCCGTATTAATACCTCACTTATTTATTACTTATAATGTTCTCGAGTTAACGACGCCCCGGCCATTCGCTTTTTTCCATCATGCATCATAAAATACGACATCTGGAATTATATTCCGCTCTTATTTACTTTCGAAACAAGCGGCCCGGAACAATCGTACGACGTGTTCAAGTAGTGCGCTTACTCTTGTGATTTTGAATTAGAAGTAACATATTTATACGATATTAATAGTCCGTAGACAACTTTATAAACATCCAAAGAAGCAACAACACCTGTTAATTTTAATTATTAGTACTAATAAGGTAATGATAATAAGAACTTAACATAATTTGTTTCTATCATGTCGCTCTCACGCATGCTAATATTTTCTCTTTACTGATAAATCGATATGTTATCTGTTAATATAACGATCGAATTATCTTCGCTTTCGTCTCGCTCGTATCACCATATAAAGAGACCAACTCAACAAAGGGGATATGAAAAGTCGCAATAGGAGACAATTTGCCACACCGTCACGCGAGCTTACGCGTTCGCCCCGTCGATTAGCATAAATCTCGCCAACTAACCGTCACAAATGAGCAGCGGCGGGCGCACACCAACGGCGAAGCGACGGCCAAGCTATCGCAACGCTATTGCGTAGTTGTAGCGAAGCTAGCGCGACAAATCGCGAGCGTCGCCCGCCCACATAAATCAGCATTATCTCGCGAGATAGCCGCTCTGACCCTCCCGCCGTATCACGACGGGCCCCGTGTCATTCGAAAAAATTAATGACTCGGAAAAACGATTCGCTTATGAGGGATCTTTCAATGTAATTGAATTGGCCCGCAGAGATCTGGTGAATTGTCGCGAGCACATTCTGTCGAGTCAGGTGCGTGAGTATAAAGTATGGAGAGTATAGAATGGAGGATTAGACCAGAAGGGCTTTTGTCTTATTGAGGTACTTTTGACCGTTGAATTATTAGCTCAACTCAATAAAATATTGATTACTTTTCTATTAGTTTTTGTGACAAAAATGCTGTACACTTTTTGTACATTTCGATTACAATAATTTCCTTTAAAATGCTAAATAGTTTCCAATTCCATAATACGTAATTGTTATTGTAAGGGTTAGTTGCATATTTATTTTTAAATTAATATTCTGTTTAAACGTTGGCGTTAAGAAAAAGTAGATATTAAATCCGAGCGCATTAACTGCATTCACCCTCGGAGATTATGATAACAGGCGTAATAGAGTTATGCTAGTTTCACACGAGGGTACCGGAGCGAGGGTTGTCCCTGGAGGACAGCGGTAGAAAACAGTACTGCTGTTATTTGAACTCACACGTTGACGGTAGAATTCCATTGCCCACTTGTAATAATATTTATAATATTCTTGTTCATTATCTTTGACAAAATAGAGACTGCAATATGTATTAAGACGAATCACTGCAGTGGAACCAAGGTGCGTTCACTCAATAGCTGTACTGCACAGTATACTATTCAGCCTGAATTTACTTCCCTCGTGTGAAACAGCACAATGCAAATACGTCTGTCCGTGGTTTGCCTCGCATGCTAATCTGGTCCGGATCTAATTCGTCCAGCCACCAAACGTATCTCGCTTCGCATTAGAGTACTTTGTACTCGCATTTTTCATCCCCCTGTGTAAATATTTTGATGTTTGTCGGTTTAAATCCAACAGTTTTGTATAGCCCATCTGAGCCTAATCTATGCCAAGGTTTATGGTGTGTGCAATATGTTGAAGGAAATCTGGGTAATACTAAAAATTTATTATCTAAGTAAATAGATGTTTTTGTCAATGCAAAATGATGTAACTGATAGTTATTTAAAAGTTATTAATTTAATAGTAACTTCAATGCTAATAAATTATCGATAAACATGGCAAATCCGTCATATCATAAATGATTTTAAATCGAATTTGAAGGAGATCTTGTCAAATATATTAGTGTAATTCTAAATGAGTTTATATCTTTGGATTATAGTGAAGATGTTGCGATGTTGCCAACAAGCAACGCGCTGTGATCATGGACTTGGCAAAGAATGGATTAATTTGATTTACTTCTCACCATACTTCTTAATAATAGCGGCGAGTGTGATAAATATTTTTTTCGTATCTCTATTAATATTTAACCTTTGTAGATTCTAAAGTGATATTGTTTATGTCTAATATAACTCTTTTACAAAGAAAATTATGATAGCATTTGTTTTGTTTTTGATGTCTGCATGTTGGTAGAAATTCGATCATAATTTTATTTTAATAGATAATTTAATAGTCTTTACAAATGTAAACACGAAATATGAATTGGCACCACTCATGTGAGTTAGAGTGAAAATGTAGGTGAATCGTTTGGTAAAATTTCAAGAATACGAGTTTATTGACTTAGAATTAGAACAATAATGTTTTAACTCAACTTTGAAATAATGCACAAGATTTAGAACTCTATTTATCTAAATAATTTCGTATAAATCTCATAAAAAATGACTAGTAAACTTCAAGAGCTAAATTTGTCCCTTGAGTGTACACTCCAAACAATTGTAGGTGACTAAAATTTAAATTACTTATTAAGTAATATAATTGATATCCGAGTTCAATTCAGTTAAAATGAATTACATTATATATTGTCGACACAATGGTAGAGTAGACGGTTGTACGCGTACAGCATTGATAGCCGGCTCGCGGCTATTTGTCCACCATTGTTCTGCGAGACTGCATTAACTGCACTAACTGCGACTGCCCTAACTGCGCTGACGACCCAGTTAACAATAAATAACGAGCCAGTTAACAACAAATGGATTTGTTGAGATCGCCTCGCATTTGTTTCATTGGCCTACGTCAGCAATTTCTTGGTCCAGTTTAATTTAATACTAGCTGTTCGCGTGCGGATTCAAAAATTATAAAAACTTTATTTTATTGTTTACATTTGTCAAATTCTCAATTGCAAATTTCAAAATACCAATTACGTTACTATAGCAATCTTACTTCCTTGATGTTGGCAGCAACTTATGGTCTCTTTCCTACAGTATGGTTTTTATCCAAAATATTTACCACCTAAGTTTAATGGCGTGAAAATATATAGCCTAAAGCGTGACGTAAGTATACGGCTTTTTATTAAAAAAAGGGTTATTCAAAAATATGCTGTAATTGCGGACATCTTAGGCAACAAAGAAGTGTGTGTTTACGCTTTATTATAATAGTATAGATTGAAGTTGAATAAAGTTTAGTCGAAGTTAAAGAAGTTGACAGTAATTAACAATAGCCACTAAGTTTAAAATTAAGTTGCTTAACCAAACATCGGATTAAATTTAACGTAAAGTTTTATTAAACCATGTTAGTTACTACAAATGACCTTTGTACATTTACTAGAATTGATTGCTTCTAAATAACAACAGAATTTAAGTCATTATTAATTGTTCCATTTAAAACTAAACGTAAAAAGCGTAACCTGATTTAGGCGATCTATTTCAAATAGGTTGGACTGGACATAGGGAATATGCGTCGATTTTTCCCGCGCGACTGCCGCACCGCGCCGGACACACCGCGTCGCGCCATCCGCCATTTGTTGCGAGCGCACGATAATTGTTGATATACGCCCGCGACCCGCCACTGTAATTGTCAACGCTTAATCTTCTAATTGGCTCGCATTTGCCAATGCCAGCGAGTCGCGAGCGCGCACGAAATGTCGAAAGTATAGCGCGGAAAGTTTGCGAAGTAATTCAGAAGTAAAAAAGTACGATTCGCAAGTGTAAGTTGAAATGGCGTTTAAGAGCGAAGCGAGGTCGGCTACCGGCGGTGAGGAAATAATTTTGTGTTTTATCGGGCGCGAGGGGGCGCTAGGGATGGCGAGGGGGTGTGATGAGGCGCGCGGGGAGTGACTTCTGATTTATGAGCGGCGTCGCGCCCGAGGTGGTCGCGCCGACTGCAGGCAACTGGCATTGTTGACACTCTCTGCTTACCATGACTGCTCCGGTAGTACGAGGAGGTAAAAAATAGCATGAGTCGAAGTTAGTTTACTATAAATACTACGCTCAAAAACTCAGAAGCTACCTTTCCATTGGCATTTTCTGACGATGGTTGCCACATAGCAGTGATCATCGTTTTATGTTAAGAACTAATAGATAATGATTGTATAGTTACGGAGTTCCATGATGAATAATAGAAAATAAAGTAATGGAAATGTCAAATCGGATTTCAAAGTATATAAATTATAACAAAGCGGCTCAAGTGCGTTAAAATTTCATCGCCGGCAAAGTTCGCGGACATCTTAATGTCGTTTCAATTCAAAAGCTAATTTCAGTGAGATCCTAAATGAATCGGCCGCGGCTCTCGGCTCTCCGCTCGCACGTTATTTAACTTGTTCTTTAACTTCCAACTTTAAATTGAAAACGCCAACCGAACTCTTTACGGAGTCGGAGTCAAATTTTGAAGTTTGCCGCTGAATCGGAAATTTCTTTATAAATATCTTATTAAGCTTAAATTCAGTTGGTGTCACGCTGCCGACACTAATTTTATTCCTGAAAGACGGCAGTGGGGCGGCAAGAGGAGAGGGGAGTGCAAAACAAGGATGGGGGAAGGGGGATACAGCGAAAATGTATGCAAACGGGAAACGCGGTATTTGACGAAGCCGAAAACGACAAAAGAATTATAGAAGCTGTCTGTCCCCTTGCGAAGCGCCGCGGCGGTGAGTCGCCGACCCATCCCGCCCCCGCGACATCTTGCGAATTCACTTTGTTTTGCCTCTTATTAAGAGATTACCTGACATCTGTGGGAAGTTTATCTCCTTTATGGCTACTTACATTATGACAACAAACATAGAGCCTTTTTTCTTTCAAAGTGAGTGAATGGAAATGCTACGATTTGCTGTCATTTCCCACAAGAAACAATATTTGTGTAAGTGATTGGATTTCCTTACAATATGGCATAGTTAAATTAAGGAACTAGTTATATCAAAATTAATAGAATGCTCTTAATTTAAATAAACTAATTATATTGATAGATAATTTTAAAGCAGAGAAATTATAACCTAACTACCACTTTATCAAACCCGTTGTTGTAAATCAACATTTAGCCATATAAAACAGAGAAAAAAATACATTATTGTACAGTCTTTAATTAGAGGCATATTAACATTTTAATATTTCAACCCTATTTGTTTTATGTGGGGTATGTGAAGAGAACACATGTAGGGTAGTTGTAACGCAACGTGTAATAGATGCGTGATTCATGTAAATGTACCCTTAGCAAGTGTATCGCGAGCTAATCTCTCCCCATCCCCATCCCCCTGCCGATAGGGGGTGTCGGGGGAGGGAGCTGTAAACTAATTATGTATACATTTTCGTAGCCACTTATTTACATAACCACGGCCCGGACGCCGCTTTCATCGTGAATATTTCATTCGTAATCTTTACTTTGACGGTTTAATATGACAGACATTCGGTTTCGTTTGTAACTTTTAATTTTTGTCGTCTTTCAGCCACCCTTTGTTGTGTAAATTCGACGCCTTCCACTAATAATAGATGATTCTCGAAGGATGTTTTTATAAACGTTCAGGAAAATTGTGTAAACCTGTAATTTGGAATATTTATAACTGAAACATCGGCTATGTTTCCCATACGTTGACGGCTGTTACTTAGGTAAAGATACAATTTACCGTCACTTTTTGTGACAATTTAGTTTCATTTTCTAGATTAGATACACATATTTTCTGATATACATATCTGTGTATACTACTAATATTTCATTATGAACTAAATTCGTTAATAACAAAACGCAATAAATAATTTAATGACCAATTCCTGCCGTTTTCCTAATAAGTGCTTCTGTACTTAATAACAGGATGCGAAATAAAACGTATTAGTTGGTAATGAGCGCGTGGCCGATGGCAGCGTTTCGCGAGTATTTATACCGCGCCTTCTCACGAACTAATTTATGGAAGTACTCGGAAAATGTTTATGTACAGTCGCCTTAGTTCGCGGTATTACAGTTACAGAAAAATTGATTTGCAAGTTAAAAACTTAACCCACGCCCTTACTTTTGTTGTTAAAGAAACTGTCAACTCTGAATTACGTGTACTGTGACCCTGATTAAAATATAGTTTTGAATAAACGTTCAATAGACGTTCAAACGGTTGTCTTTTTTAAAGTGTAACACCGCGATTGACGCTGACTGTACAATTCACTAGCTACCTTCTCCCTCCCGTGTTGACATCCGGTAACCTCCCTATGTAGTTGTATGTACGCAATATGTGGTCTATTGTAATTTTTATTTACTCGCTAACCGCGTAAATAATGGTCAGTGCGGTTGTAATGACATCAATATGAATTACTTTTAGAATGGGGATGGGTTTGTTCTATGCACGTAATGGACACACCATTCTGATGTTGATAATAATCTTCGGTATAATTTAAGGTTTTACTTTTAAATGGTTATTTCCTATTGATTTTAAATATATACCCCCTTCAATTTCCCTCCTTTGTGTGTAAGTGACAAATAAACCGATGCAATTTTTGCAATGCATAATACTATTGAAAAATAAGTCTAGTCTTGTGATTCCATCAAAAGAAAGTTTCATAAGAATGCCAGTGGTCGCACACGAGCTGACACAGGCAATAATTGTCTCTTTGGCCGTTAATAGATGGCGCCAGCGTCCCTCGGCGGAGGACACAGATGTATCAGTCAACGCACAGATCCTAGAAAGCAACATCAAAGAAACACCAACTCAATATTGATGAGCGTTATTTATTTTTACTCTGTAAATTATGACGTTTAAACTTTGATAAGTTAATTTTATGTTTTGAGATAGACTATGAATTTTCTTAATTTAAATAAACAACAGTTAGTATTTGGAGAATAGAAACCTAACGATGTCCAAGAAATTAATCGTAAAGTAAATGAAATAAAATGAAAATGTTTAATGATGTTTATTGCGAACAAAACTAATTAATTGTATAAACTGTATTGCTTATCATCTGGCAAAGGTCATGACACAATCAACCTCCATCGTAGCGATTACGAACTCTGAGACCAAACCCCGCCCGTTGCGCTGACATGTTCCGTTTTAACAGCCCGTACGTGCCTCCCCCGGCAACCCCCGGGCCGCCCCCGCACTCCCTTGTGCTCCCCCGGCAACCCCTCCCCCGGTCGAAGCTGACGACATTAGCAGCCG
This sequence comes from Papilio protenor, assembly GCA_029286645.1. Classification (NCBI taxonomy): domain Eukaryota; kingdom Metazoa; phylum Arthropoda; class Insecta; order Lepidoptera; family Papilionidae; genus Papilio; species Papilio protenor. Next base: position 6,478,422 of record JAGSMZ010000002.1, read on the forward strand.
CAGACATAGGGCACGTCCCGGCCAGACGTTGACATACGTACCTAAATGTACTTAGCTATAAAACCTTTGTGCTACGAATCGAGAATTTGTAACGCTATCGAAATAGATCTGCTTAGTTTAAGATAAATACGTGGACCTAGACATAATAATTTTATACAATTGTTTTAATTTAAATATCACGTATTTGAAATTCATTTATTTATTCATAGTAAAGGGTTTTTTATGGAGTAGTAAGTAATCTTTCGGATAAATCAGTTTTATTCGATACAAAATTTCATTGGTATAAGAAATTCATAATGTAAAATAACAGTATTTTTCCCTTTTTTAATGTTATATAAACAGTGTAACTTAAATCTAATACAAGAAATCTATATGTTAATTTAAGGCGTTGTTAAAGAACCTGCTCACATTTTCCATATTGCCGCTAAACTTCCTAAATTCGGTGTCGACTTGCGAAACTCGACACAGGTTTCGCGAATGTAACCACAGGTGTCGCTACGGTAGCGTACTGAATTAGAGGCTTCGCTGGATTAGCGGGCAATTATGCCTGATTCTCGGCAATTTGATACTGTATATCGCAAGTTTTACAACAGCGTTTTATGGCGACGGAAATATATCAGCAATAAAAATAAATGCGAGCGTGTTCTGACACAGTGCGTGCAATGTGACACCATTAGTGCAGTAAACGCGGTAACAATGGGAACAAAACGAAGTGCAGGAATTTGTCGCGAGTTCTGCGGTGACCGGGGCGCCTTGCGAACGCATCGTCTACGTTCGAGTCACTCAATGCATTTTCAATTTACATTTGCGTAGATATCAATGTGACAAAAAAAACTAAAAGTTTGCTCAATTATCAGAACTGCCTTCGGATTGTAGCCGAAAATAATTTTGCGTACCATAATAATAAAAATTTTAGAAACAAATAATAAACGATATTGTTAACAATTACCTAACACAATCTCTTCATCTTTTGTCACTTCATCAGTTCAAAGAGTTTTTGAAACACACCTAATTGTTAATTCATCCTTTTATTTACAAGCAGATATTCTGAATAAAATAGTTTAGTATTATTGATTCTTTCAGTAAGATCAAAATCTAGAAAATCTACTTGAGTTCGTTTTGAATTCAAGTAATGCGTTTCCGGTACTACAAGAATTGTAGTAGCTACAAACCATCTAAACCTAAATAATTACACTGTTAAAACTTTTTCCTAAATCGGTAAAGAAAAAGTCTCGTGATTGAATACAACTGATGTTCTTCTCTGCATAACAACAATAAAGCATAATGCATATGAGAATAATTCGTTTAGTGTTTATATTTTTTATTGAAAACTTTCGACTATTTACTTACATATATGAGTATAAATTAGTTACATTTTCTAGTGAAGGTAAATGGTAGCAAACATTTGTGTCATTGCAAGCATAAGGCGTAAATGTTGCGCTTCTGTCGCCTTCAGCACGCGACCCGCTGCACTTTACTGTGTCATTATCGCGACGTGTGCAATTAAAATTGTACGCTCAAGTAATATTTGTTTAAAATCACTAATTATATTACCACTAATAAATACTTTTATACACGACATCTGCTGCGCGGTCGCTACTCGCGGCTATCGTATTGCATTGTAGAAATGTTTCATTTGTTCCACACGCCCCGGACAAGTTGTAATTATCTGTTCGTGTGAACATGGCCTTAATACAGAATGCATACTTAATGCAACAAATATATGTTAACTCTAGTTATTAACACGATATTCTTACAATATGTTGATGTGTTGCAATCATTAAAAAAGCCTTAATTTCAAGTTTTATTTTGCCAAAAAAATATGCAGCTTAATGTGATAATTACATAGTTATCAAACAGTTTGCAATCACTTTTGTGAGTCTCAATTTAAGCAAGTCATAAAGCGGTAGAGGCGGCATAGAGTTCGTTATCTTGCATCTTGCCACGTCTAGTTCGAGTTGTAGAGATATTAATCAATTAGAATTGACAAAATCGTGCTGGTGTCGAAAATATGACGGTCGGTGTGGACCTCCCAAGACGAGGAGCGCACCCGACGCTCCCGACGTTCTCCTATCCCGCTACAACCACGCCTTCTCATCTCATTAACTTACTCTAATTCACATCAATCTTTCACAAATTCCTTCACGCGTGCTGCCTTCAAATATTTGTTGGTGATCGCATCTACAAGGATAGATTTTTTGTCTACTTCTGTGCTTCTTTTTGCTACTATATACAATTTTGTTAGTCTAAATGTTGGTCGAAGATGATAAAGTGTTTTCCAAAATGACATATTCAATACCATACTGTGATGTTAATTTTCATTTCACTTTTCAGAATAATTATACGTAACTAGGTTTCGCCCGCGACTCTGTCCGCGTGAAATAAAAAAAAAACAAAAGCAAGTATCCTATGATTTTTTCCAGATTATGCTCTACATATCTACTAAAATTCATTGAGATCGGTTCAGCAGTTTAGGCTACAAACTCTAACAAACATCCATTCATCTAAACTTTCGTATTTATAATATTAAGTAATTAAGTGATAGTATTAATATCATTTGCAGTAAAACTATGATACTTATAATATTATCGTTTATCAATATTTGCTTATTTCAACAATTCATCAAGGAAATTCCTGAAAGTCTTGATATTGTCAGGAGTAGAATATCAACATAAGCGAAACATGGGCCAGTGATAACTGGTTTAAACTTTCAAACGACTGTCGGATGCTGGGAGCTTGTAGGCGACAAATCGTGACGTTGTCTCGCGCCGGCTTCAAATAACGTCTCAAGCGAAGGAACATCCATCATGAGTGGAGCGGCGTGACGGGCCGCGGAAAAACGAGCTCGAAGTGTCAACCAGTTGACTGAAAGCATGACCATTCATTATAGCTTTGCAAATAAAGGCGAAACGCTTAAAGGCAAATCTTGAAACGCAATCGCTTAAATTATCTCACGTTTTTATTACATTTATTTAAACTATGAAAGACCCTTGTTGTTTCTGTAGGAAACCCTAGGTTTAAAGCATAGTACCTATAAGTTTAAATAATTACAAGTACTCACTCCTGTTCTGTATTTTTAGGCTTAAAAAGCTCAATAAATAAAAAGACAATTGTTCATTTCCTAATATTTACAGTCTCATTTAAAGCTATAGCGTTTTCTTCATTGCATTTTTTTTTCAAATAAGCTTTGGTGGAGTTTAAAAATGTATTTGGATGATATAGACTACAACAATATTTTACAAGTATCATGACAAAATTATAACACAATCAAACAATCAGCACAATAACAGTCACAGAGTAATACATCGGCAGAGCGCGCTAATGAGCGCCGCCGGAATCCGCAATCTCGCGCCATCTGCCTCTAATCAACGATTGGAGTTAATTAAATCGCGTTGGCAATATGGCGGCAGGCATAATTGCTATTAATAAAGCGCTTTCCTGTATAATTGGATGGCGGCGAGCGCGGATTGGCCGGACCCTAATCACGACGTGATAACACTGCTCTAATGGCGAACGCTGCGCCTATTCCTTCCAGTACAGCCGCAGAGCCTTTGCTTTCACGTCGTGCTGCTTCCGCTGTTAACGTTACGTTAACTTAACCTAACTTAATAACACGTTCATTCCTTGAAGTCATTTAAACTTGGAAATCAAATTTTTTCTCAAATTTGAGTATTTGATTTGCCCTCGTTATTTGGTATTCTCATGACTCTTCAAAACATTGGAAGACATTGCTAGATTACAGTTTTGTCAACGAAATATTATGCCTATACGTAGTTTTCAAAAAGTAAATGAATTTCGAGTACACTCTTTGAGCTATCATTGTAAGTTACTATGAAATACTACAAGGATTTTTAGCTATCCACGAATTATTTTATAAACTCAGCCAAGAAAAAAAATTATAGACACTCTGTATATGCCAATAACCTTTTTCTTTGTTAGTCTTAAAATGCTTTAGTTAAACGATTTAAATCACCCTTGAAAGTAAATTGCTACAGATTTTGATTAGGATTCACGGTCGGAGGGAATGGCGGCCGTGCGTATGAGCGATGCGCAACTCCGGACCAATGATTGACGACTTAGCACCTCGGTGCGTCACTAATTAAGCCATGCGTTACGCAACTTCAGCCATGCTCTGTACGCCTGCGCATCGCAATACCACATTAGCAGTGTAAAATTACATTTAGATTGCGAATCTTGCTCGTTTAACACCTTGTTTTTATCAGTCTGTTAATTACGTGGCGGTTATTTTACTTTAAAGACTTTATTTTTAACTTAATAAAAAGTAAACGATTTTTTTTTACTTTTAAATTGACGCATTTAAGTTTTAACTGAAGTTGTTTTATTAGAAACGTTATTATTAATATGAAAATAACAATTGAATGAAGGTAAATATATGAAACGTATATGCAGAGCAAAGAATGTAGTGAGTTTATAAACATGTTCATTTATAATCTTACAGTTCATTTAAAGCTATAGCGTTTTCTTCATTGCATTTTTTTTTCAAATAAGCTTTGGTGGAGTTTAAAAATTTATTTGGATGATATAGACTACAACAATATTTTACAAGTATCATGACAAAATTATAACATAATCAAACAATCAGCACAATAACAGTCACAGAGTAATACATCGGCAGAGCGCGCTAATGAGCGCCGCCGGAATCCGCAATCTCGCGCCATCTGCCTCTAATCAACGATTGGAGTTAATTAAATCGCGTTGGCAATATGGCGGCAGGCATAATTGCTATTAATAAAGCGCTTTCCTGTATAATTGGATGGCGGCGAGCGCGGATTGGCCGGACCCTAATCACGACGTGATAACACTGCTCTAATGGCGAACGCTGCGCCTATTCCTTCCAGTACAGCCGCAGAGCCTTTGCTTTCACGTCGTGCTGCTTCCGCTGTTAACGTTACGTTAACTTAACCTAACTTTATAACACGTTCATTCCTTGAAGTCATTTAAACTGGAAAACAAATCTCTTCTCAAACTTGAGTATTTGATTTGTCCTTGTTATTTGGTATTCTCATGAGTATTCAAAACATTGGAAGACATTGCTAGATTACAGTTTTGTCAACGAAATATTATGCCTATACGTAGTTTTCAAAAAGTAAATGAATTTCGAGTACACTCTTTGAGCTATCATTGTACGTAACTATGAAATACTACAAGGATTTTTAGCTATCCACGAATTCTTTTTTAAACTCAGCTAAGAAAAAGAATTATAGACACTCTGTATATGCCAATAACCTTTTTCTTTGTTAGTCTTAAAATGCTTTAGTTAAACGATTTAAATCACCCTTGAAAGTAAATTGCTACAGATTTTGATTAGGATTCACGGTCGGAGGGAATGGCGGCCGTGCGTATGAGCGATGCGCAACTCCGGACCAATGATTGACGACTTAGCACCTCGGTGCGTCACTAATTAAGCCATGCGTTACGCGACTTCAGCCATGCTCTGTGCGCCTGCGCATCGCAATACCACATTAGCAGTGTAAAATTACATTTAGATTGCGAATCTTGCTCGTTTAACACCTTGTTTTTATCAGTCTGTTAATTACGTGGCGGTTATTTTACTTTAAAGACTTCATTTTTAATTTAATAAAAAGTAAACGATTTTTTATCTTACGATTTTTTTTTACTTTTAAATTGACGCCTTTAAGTTTTAACTGAAGGTGTTTTATTAGAAACGTTATTATTAATATGAAAATAACAATTGAATGAAGGTAAAGATATGAAACGCTTATGCAGAGCAAAGAATGTAGTGAGTTGATAAACAATGATTCAGTTATAATCTTTGTTAATTAACAATAAGACACAAACAGTTTGATTCGCCAAAATCTGTCGAGGAAACAGTTACAAAGTTTGTATAACGATGTTGTACATGTGTCGAAGAATGAGAGACAACTTTACAAGCATACATGTCCATTTGATGTGACGCACATAAAAATAAGACGTTTGTGAATAGATTTACGAGTTACATCTAAGCCGGAGTCGTAGACATCGACTTTAACAATGTCATAACAGTAATGAGGGCGGCTGTAAACGATCGCCCCCTTATTTCTGTCTTCGGTATATGCTCATTAAAACTGGGGAACGCGTGTTCCTCGGTCCTTTTGCTCGCACTCGCTTTTCCGCTAACTTTCGGGTGGTGGAATGATGGACGACGTCGGTGGTCATATATCATGGCGGTAATATATATCGCGGCGTGCGTCGAGTGTCGCCATTAACGCATGCGAGCAATCGCCCGCGCAGATCGCGTCTTGGGAATGCTATAAGAAGCGTCTCACAAATCGACGCGTGCGACCACGGCTATACATGCATAAATCTTATTAATGCTATTCTTATTTTTGTCCCTCCTTCGACCCAAGCAATCTTTACACGTTCCCGGCAATCCTTTGTCACTCCGAAGCACTGCTGGCATAACAACATAAAAATTCTATTGCCGAGGACGCCAATCAAGCGTATTGTAAATTATAAAAATCGTATCGTAAATTACCTCAGCATACAAGGCCAGTTAAACGACGCGGGTGGTCGACGAGTTGATTGAATACAATTCAAATGGCGGGTCAAAAGTCGCGGTGGCTAGGAGAGGATTCAACGATTCGATCGCAAATTATCAACTACTTTCCCCGCCTTTGGTAAAGTAAGTGGCCTCGGTCAGAGAGCATCAAGCCGTAGAGCGATGTCTCGACTCGCGCTCACAGATTTGTTGTTTCCGCTCTCGCCGCCTCAATGACTACCATTTTGTGTCGATTAGGAGATTGTATTTCACGCGCCCGCTACCGACACCACTTTTTCTGTCACACCGTTCTGTGCACAACGAGTTTATTATCTTGATAATTTTTTCCTATACACGTTCTGTTTATCGTTACCAATCACACTGAGTATATTTTTACTGAAACATTTTTTTTGCTTACCTTACCCTTGTTAACGTAGGGTCGATAGCAGGAAACCGCAGTTACGCCGAGTAGTGTAATAAGAGCCATTACATCGACCAACCGGAATTTTACTAACAGTAAACAAAAACGTCTGCCTTTACAAAAATGTCTACCCATTCATCTTTCTCCAACGGGAGACGTTAAAGAATGTCTCCGTTAAAGAGGGCAAGGGGAGCGATAGCTTAGAGTCACTTTCGTATAAAAGCGTTCACAATAACCCATGTATGTACGCAGACGGTAACGATAAATGTTATACGAATTTCGACTTTGTCATACGGCCGTGTTTTATTACTTTTTTATTCTAAATATTTATTATTGCTGACAGTGTGTTGGGAAGGGGAAGGTATGTAGATATAAGCAACTGGCGCTGTTTAAAACTGTAGAGACACGGTATATCACTACTACTAGATATTGCGGTACCTTCTTTATTGCGGTATGATCCACTTTCGTTACTTTATAATTGGTATGGCGATATAAATTAAGGTCTCTATATAGGTACCTATACTTAGATGGCGTTGATTTCGAAATAGATCACGGTATCGTTTGAATCGGATTCAGATCAGAGATCAGATTTCAGAGTTCACAGGATCAGAGTTCTATATTAATTCGAGTATCCCGTCTCATAATGACTGTTTACGTAAGTTATGAAATATTATGCTTTTATGCTATGTTATATTTATTTGTGCTATCAGATTGCTCGCGGTTATATTGTTGTGCTAATTGGTAGCGATAATTCGCGATAACCTCTGCTCTAATGAGCGAAAGACGATTGGACCCGCTCTCAGGTAGCGATAATTTCAGCTCAACCAAGTAATTGTCGAATAATTGCGTTAATGTGAAAATTTACGCCTTAACATAACAATGGAGGTAGGAAGTCGACGCGGCGCGTATAAAATGTGAGTTAAACATAAGGTACAAGAGGAGAGAACTCGAGCATACCGTCTTTTAAGTAAACATTTAAACAATGTAGGTTCTTGTGAGTTGCTAAAATCTAACGGAAATTAACTATGTCGAAAATGAATCAATTTTCGAATACGTAATACGTACGTAATTTGATAATGTAAGAAATACAAACGAATAGTTTCTTTCATAAGATTCATAGATGAAACATTTTTGTTCATTGCTTAATTTAAATAAATAAATGTTTAAAATCCAATTTAAAACCACTAAAAAGATTCTCTCCACACTTCGATAGAAATCCAGTTGATTTATTATTATGAGTATTTAATGATCCACCTTTTTAACCTTGATGCGGTCGTATAGTTTGTAATTAACTTTAATATCTACGTTTCAGATGTAAACATGATATTGAATTAAATAAATTTCATGTCTGGCTCATCAGCGACTGTCTATAAACCTCGATTACTACATACTACAGCTATTATTACATCATAGTGTTGTACTTTTTAAACAAAACAGTCGTTATTAGCACTACCTACATTTCTACTAATGTATTCATTACAAAAATACAAATCTTAACTCTTTATAATATTAGTATACATAAAGTCGAAAGAAGAGAACCATTTCTGGAGTTTCCCAAAAGTCCGAAGTGGATCGTTAATTTCACATACATATGTTGTAGAACGTGGTACCCGTAGCTTGTTGTTAGGTGGCCTTATTAGCTATCATATCAATATTTACCGTGTAATTGTTGTTGCAGACGCATGTTCCCGACGGTGCGCGTGTCGTTCGCGGGGTGCCGCGCGGAGGCACGGTACGCGGTACTGCTGGACGTGGTACCGGTGGACGGCAAGCGGTACCGCTACGCCTACCACCGCTCTTCGTGGCTGGTGGCCGGCAAGGCGGACCCGCCCGCACCCGCGCGCCTCTACCCGCATCCCGACTCGCCCTTCGCCGGAGACCAGCTGCGCAAGCAGGTTGTCTCCTTCGAGAAGGTCAAACTCACCAACAATGAGATGGACAAGAATGGACAGGTCAGTTCATATAAGGTTTTCCTAATTTTTAGGAGGCTAACAGTTGAACAAGAATCGCCGTTATGTAATCGAGACTTTTTAACATCTCAAAAATTAATTAAATATTTTTCCGTTTAGTTGGTGTTAAATTCAATGCATAAGTATCAACCGCGTATCCACCTGGTGCTGCGGCGAGAGGGCGCCGTCAACGCCCCCATCGTCGACCTCGAGCAGGAGGAGTTCAAGACGTTCATCTTCCCCGAGTGCGTGTTCACCGCGGTCACCGCCTATCAGAACCAATTGGTAAGTGTCATCAAACATCTCATAATAAACTTGTCGAACAATTTATTTGGCGCGTCTGCAGTCTTGTTTCGATCATTCGATATCTAAAATAGATCAGACAGCAAAATGCTAGGGATGGCATCGCCGTCGGACGACTATCGACGGTTTCTATTCCTATCACGCTAATTGCATCTCGCTGAAAGGTATGTCCAGTGGAACAAAGGGAGGTGGCACATCATTTTTTGTACACCGAGCGGCCACACGCGCGTCCACCCGACGACGGACGGACGGCGCGCCTGACGCGTGCGCAATGGTGACGATTAAAGTTTTCAGCCGCGCTAAATATAAGCTCTCAGATGCGCTGCTAACATCGGCCGCCGCAAGCTCGCCACGCACTTCGCTAATGGCATTGCCTCGATGAAAGTTATCGGACCATCAAATGTTGCCAACTCTTCTCTTTACTGTACAGTTAGATTCTGCAAATTAGTAAAGTTCTCGGTCTTATCGACATTCTAAAAATGTTATTGAAAAATATTTGTGTTCTTATTCGCATTGCTTTTGTGTTTACAGCGTAATTCGTTGTCACGGGTTCCCATTTTTATTATTCCAAATACTTAATAATTTCAATATCAAAATAAAACCAACACTTGGTGCTAATAATAAAGTTGGTTAGTAAAATCGCTAATCGCTTCGCTTGTCGCTAGTCGGTCCTCACGGTGCGGCGGGCGGCGCTGCGCGCTGCCGCATGTGTCGCCACGAGCAATTAATTCTCTGTCACAAGAGCGTTTGGGCGTCTCCGAGCTCCTCGTTTTGTTTCGTCCCCGCCAGTAATTAGGACGTTTTGAGGTTCATAAAGGAAGCGTTACTTTATATCGACAACGCACTACATAAATCTTCATTCGTTCGTTAATTAGCTGTTTCGAGTTCTACAAACATGAGTAGCGTTTGTTTTTGTTTTAAATTAATTTATAATATGTCTGTGTAAATTGATAATATTTGGATTTTCACACACGATCACGGCACGATTTGAAGTAGTATATAAACCATCGTAGCTAAATTTAATTGCTTTCGAGGACGGTGGACAAAGGTAGTCTAAATCGCTCCCTCAGGATAGTATTTATTGATATCGATTGAATGTAATGCCTTCACAGATTTACTACCCCCCAGTAGATGTGCCACTATGCAACAGTTGCCTGTTTTGCCACACACAATTAAGAATGAATCTATTATTTTTTCATTGAATTGTAAAAAAATATTCTTTTGTCTATCGATTGTAAAGATTTCGAAATGTCTACGGCAACTACCTCAGAACGTAAAGACCGTGATATCAGAAGTTCGATCGCGACAAGAGAGCGGCCGAAGCGGCGGTGCGGGCGGCGCGGGCGCAGTTCTCGCTCCGATTTGGCTGACGTCACCTCCTTGACAGCTAAAACATTTGTCGAACGCCGGAGATAGTGTCACTGATAACGCAATCCCTTACAACAATAAGAATACACTTAGCATGTTTGCATCTGCGCCCCGGACAAGATCGATACGTCTCGAGCCCGCACAATTTAAATTCCATACAAAAAAGGCAAACGCATTCGATCGTTCGGCCACAAACGTCAGAGGGGCTATTTTTACATAGATACCGATCTGATATGACCGATTAATCGTATATTTGAATTCTTAGGTTTCATAAAAAAGTGTCACCATGTTTTTCTGATCGTTCGATGTTTGTCATATCAATTTGGAATGAAACATCATTATTCGTTTTTACTACTTTGAACGTTGATATAGGAGATAAAATCGGGATAAAAAAATGTGTCGTGAATTGAGTTTTTTGTGTTCGTTCGCGGTGTGAGACGGAACGTCGCCGTGCCGCGCCGCGGGATGGTTTCCCTAGAAAACGCCACGGCCCGGCCCCGAGGTCCGACCTGCTTCAATATTTAACATTTTTACACCCACCACACTATTGTCGTGTTGTGCGTTTTGTGAACGGTCCTTTGTCTGAAATTCGAGTCGCTGTGAGGTGACAATGTTTGTTAGAGTTTACGCATTCTCAAAGCACACAATGCGTTTTTAAAAAGGCGATGACTTGTGAATTTGTTGTGATTGATTATTCCATAGAGGATATAAGGTTAAGAAACAAAGTCCTTAAGATACAATCAAAACATTGCTGATACAACCTTAACTTTTAAAACTTAGATAAATTTTAATACGTAAGGTATTAAGTTTACTTCAAGTTCAAGTTCAACTTGCCTCGAAAATTAGAGGTGTATAGAAACATTATATTTTTAAGTAGATATACTTGACTAGTATTTAAGGAACATGAATTAATTTCAAGTTTCTTTATTACTCATTGCATTCCAAATGTCATGTCACTTGAGAAGATAATCACAAAATCTCATTCCTATAGCTCGTATGACACAGTTCACGTAAACACCTTCAATAGATGCTTAATTGAAATTTATATCTCATTTCTCAGTATCAACAATCAATATTCTAAAATCTCCAATCCGTATCTATTCGTGCATTCATCGTCCACAAACGAGTTCTAGCTCCGACATAAACGAACAATATAATGAAGGAGTAAAGGCAAACACAATTTCAATAACAAAGGGCATCCATGACAAATAAACATATTTCACGGGCCAAAATGGCTGCGGTCAGGTGTCACGAGGTGGCCCCCTCCCCCTGCCCGCTTCGCCCCCGCATCTGCCCCTGACGCACCTCTTTCTTCGATAATCGATTTAGTATTTGGTGAATGATGCTTTTTATTTGTGTCAACTTTGCTGCAGTTTTACTTTTTTCTCAGCATTGTTTTGGTTTCTTTTGGATGCAAATCGGGAAGGTGGCAATCAAAAGGTTGATAATATGATGTAAGCGATGCACGAGAAATTAAAGATTTGGTTTAATGGATTTTAATATTTATGTTTTTCTCATCTATTTAGATGATTGAAGTCTGATCACTGTCATAATTTATTCCTATGTTCTTCACGTTCCTGTTTGCTTGCAATATGATTCAGTGTACAGTTAACAAATTTTAATGGTCACAATAAAAGCTAAAGAAGTCGCAGTGTCATTGCGAAATATTCATTACTCAAAGAATAATATGGCGCGATAACACGAAACCCGCATAATTCAAAAAAACAAGAAGTCAACGTACTTGCTTATGAGAGGATTTAAAATAATTTACCATCGTATTATTTATTTCTTCATCGTCTCGCTCACACACGGCAGAGCGAGATCTGCTTTTATTCGCGATCTCTTTCACTTTGGCCATCGATCACACGAGGTGTGACGTCACGCAGGGCCGTCGTGTGCGGCCGGCCGGATTTATTGCGACCGCGCAGCGAGACAACCAGAAAAACTATGTTTGTATTCCTTAAAACCTGCAATAATTGAATTCATGTTTGTACATTTGTAAATAATTGAACATATGGCCGTGGTTATTTAATAAAATAATGATCACGGCGCGGCATTGATTTTAGTAACTCACGAACAAATAATTTCTTGTCAACCAATAGTATAATCTTAAACAAAGTATTTTTATAATCTACATTTTCAATTTCTCAATCTGTAGGAATTGTTCAAGTGACATTGACATTTGTTATGTTGATTTTTATCTGTGCATCGACATAATTTTGACGAGGGCATTGAAAGTCATAATAAAAAATGTGGAAAATTGCTTATTCATTGATATTTCGTGTGTTCAACTGCAACTATGGACACGAATGCAGAGTCGATCTTATACTAACAGTCGGTTCCATTATGGATCTACTATCCCGTTTGAACAGAGATTCCAATCAGAGAATATTGCCAAACTGAACAATGGACATGTTATTTCAAAAATGATTTAAGAATCCACCATTTGAAGAAAATTATGTGTTGACAAGTAAAAAATTGATCAAAATGTTTATTTGTACTTTAATAATGAAAATAACTACATCGATTGCCGAAGACCTTTACAATCTCCGTACTATATATTTTATAATATCCATTGGTAGCGTCAGAGAGAGTTTGAACCTTTTAAATTTGCTAGATGAAGATGATGTACTGTAGGAACCTTTCAACCACGGTTATGAACATTCTTGTCTAAAACTGTTAACCATTTAAGCATTACATTACTTACCTTGTACCAAGAGCAATAAAGTTTAAATTATTTTGCTGTAACTGTTTATTCAATTTGAGTTTCTCTAGATGGTTAGTTGATGTTCGGTGCTCTACATCAATCAATAAGGAGATACGTAGCAAAGCATTGAGCTCCGCGGCCGTGACATTTATTTATTCTCCAGAATGTTCTCGTCGTGTTGCGTCAACTCTAATGCCTCTATACATAATCTTGTAACTGTAATATTTCTTTCCTTCACCTTGTCATAGATGAAAGCTGGTTATCAGCTATAAATGCTTTTTTCATTAAGTTTCGTTTCTTAATTGACCTAAACATCTTTGTTCTATTTTGGACAAAGTTATTGTTAAGTATGAATTTGTTTACCTCAATAAAGTAGATGAATTTAATTTTAAAAGTGAATGAAGTATTATCTTTATTCCGGATCTGGCGACACGTGTGGTGTACACTTCCCTAAGCAATTTATCATGTCCCAATAATTAGAACGTCCTTTGCAGAAGTGTGCGCCGTCAGTGTACAAGCATCTCCTTGGCGCCTTTTTGTAAGTTTTTTTTGTTTCTCGGTCGGGAATAATGTCATTATGGCGCCTTTAATGTTGTCAGTGCGAAGAGCGGGCCACCGCCGTCGCCGTCGCCCGAGGCGAGGCGAACGTTTGTTGATACTTAAATTAGGTTGTTTTGACACGCCTCACCCTTATGTTTGTACTAAATCTAATAAACGTCGGTAGCGAGAGAACATTCTATTCATTACTCGGGTGACGTTTCTGTAAAATATACTGATGGATTAGAGACGTTAAGAATACCGATCGGAATTCAATCGTTTCGTTCGATACTAATGTTTTAGGATATTGTAAAAACAAACAGGAACGCCCTTCTGCAGTGGTACATGGTATGCATAATGTATGGTCGATATTGTGAGGTGCCACTGGCATTGAAGGCGCACTCATTACGTCAAGAGCTGGCTGTAAGCGGGCGCGGGCTCGGCACGGCTGGGCGGGCAGGCCCATTGTAGTCAATGCTTTCGCCAGGTGGGTGTGCAAGTTGAGTAGCTTCCCCGTTGACCCCCGACACTAACACTCGCCGTATCGAATCAGAAGCGACGCAATTCGTGTTTATATCCTATCTTCCAACCGTTGTCGTGACGTGCGCCTCATGAATATCTTTTAACAAACAATTTAGTTTCTATTGTTATAAACGTGTTATAAATTTCAAATCAATAAAACTAACATTTATGCTCAGATCCGAAGAATCGCTCGTAAATCTCAGAAAAACATTTAACTAGCGGCGTTTAAAACAGAATCTGAAAATTTGTCACAGACGGTGTCAATATTTTCTAATTTTTATTGTTTTCTTTGATCCCGAACAATACTAACCGAGACGTTTATCAAGACTTTTCATAGATTAACGCGACTCAATCATTGTACATCAAAAGAATGCATAAACATCTTTTACCGAAAAAAAATCTATTAGATAATCTGAATAGAATAGGGAAGTTTTAAAATAGTTTGCAGAAGAATGTTCGTCGTGTTCACGGTATACATTTGGAGACTTACATAAGTTTTCGTTCGGAATGCGTCCGTCGAGTTCGTCGCTCTGAAATGCTTGTAGTGCGAACTTGTCGAAATATCGCGCAATTAGGTGTCGTGTAGGTGAGCGTCGGGCGTAGCACAGATCAGCGGGGCTCTAGTCAATCGGCAGGTAATTACTGCCGCCGACTGCCGCGGACGATGATAGATTGACACGTGTACGGATGCCGCTCGTTTCTACACACGCCAAACATTGAATCATTATTGAATAAGGGCAAATACGACACAATGTGAAGTGTTTGTCGTCATCCATGAGATTCATCTGAGGCTATGAAAGCAAGTTCATCTTATTTGAAAGTGAAGAGTTTAGTTTATTTTACAATTCAATTGACAATTCTTATATCTTATAGAATATTCTTAAGTTAAGTTAAGAGTATTCTTAAATAGTTTTAAGTGATGTTTTTTTTTTATAATATAAGGTGGCAAATGAACAAGTTGCCACCTGAATCCACCGAAATGGAAAGCGACCGCTGCCCATAAACATCCGCAATTGCAGATGCGTTGCCTACCCTTAATTGACGGAGGAGGAGACGCACATTAAGAGGACATTTCCCCTTCCTATGCGTCTCCTCCACCGTCAAATCCACTTTTCCTTTCCATCCTTTCCTCTTAAAAAAAGGGTGGAAAGGGATAGGGACTAAAATTAGGCCTCCCGCACCACACTCATCAGACGAAACGTGGAATTGCTTCCACTTCACGCCTGTTTTCTGTGTGGTCGTAGTACTCGTATTTCACCGGGCGAGCCGACCCATTCGTGCGAAAATATTAAAGCGGGCTCTACCACTGTTAAATGTGAACGAAAGATTACAAAGCCATCAATGTATATGAAATTTCTGCTGGTTTAATGATTAGGTTTTAGTACTTATAGTTTATGTTACTTAACAAATTAGCCGATGTTGCGTACGCTAGGCGATCGCCGTTTTAATGACGACTGGTTTCTTGGAGATTTGTCGTAAATATTGGTTGCAAATTGTGCCTGGACGCAGCGGGGGTGCCACACGCAGCAAGGGGGCGATTTCTCATCCGTGTTTGCCTCCGCGCTGCCAAACACATTTTTTAACACCTCGGCCGCCGCTTAAATCAGGAATTGCAGTATTTTATGGGTGCATCGACTTAATTCATCTCGTTTACTTGAAAATATTTGCTTAGTACACTTGAAGTATCTTAATAAATCATTTGTATGTAATTGATCATTATTGAGTTGTTTATTCCACAGAAAAATAGTAACTTACCTTCTACTATAAACTAAAATAACTTACGTCTTTTGTTTCAGATAACAAAATTGAAAATTGACAGTAATCCGTTCGCCAAGGGGTTCAGGGACTCTTCACGTCTCACTGAATTCGAGAGGTAAATATCCACTACGGCTATACATTTATGTTGTTTTTTTTTTCAAGTAAATATTCTAGAGGATAAGAAAAAATGGCCAAATCCAGTCACTTTAGAACATTATGCCAGGACTCGGAGTGTGCGATACTATTTTTATTTTATTCAATGTATCTAGTTTGCAAATGGAAATTAGTTCATTTTTCGTTTGATCAGGCACGTAATAAACAAGCGCGTGCGACACTGATAGATGCCTCCACTCGCTCAATTACGTCTCCATCTCGCTCTCCATCGGCCTTAGCAATCACAGCGAGATAAATGCTAGCTCAGATCGATACTAACACTATTTTCTACATTTATGATGTCTTTGATCGTTCGTCCGCATGCACATTTACAGTACGCACTTTGCGATAGTGCAAAAATTTATTCCATATTTAAGCATGATTTTTTATTTTGAATTTGTTTCTTTGTTGAGATTCTATATCACGGGCGAGCACGAACGAACATCGGTCTTCGATGACGCGCGCTACGGCGCCGCCAACCCTAGGTAGATATTTCATTTCGCTTCGCAAATACCTATGAGGTGTGTGTACGTCTCCACATATAATATTTTTCTTCGTTTCAGAGAGACGATGGAGTCGATGCTGGCGGAGCAGCATTATCTGCGGTCTCCGCTGCGACCGTTCGACCTGGACCAACACAACAATAACTTGACGCTGGAGGAGAAAGCTATACTAGCTGCTCGGTCGCAACTGTTTCTGCGTGCCGCGTATCCATTGTACGGCGTGCCGGCGGCGGCGCTGTGGGGACAATGGGCTTGCCTCGCCCCACAACTCCTGGCCCAGCAGCACCTTGCCTCCGGCTCGGGGCTGCAGCTCCCGCGGCCCGTGTACCCGGGCGGAGTGCCGGCTGGCTTGGCGCAGCATCGCTTCTCGCCATACCCGCCGCGGCGCGCATCACCTGGCTCGTCGCCGGACTCCTTGCGCGACGCAAGCCCCCACCCCCTGCCGGCTCACACGCCGCACGCCCCGCATACCCCGCACCCCCCGCACAGCCCCACTTAGTGATGGCCCACCGATTAAGCTTGAGGATCTCCATTAAATACGTTATAAATTACTGGTATTATTTATAAAAACTTTAGAAGCAAAGTGATACGTGAGTGTTATGTCGGATTGTTCGACGAAGATGAACGAATTTACGTGTTCTTGATATCGAATAATTGAGTGATAATAAAAACTGTTATAATTGTAATGAAGACTTTGGCGGTTTAATAGAGCTGTGTTGCGATCTTTCATTTGTATTATAGTGTATAAATTATTTAAAACAAATTAGTGTATTGATGTAATAATGGTTATTGTAAGTTGTATCATTTTATGTTCCTAATGTTTTTGCCTCGTTGCTACGGGCGTTGCATCGGCAACAATTTGTAGCTGGCTAAAGTTGTACAGCGATCTCTACATTGGTGAATTAGTTGGCACCATTTCGGCATACGCAAATCTGTTCGTTTGGATTGGTTAAATGATTTTTGATGAGGTATGTGCAATAAAAGAGACAAAAAAGTAATGTTATAGACAATTTAGCGTCTGTGTTAAGATGTATTAATAAATTGTAGAGAATATATTCCTTGTCTGTGTTTCCTGAGGTTTACTACACCTGGTTTAGAGTAAATTTGATGCGGACACATAGATGTACCTACATGATTGTAGTTAAATTATAATTATTATAAATAATATATTGATAAAGTATAAAAAAATTAAATGTTTGTTAAAATATAAAAGCATGTGTTTTATTCACCTCTCGCTTAAATTATTAAAAGGATGTTAAATATCATAATAAAAAATAAACTGCGTTTCCACTGCAGAAACAATCACACAAATCACTTTGTCAACCTTCACATTCTTCTTGAAAAAAAAAAACTAACAACGGGACAATATTGGTCTCTACTAAGGTTAAACAGTGTAAATTCACGGTTAGAGATATGAGGAATTCATCTAAAAGCTACATTTTATGTTATCTACGTAAATAACTTTCAATAAACGTTAATTGGATTCCTATTTTTCTAGTTTTATACCTAATTGCAGATATAAATGTAATTACTTGACCTTTAAAGCGTGCAACTGTAAAATCTTTTTCTTAACCGATCACGCAATCGAGGCAACGCTTATTGCAGTAGTATGAAAAAAAGTAATGAATTGAGGTAACGTTAAAATGTCTAATTTGTATGTAATTATGTGGAAAAAATAACTATAAATTTAATAAACAACATGTACCCCTAAGTGTTGACATTTTACGGTTTTTATCTCATTAAGTTTTTTAAATCTTGTATTGGTAACTCATTTCTAATTTTTTTTTTAAATTTTACAGAAAACACAAATTAAATAGATGCACAAATATAGCCCCGCAAAAACCATATATGTTGTTTTGTCCGCGGATGCGATGTTACAATATTACATATGTAGAGTGTCATAGTGGAGTGTAGCATAGTTGTTATTTTAGTGTTCCCCGCAGTGGGTATTTTGAAAACGCGTTGGTGCAGATAGACCATGCTAAATTAGAAACTGCAATACGGTTTACATCTTGCATTAACACGAACCAGGAACTTGCAAGCGGTGGACGGGGCTTCTTCACATAGGGGAGTTTGTCTACTGCCGAACCCGTTTACTGCAAAACACACGGTAAAAAATCATTACACAAATAGTTAAGACTGTCAAGAACATTCTTATATGAGCTATCTACATGGTTCGAAATCTTATAATACCTATAGTGAACTAATTTAAACTCAATTAATTGAAACTTGACTAATCAAAGTCCACACCACAATACGCTACTCCAATGAATAAATCAGGCCGCGAGATGTTTGTTTTACGAGTGAAAATCAATGTGTTAGTTAACTAGTTGTGGCTGTCACAGCCGTCAATCTATCAATAGGATATGACAGTGCACGTTGGAGTATGGACGCGCTATTTTTATTACGAGACACCGAGGTCAGGAGAGCCGGTTTCTGATCGTTTGGTGGGCCGTCACTAGATGGCGTTACTTGTATTAATTTTGGTTTAAGTTACGGTACATGGGTCGCATAGCTTATGGGCAGCAACAATTTACTATTATTAACTACAATTTTGTTGAGAACATTTATGATTCTATATTAATCAGAATTTATTTTTAGTCTAAACAATTTCGCTTCATTGCATTGCCTCATAAGTTTTTTTTTTATAAGCGAAAGGAACGAATGAGAAATTGGACCTCCGAGGTTAAGATTGACGCCCATGGACAAATTCAGAATATACAATAATCGAGAAGAAAATAAAATCAAGTATTTGACGTCATCACTGTAGTAACATTAACACACAAGGCGTAACAGATTGGCAAATAGTTAGAAATTAGTTTGACACGAGCGGCAATTATGCAAAGCGACTATAAAGTTATCTGCAAGAGAGCAAGCACCACCCTCTACAACTATTCAATTAAAATGAAAACAGTGGCGAGGCGAGACGTCATTCGAGTCACATAGAAGGGTCCGGGGCATCGAATTAGTGCGACGCGTGGCCGCATTACCGGGACAAATTTCACGTCCCCAGGGCCCAAGGGTCGAGGGATGCAACGCTAATCTAATCTGGATTGTAGGTAATAAATGTTGGATAGAGTGACGCGGGTTGCAAAAATTTATTGCTTGTAAAACTGTTTCCAATCGCGGTGATTGTCCGGGCGCCCCGAGCGCGGCCCTGATTCAATTTGTCGTGTGACTTGTTACTTTTAGCTTTGCTTATTAATTACTTTAACGGTATGATTTGATATCTTTTTTATGATTGTATAGTGATAAAATATTCAATTGCATTTCGTTATTTTAGACACGTAATGGTTTTTTTTTTAAATATAACGTGAGAAATATATGTCTAGCAAAAAAACTTCGTTACGTATTAAGATAAAAAAAATATTCGGTCACATTTAAGACTGTTATATGTTCGTTATTAAATTCCCTACAAAAGTCAATCAGAACCTATCACTAACGTAACTCATATAAGAAGTCGATTTATTTCCTTAATACACAATTATCCTAGTAAATTGTGTGTATTGTGTAGGTAAAACAAAAGCTTGTGCTTGGATTATAGCGAGGGGTTCCTTGTTGCGTATCGCACGTAATGCCGTGTTATTGGCCACTCTCACTCCGCTCATAATCCCCTTTTAACTGCGGACTGCCGCGCGACGTGGACGGAATGCTGAGTTTGCTCAGCTTGTCCGTTGACGTTCGCACTCCTTACCGGTGACAGGACACATACCAGATTATATAAATGTATACACGTATATGTGTAACGAAAAACTTGTTTAAATGCCCCTAAAGCAAGTCTTCGAAGTCTTAATCAGAGGTAAGAGGAACCTTTGTAGATTCTCTATAACATACTAGTTTTTATGCTAGATAAAGCAAGGGCAGTAACAGTTTTATCTTAGACTATATGATTCGAAGACCTGTGGTGTCCTCTTTCGGTCCAGCCCTGGCCGCTGGGATAATGTTATTTATTACAATAATATACGAAGTAAGAAAGCATTGAAAACATAACATTGAAGCTGCTTCTAAAAGCACAAAGGTTTCTGAAAAAGTTTTGCGCGGAGATGACATTGCCGCAGTTGTTAAAGCGGCGGGATGTTATTATGCCCCCTAACACCACACATCTCCACATTTTACGAATCGCAAACGTAACCGCTCAATAAATTCACGTTTATTACATACATATGTACGTACAGTACTCACCTTGGCACTCTCTACCGGAACGAATCGACGCCACCGCCGTTTACACGGAACGCGCCCAACGCGCCGTATGAAATATTAACGTTTACTTGCGCATTATTACTAAACAATGCGCGGAATACATGCGAATGTCGCTAAGGTGGGCACATTACGGGGACGGAGCGCTAATGGCATCGGTCGGCTTTATTTATTGCCGGGATCGGGAGATATGGGACGATATTTTTTACAGCGCGTCATAACTTACCATAATTCATGTAGGTTTTATTCTACTCAGTAAAAGCTATTTATTTTTCAAGGATAGATTTGGTCAACAGGATGATATGTGATGAAACAAACAGTTATTTACAATTAGTGTACATGAACATTGGAATTTTAAAGTACTTACACATCCTAGTGGAGAGAAGTAAGTACAAGTCATATGCTACTTGGAGCTATTTTTAGATGAAACTGGCAGTCCAATAAACACGGTCGTTATTTGAACTATAAATTCAAGCATCGCCAGCGCATATTGCAAGACGATAAAGTTATTTGCGTTCAATAAGGCGAATGATCTGACTTTTCCCATTTTTCGTCTGCGAATGGCCTCCCCGCCTCACACTACGGGCGTACCTCGAACGCCCTCTGCGGTGCAAAGTTGAGGACATTAGCGTGTTATCGGTGCCAGCAGAGTGAAGACGGCACCTACCTGATCCCCCACCAATGGACACTGTTATAAGAACTTAAAATCAACAATAAAAAATATCACATTCTACATTGCTCTTCTTATATCAGCTAGCACATGTTAACTCCTTATAGACGCAGCATTGTAAGGTAAATTAAATGTATATTGAAATTATCGTTGTACGGTAGGCGTAATAGATAGTATCTATAAGCGTTGAGATGTGGGAATAGGTGGGAAGCGCGAACGTGTTTTGCAAACCTGCCGAGAAAATAAGGTGTCCCCAATTTGCCTTTGTCGAACGAACGCTGATAGCAAATAATGTGCTATAGTTACGTATTCAGTTTCACGCTTGTATTTCGAAATTTCATTTGCGTTTTTCATATTTCTACTAAAATTTATTTAGTAGCTGAATTTCTCTATACCATTTTCGTCGATACATTAAGTTTTAAATTTCCTTTGTTTAATAACTGACTCCCAGTTTTAATCAAGTATATTAGTTATTTTTGACTATTAAGTCCTAATTGCTTGTTCATAGTTTTATTGGCGATAGATATATGTATAATCAAATCAGCTTATCACAGAGGGCACCAGGGAGGTGGCGGTTCCCTCAGGAATGTCAGGAGTGCGCGTCGTTCACAGGTTATTGATACAAATAGCCCGCCCTCCCGCAAGCCTCCCGCGGCCCTCCCGCGACACACCCCCGCCTCGATAACACCAATAAAACCTGATTGATATTGTGTAAGTGCTTTCGGAAAATGTGGGAACTCGATTGATGTTACAGCCAAATTCGATTGGAGGAAAATTGAAAAGAATCATCTATGACAAACGATAATCAACTCTACGTCGTTGCTTGTAAGGTATATAATGGTTGAAGGTACCACAAACGTAATACCATTTGGGAATTAAGATTGTAGTATTGATAGTAGCCGGAGGCGTGAATAGTGTTGTCTAATGGCGGGATACACGTGCCTCTTTGACGTGTTTGTCGAACTTTGTTACATCAAAATGACTCCTTATATATTATCTACACAAACAATTCTAGCTGAATGAGAATGGAAAAATGTTCACTGAATTTACAAGCCTATTGCAAATACAATTTTTTGTGCGACAATGTCAGTGTTAAAGTTTTTATAAGCACTTTGAAACTAAAATTTTCCGATGGTCTTAGCTATTTATGTAATAACTAATTTTAAGGCGAATTATAGGATGAGCAGAGATTATATGCCTATTATATCGGGCTGTTATATTTTCGAATTTTGTCCAGCATCCCCAAGGTTTGGGTTGTCATATTTGACAGTGATTACGAGTCGTTACTTTTTCGGCCATAGTATTCTAGTGATGTTCTCTGGAAGTTGACAACCTTAATATTATTTGAATAAACTATCAGTGGAAACAGCATTAAAAAACTTTAGATTCATTGGATGAACTTCAGCATCATTCTTGTTTAATACAATTGCAACACTCTCTGACAGTTTCATGAGTATAGACTAAACATTTAAGTTGTAGGAACCTATACAGGAAAATAATTTACATACACCCTGTATAAGCAAAGCTAATCTAGACATTGTTTATTGAATCTTGTCTACGTTTGAAGAGGCGTAGGCGTGTTGTTTTCCCAAGCAACCGCGCCATCTCGCGTCAACCGTGACAGTTGTCGTGAGCCTCAGTGACCCCGGTTTGTTAATGTCTAATGAGACACGTGGGCGGCAATTAACAGACGATAGGTGGGACCTTGTACACTAAAAGCAAACAACTGACACATTTTCGCTAATGTAAAAACTTGTTCTGTTAGCAACGATAAGCAAACCAAACAAGGATATGTGGCAATCTCTGATCGGACTGATAGAAATGAGACATTTAAATGAACCCGGATTCTGTTTCTGTGAAATACTATCATTGCCAATAGCTGCACGTTTCTTTATGAATAAAATTACTAACTTAAACTTTAACATGTGCCAGGCCACTAATAGCTGGCGGCGCACTGTGGACGCCCTCTGCCCCACTTTGGGGACATAGGACAAGAAGAAGAATGCCACTACGACCGATAATAAATAGAATATGAAAAATGTGATGCATTGGTGGCGCAGTTATTAAGAGCTTGACCAGACTGAACTGAAAGCCTATAGCCAGGTTCTATTACCCACCATGTATCAATGTGTTTTTCGATTTTCAAATTTCATATATACATTTAACCAACGTTCTTGCGACGAAGGAATTCAAAGATTTGTGTGAAATCAACCAACTCGTACTGGTTGACTATGGCGTATTCACCCTAACTTGGGTAGACTTTGACTCCCTCGGAGGTAACATACATATATGAAATAACAATGAAAACGACGGAAATAAACCGTATTGCGTTCTTAGAAATTCTCCAATGAACAAATTTTTCCTATGACATATCACTTTTTTGGGTTGTCTGCGATGAATTGTATGAGTTCAAAACAACTATCAGATTACTCAACATGTTCCCTTGTGGTGTTCAATAATATGATCATGATGTGAACAATAATTGAGAGAAGGAAACAATTTCGCTCAGTAAGCCCACAGGGTTGGGCCAATAAAATTTATTGCATTCCGATCAGCCCTGCCTTTACTGCGCCCTTGAGGGTTAACGGGTGTGAATGGCCACCCCATTGTGGGAAACTGTCTATTAAATATTTATGATTCTTACATCGTATTCCAAGTATGCCTATCGTCAATGTAATGGATACCTTTATGATATTGCCAGTTATTCCTTAACTGTATGTGAACCTACTTATACAAAGTGTAACATTAGTTTTTCATATTACCCGTATACAGTTAGTCTAAATCTAAATGATGTTTCTTTAAATTGTTCCTACCCTTTTAGAGAGTTTCATTGTTAATTACGTTTTACAAACAGTAATTATATGAAAGATCTGGCTTAACTGATCAATTCTTCTTTGATAAAACTATACTAATTATAAAAATAATCCATAAAGTCTATGAAAACCCTTAGGTTTTTTCTTTCTTGGTGAGGTATCAAGTTTATTCTAACCTTATAAAATGAAGAGTCAGCACAATTCGATTAACAATAAAAATAACTTTCAAATTGCTTGCTAAACAATTTGTACAAATCCATTTTTGGTGTTACAATTACGCACTTGATAGAACAGAATAAATCAATTACGAACACCCGTTGCGACGACTACTTACCAATTCGTCCTACGTAGCACGCACACGTAGACACAACGCCTACACACAACACTCACACTAATCTATTTAATAACCCTCGATTCACAAAGCATGGACTAGCAAGTTTATAATACTCCTATTCACTAAACCCTCTGATTTGACAGTGGCCTGCTCTGTCATCCGAATAGTGAAATGACAAAATTCAACCTTAAACATATCGATGTAAACCTCATTTTCGTTCATACATTTGAGATAAATTTGTACAGTTGTTGTTTCCACATGTTTGTAATTGATTGAAACTTTGATGGCGTAAAATTGACTTCTTGCTTTGTAATGATTTTTGTAATTACCTTTAAGTGTTTTGATATATTTGATTAAGATTTTGAAGGGTTTGATGCGAGAGAAACGATTGGTTAATTAGTTTAGCATATTGGTAAATGTCTTAGATCAAAAATTGAAGTTGTCTTTAAAGGTTATATAATAACCTAAGCACTGTTATACAAATAATGCTGGTATACAGTTGAGCTAATTTTCACTTTGCTTGAACGTCTATGAAGTAATATTTTCAAAAAGAATAAAATAAATTAATTCAATGAATAATTTAACTTGACTTGTCGACATTATGTTATTATTTATTTTCCTATTTGAAAAATACATTTTCATTTCTTGTTTTTTTATATCATTTAACTTCGTTGTATTTAGATAGTGTTTTTAAAACGTATGTCGTTTGTAAAAACTTCCACCTGTATCAATAAGTTAATTGTGGGAGGAGTTTTCGAGCACGAAACATGTCCCGCGAACTTCACAGAATTACTAATTACCTTTGTAATTAAGCAAATGTCGCCGAGTTAATTGGATTTTCACGATGAAAAAGTGGGTGCTAGCGTGATGATGAATAAAATGCAAATATAGTTAAGGCGGTTTTAATTAAATTGGACTATTTTTTATTGGACAGTAACGATGAGTGCGCGCTTGTTTCCGATCGTGATAATGCCTCGTTAATAATTTCGTACATATTTAATTGATATCAGTCGGATGACGGTGTTCCCATTTGCGGGCGCGCGTTTCAATTCGTATTAATGGAATGTTGATTTAAAAATTTAACTGCAATTTTATTCATGCAAAGAATATTTTAACAGTCTGTAATTAATTGCACACTCAAATAATTAATACATTTTGTTTATGACGTTACAATTTCACTTTACGAAGGACTTTGTACTTTGGACTTTGTACTAAGACCTCATGACGTTGAACCATGAGGCTTATGTGTTTAATCAGTGATGTGCAAGTCCATCTTCTGTTGTTCCTCTCCTCCTCGACCTATCATGTGGAACAATTTAGTAAACCAAACTATTACGAAATTAAAACTCCCGTGTATTTTCACTGGAATTTCGTCAATTGAATTTTCGTATCTAAATCTGTTAGCTTCGATCCGTGTGATTATTTTTTGTTGTTTGATGTGTTTGACATGTGGGGCAGTGGTTTCGGCTTCCCTTGAGAGCTTAGCGCGATAATGATGGATGGTAACGCTAAGCAGGCAGTCGGCGTTGCAACAATGGCCTCGTTGCCCAGATATCGAAGCCGATAGCTTTCGGCGAAGATGCTACGTCACCGTCCAATGATAATATCACACAACACAATGTCACCTCGGATTATACTAATGACGATTTCGAGAACATACGAAAAAACATTCTTAATTTGTATCTTCTATTAGAAGAACCTTGCCGTTTAACGAATTTGGAAGTTCTTATACGTGATTTGATATTTTAAATTATGGTTAGCAAACTCTTATTAGATAATGACAACTAACAACAATCCTCATTATTTGGCTCATGTCGATGTTCCGTCATCTATTTTCTGGAACTAAAAGTAAATGTCTGGACTGAGCTATAACTTGCGGCAAGCGATTACTTCCGTTACCTTATTCTTTCAATATTTAAACCTCGTGATACTTACCCTCAGCTACATCATTCATTCACAAGATTTAAGTACTTGTACTTTACAAAAGGCGTGCGAAGATCGCGAGATGCGCTTGAGGGTGTAGCGGTGGCGCATTGATTTATATTTGAAAGCTCTAAACGGATACCTTGTTAAACATAAATAGCTTATTAACGCCATGTACTGTTATATAAGCCGGTGAGCTGGAGCTTTGGTATCCAGGCCTGAGGGTACATTGGCGCTATCGACTGCCTTCGATTCATATCGACAAGCGCAGTAATGTAACGTGTTCACGATCGCAAGGAAGTGCGCGCCTTCCTGTGTGATTGCCTATCTTTGTGAAGATATTGCATGAATGCTTGAGCGTAGTATTTTTAAATGGTTACTTGGCTCAATGGTAAATCAACCCTTTAATTAAAATTTAATATTTAAAAATGGATTGGTAGCTTCAAATTAATGAAGATAATAGTTTATTTTAATAACTACATTACAAAATTCGATTATCACTAGTTGCTCATTTGATTATTTATGACAGTTCAATTAGTTTCGCTCCATTTTCTATTGAACATATCTAAAAATCGTTCATCATTTTATTACGGGTCACGCCACATCAAAGCCGTATGCTAGTGAAAGTCCATTTTAACTGTAATCGACCGGAAGATGTAATTATACGATCACATAATTCATTACTTTATTGGCTGCAGTCGCCCCTCAGTGCTTCCCGCTCTGAACTCCATGATACTGATAGAACTAAACGCTTCGATACTTTAACCGCCACTAAAGTTATTTTATCTAATAAGTTGATTAGTCTCCATCTCTGTGTTAAATAAGAGTAAGGCGACTTGTTCGTCTATCTTGCTTCAACCATCTGCTAAGAACACACAATGGACTGGTTAAAATTTAACA
This sequence comes from Papilio protenor, assembly GCA_029286645.1. Lineage (NCBI taxonomy): Eukaryota > Metazoa > Arthropoda > Insecta > Lepidoptera > Papilionidae > Papilio > Papilio protenor. The sequence continues at coordinate 6,505,979 of JAGSMZ010000002.1, forward strand.
CTTCTATCCTTTATTTCAGGCTATCTATACAATTATAACATAACCTCATAAGCTATGGCGAATATTTTTGAAGGCGCTTTGATGGAGACGTACAAATAAGTACAATGGAATTTGTCCTGAACGAAGTCTTAGAAGTGGACATCGCTGCAGATTACAACCAAACTAATAACATAGTTGATACCGTGTTGCTCAACGAAATGGTATTTTTACAATTAGACCGTCTTAATTACTCTTCACGGATCGTAAACCTCGCAGAGCGGTTAACAACTTTGTTGTAAACCTGATAGCATTGGAGAAGCAATGTTGCACTTCACACGAATACCGTAAGCAATCGATGACACTGAATTGCAGCGTTTCACTTTAGACTTCAATTTAAAGGAAAAACGACGTATGTACACAGTATTTTCTTCTAATAGGTCCATAAATATATGTATACCTCAAGTATCAGGTTACACACAATGATGATTAGCAAGACATTTCAAAGGATTGGAATAAAGATGGACTTGGGTGGTATTTTAAATAAGAAAGACAAAATAACCTGGTTAAACGTATCCTTAAAAGTTTATTAGTCCAAATTCTTTATTGTAATAATGAGATTTTCTTAGTACAGATTTGCATCAAAGTCATAGAATCCAAGTAATATCGCACGAGTGTCGTACCGGCAGCGTGTCGCGCTCGTATCGTATAGAACCGCGGCCGAGGCGTGGTTGCATGATCTTATCACACCCATTAGCGAGCGCCGCGCCCAGCCACTATCTGCCGCATCATGTCCGTCGACACCGACGCAAACATCACAAAATACTTCAAGGGCTCGTCCAAATTAAACCTTGACATGATACTAACAGGATTTAAAATTCAATATCACCGCAATGTCTCAAATATGAAATTCACCAAACCGCCAAGCGTGAGCCTCATCTTTCTTCGTACAAACTTACAGCTCGGTAATATTGTTCGCCGAGTTTTTTCCCCGTTAGTAGATTTTCGTGTGAGAGCTATCGCGATGGGTATCGCGGCCGTAATTTGCGTGATGCAGCCGTTTCTAACGATGATAGGAACCGTTGTGTCGTAACAGTTGGGCGGCAGCCATCAGACCCTACGTCACTCTCTCGTTAGAAAATTATCTAAAGAATGTTGCACCCACGGCCCGCTCCGCGCGGAACGTAGTTGCCTAATGCATCGCCTATTGAATGAATACCGATACGGATCTTCTTCCCAGAAGATTGTCGGCATTGTTATAAGAAATATTAACATCATAAATTATAATATTCCTTTCTAATTCTTTTGGGCGAGATCAAATTTGGAAGTTTTGCTTAAATCTAAAAAAGGTAGGATAAACTCATTATAAAAATATTATTATTGTAGTGCATTCTCCCACCGCAACTTGTTTTCATATAATCTACGTATAACATTATTTTCCTGTCGAATAAACATTTATTAGAGTACAAAACAAAACCTTCTAAGATGGTACTGCACTTCCTTCCTTCCAGATATATCTGTGCTAAGATCGATATCAAACATACGGACGTCAAATAGAATGGATTTATGATTCGCGTAGCATGCGGGCGGTGCGCGTCGTGACCGGGCTGGGGATTGTGAGGGAGGGGAAAGGTGTCGGCGAGCACAAAGGGCTGCGGTTCAAAGGCGCCGCCGCCGCTCCGCTAATAAGCAATAAACAAGGGGGCGGGGTCCGAGGGCGCACCTGAGGGATCAGCTCGCGATCGCGATACTGCGCTGGATGTGAGGCTGGAGCGCCGGCGCACGCGCATCTTTGCTCTTGTAAGATTGTTTCGAATATCGCCAGTACTTACATAAGATATTTGAACCTTTTATTGTTATGCCATTTTAATATATATATCGTTACAATTTTGGAATTAATCTAAACAAGTTCTCCATACAATTTTGCAGGTCTACTTAAAATAACTTAGTGGTATTTGTCAAAAGCAAACTATATGCGATTAGTTATGTCGATTAATAAGCATGTATACCACAAAATACCTAACAGTAAGATTATATTGTGGTCAACTCTATTATTTATAAATAAATGAGCGAACATTGCCAATCCATCTGACATGAATGTTGATGAATTCAAGCCAATTAGGAAGCAATAAAATTATTCGCGATAAATTTGAATATAACACGTACAAGCTATCATTACGGAGGCGATAAAAACGGTTCTATTGTTGAGTTAATGCCCGCTAATGTGGCCCGCGTGAATCATTGCGTGTTAACTTTTTTTTCTTATAAAACAGCGTGTTTGTTGTGAGCTTGAGTAGAGCGAGACTTCGCGGTACACAATGGTTCGCTTAATGGTACGTGACGTTGCCTTCCTCGCGTTTACTATTGTGCACGAAGTAAATCTCTTGTTGATTTCACCTAAGTTAAACAGTTTATTTTTGCATCATTTATTTCGTCAACATAATCGGGAATCGGATTTTATATCAACATAAGAAATGCATCTTTGTTTCTCCGTTTCATTGTTTTTATTGATTTTTATTTGATTGCTAAATTACTGCGTAGTAGTAAAAAAGTGTCTCATAAACCCAAAAACACAGAGGTGTGCAGGAAAACCTATTTCAGACGAACCAGTTAGTTATTCAATCAAATATACTTTAGTAGACTTCTCACTACACCTATCTACGTTCTTTCCTTTGTCCTTAGTCGTTCAACTTCTTCATCAAAGTTAAGGTGGTCTGACATTGTGAGTAGTGCATGTCAGAAGGCGTTGACAGTGTATCCCAGGGTACAAGCTGTTAGCCTGTCAGTCTGTGTGTCAGCAAGACGACGACGTATCTCGGCGCGCCGGTCACGACCAGCGCCGTACGATCACGCTACTTCGCACCAACTTATCCGTCAATCAAACCATCTAACAATATACAATTAGTATCACAGTTAATACCAGCAAAAGAACTTGCGCAATACAACTAAATAAAACGTAATTCTTGGTACATTTTATCACAGGACTTAGATTCACATTTTGCATTCTTATACCGCGAACCACTACCGATTATTCACTTAACCATCGTCTATTTTCCTCATTCGTTGCGTCAGTCTCATGATTGTTGCATAATTAAAAAGTCGTTATTATTCTTAACAACCTTTTTTCTAGAAACCCATCCTAAGCTGTTATTATCTGAGTCATTCATCGAACATTAGAAGTAAGCCAGGTGCTAGGAAACATTTACAACTCGTGATTTCTAATTATGTGAGATAGTTCGCCGGTTAGGGTTCAGTCATGTGCCACGCCGCGATCCGGACATCTATCGCCAACAACAAAGCAATCGTTGGGAACTCCGTGACGGAGTAATTCGTCGTTTCCCTCGCTGCGCTGGACGCGACGATTAGCTTGCCTCTATTTAGTTGTCTATCCCGCGTCCCGCGCTGGCCGCGTTCGCCGCGCCGCCCTGGCAGCTGACGGCGACGGCCGGACGCGGCCGACACGGACACACCGCCACTCGGACAATTACAATATCGGCTTAGAAAAACGTTTGCTTCGTACAACTCGCACGTCCGGTCCTAGAATGATAGACATAGACATCTAGAACGTTCCGCGAAAACGCTGTAACGGTACACGAATTCGCTTTTAGCTTTTCCATTTGATCCTCGACCTCTGTCGCGGGTCGAAGTCGATTTGCTATTCGCAGGTGATTTTTAAAACGTTAGATTGCGGCGTTCGTTTAACTCGCAAAGATAATTCCCACACAGCGCAGAGCGGAGCCCCGTGCCCCGGGCACGACCGCCGCGTCCGGAGATAGCACGTGGGCCCGCCGCGGCATCGGCACCGCGCTCATCTGAATCTTAGATAATCTCGAGCGCCAGGCGAACAATACCGCCGCGGACGATTAATGAAGCCAATTATTGCTAATAAATTAAAATCCTTTCTAAGTGCCAGAGTCTTGGCTAATGGGACAATAATTTTTAATCACGTTAAATTATCTCTGGTAATAGTATAAAGAATGATTATACTACTCTCCATCTAGCAGACATAAACGTGTTCGCGATTCTTTATTCAGTACCAATTCGCACTGACAGAACATTAAATCCTTCGGAGCTTTCTTCGAACCAGTGTTTCCCTTGAAAACTAATCAGCGTTGGCCATTATGGGCCCGGCCGGGGCGCGTCTTTACGTCCGCTAATATATCTCGAACGTTCCTCGGGCGAGGAGAGCGCACGTCCCCGAGGAATTAGCCCCGACAACTCCACAATAGTCCATAATTATGAAATGTGTTGTGATTCCGAAAGGATGTGCAATTTTTCTCTGGTGGCGAACAATGCGGGACGGTAATGAAAGGAGTCAATCAGTGGGCTGCGAGACGCGTCTGCGTTAATTTATGCTCTGTAGTTCGACGGTTCGACGACTCAGCGGCGGCGGGAGTGCGCCCCCCGTCCGCTAATGCGTCCGCCGCCCGGACAAAGGCAGATCAAATTGCACCGGACCTTTTCGCAGTTGCATAATCACTGTTGTCTTAAACTGAAAACAATTTTGCAGACATTTTGTATTAATTACCAATAAAATATATGTGAGATAAATGGGCTTGGAATTTGAATACCTCTGTAACTGAAGTTTCTCGATATTTTGTGTTATTCAGATGTTTAATTGAAGATTTTTTTCTTAAGTAAAATAAAGATGATTCACGATTAGCACAATGCAGTCGGACAGGTGACAAACGGGACAATATTCTGGAAAGAATATTTAGAGGTATTAAAAACTTATGATCGCCGTACAACTGGATTTATACGCACAATTTGCGCGGCTGTGACAGGGCGCGGTATAATTTCGCGATGGCTGCAAATCCATCAATACCCGCCTCAGGCCACGGACGCTTTCAATTTGTAGGCCGCTTACATCGCCAATTACCGACAGACGGAAGGCCGATCATCATCGATATACGCTTAATAATGCCTAATGACACTTAATAAAGACGGGATATAAAAGTGTGACGATTATTTATTGTGCGTATCGTAAATTTTAATGATCCAACGCGCTAAGATATTCCCGTGGGTACGTTATTTATCCTTATATTTGCGAATTTCCCTTTTTCTGTGTGTAATTATAGGTTATGATGCCATATTCCTTCTTTATGTGCTATGCGTTTGTACTATGAATAATTATATTTATTCGTAGAAAAGTTATTATAACTTGAAAGATCACAACTTGAATATCATTTTTTGCTGCATCTTATGTTTTCATTTAGTAATCATAATAAACATAGCTTTTTTACAAACGTTTTGGGCTCCGTTAATTATTATTTATTAAATAATGCGTTTATGCATTTTCATAATGATTTATGTTATCTATCCGTCATTGCAGTTGGCGGGTTTGATATCATAAGGAATATTACGGCCTATTTTTATGGTTTATTAAATAAGTAATTTAACTAATAATTCACTCCGAAGTTAAAAAATTAAAAACAAAAGCTTACTTTTGTTTTTTTTTTTTTTTTTTTTTTTTCTTTTTTGTGATTTTTTGGTCAATAAATAGTGTTTTACTCATTATTTATTAAATAATGCGTTTATGCATTTTCATAATGATTTATGATATCTATCCGTCATTACAGTTGGCGGGTTTGATAGCATAAGGGATATTACGGCCTATTTTTAAATTAGGCTACTTATAGCCTATGTGTCGTCGATGGCTCAGTGGTTTAAGCACTTGGTTTGTAATCTACAGGTCTTGGGTTCGAATCCAGCCATGTACCAATGTGATTTTCGATTTTTTCAAATTTCATATGTACATAATTTACCCGACGTTCTTACGGTGAAGGAAAACATCGTGATGCAACCTGCACATATCGGTGAAGAAATTCAAAGATATGTGTGAAGTCAACCAACCCACACTTGGCCAGCGTGGTTGACTATGGCCTAGTCACCCTTACTTTAGGGTAGGCTTCGAGCCCCTCGGTGGGGACGTATAGTGAGCTGGTGATGATAGCCTGTGTATCCCAGACTATGCTCATGTCAAATTTCATCGAGTTCCCTTCGGGTGTTTAACCGGCAACTCTAGCAAACATCCAAGCATCTAAACTTTCACATATATATTAGTAAAGATTTACGTATAAAATAAAACAACAATACAATTTCATTTTGTTTATTAACACGTAGGGTGGCACCCTGATATGTGACACTACATCGCGTCCTGCTCTCATCACGGTAATGAATACAGAAATAAAACATAACCTCAATCATAAAACAAGACATTGTTGTGGGTAAAAAAAATGTTTTTTTCTTTTTTGTGTTTTTTTGGTCAATAAATAGTATTTTACTCATTATTTATTAAAAATTACTAATTTTCTCACAATTCAAAAATAGTTTAAGTATAAAGTCAGGGAATTAAGACACAACTAAATACTTATAGCACAAAATTAAACAAACATTAATACTTCAAATCTTAAACAAAACAAGAGAATACACTCCCTGGGCGTCGCATAGTGGTTCAAATACTTTATAAAAACATTTTGGGATAAATTATTTCATTCTGACGTTTGTTTATAGGTAAAAATTCAAGAGTTTACATACATTTTAAATAATAATGTTTATCAATAACATTTGTCTAAAATCGATTGAAAGGTATTCAAATAAATTAGCATTTGAAACGCACTATAGTACTGGTATAGGAAAGTTCCCAGATAACATACGCATAGTTACCTAACCTATAGATATATAATCTAGACACACGTGAGGCGAAAAAATGACTTTAGGGAAAATAGTTTTGGAGTTATCACAATTCAAAACTACATTTCGAATATCTCGATTATGACAAACGTTTATGAAACACCATCTATAGATTACATATCTATGTACATAACATAAAATTGGCTTATACTTTCATCTATAGTGTTAAGGAGAAAATTAATACCGCGCTGTAGAATTGGCGCAACACTAGGTTATTGGCATAAACGTCACATCTCTAACTGACAGCTGTCAATGTCATTAGAAGAATTGTTATTCGCGCGCGATCCTCAGTCCTGACGAGAAGTGTTGCTCTGAGTTTTAAACGATACTATCAATTAAATAAATTGTTTAAAAATAGATGTATAAATCTATATTCGGTTATTTAATATCTTTATTAATGGAGCAGAAACTACGATTTATATATCTACTTAATACCATCTCATCTTATCCATTACAAACCGCTACGTGCCTATTTACAGTGCTTATTCTAAAAAAATAATTTAGTCGACTACTATACAATACATACATCTTTTAACACTAATGGAATATAAATAGTCTTATATACTAAAATTTACACACAAATGTAACACTGTATACATATATCACTTGGATTGGATTGCTCTATAACTCTGTAAGATACAATTTTAAGGAATAAGGATCAAAACTGGTTAAGTCACCTGCATTTTTTCACTTTTTGAATAAAAATTGTATATTTTAGGAATGCTTGAAAGAATCTCAGGAATCATCTTTTGGAAATCATACCAATCATATTGATCATAGCTTAATATTTTTTTATACATTTGCTTTTTTACTGCGAAACAACTATACTTGTTTGGAAGTAACCAGTTTTGGTCATATATTTTCTGCATGAAATAATTTCAATTTCAACTGATTAATATTATTTCTCTTATATATTAATCCAATTTATTCACATGGCTTTAACAATGTTTTCACAGATTATAAATAATACAGTTTTTTTTTACATTTTACAAGACATAAAATTCCTGTCAATGTGTATTCCTATTCAACATTAATTTGATGAAAAAATCTGTCTGATACAATACAAAGTTTGGAAGTCGCTAAGGACCAGTCGAAAAATAAAAAAAAATTAGTTTCAAATCAAAAAATGTAAAAGAAAAATGTTATCTGTAACAATGTTACGGTGAATGTCCACAGCAGAAAAAACAAAAACATTTTAGTACAGGGTGTAGAAAATGACGGTCAAATCTATACCATATACAGGGTGTTTTTGCCCATGTTTTGTCAACTGCCGTAACAATATAATACAAGATTTGTAATACGTATTGTCTCTATATTTTTAAAGAGAAAATAAGGGATGGCAATGTAAATACAAACATTTCTGACAAATACATACATTAACAAGCAATATTTTAAGATAATATAATACTATGGTGTAATCAGTTATTAACAAATATGAAATGATATTTACTGAATGGAATGTATTTCGTAAAACAATAATTTTATTGTATTACATTTTACAGTACAAATGTCTTAATCCAATGTATTACAATACGAAAATGTTTATTTTGTAATGTTATTTCAACCTTATTAAAGGAATTTTTTAACATAAAACATGGATTATATCAAGTACAAAATTAATAATATTCTAGTAAATAATTATGTAAATCGTGTTATTGAGGATATTTATAACACATCACTTTTCGCACGTTATATGAATTACATAAAATTGTTAGTAAATTGTAAATGATTATTCTTTGGTTAATTATAATCTTCATTCTACGAAGTTTATTTTGAATTGGTGTTAATTATTGCAAGTCAATTATGTTATGAAAACTTGTTTTTCAACCGATTCCCAAGATCAAGGATTATGAACCAGGTAACTATTGTTTAAATTGATCTAACTATACAATTAAAAATATTATATTCTTGGGTAGGAACATTGAAATTACGCCTTAATCTATCGTTTAAATCAATTAATGACAATTTTCTATTACATCGCTACATAAACTACGTTAAATACAATATTATAATACTTGATAACCACATCCTATGTTCACTTACACAAATGCCAATTGATATGGACTCACAGTCAGTTCAGTCACAGCACTTTGATAGTTCATTTAGTTAAATGATTTATTTCTTCTTCCAACAATTTCCAGACGTGGATAATCCCTTTTAGGAGCTCACAGAGGATGTCTGGGTGAAGGCGAGTGGTCGGGTCGCGGATGCGCAGGTGGCGGGTAGGGGCAGTACCTTAGCGGAGCGGGGGGTTTCTGCATCCAAAGGTCGGGGGGTAGAGCTAGTGGTTGGGACCATGCAGGCCAAGCGCGGCCGCCGAGTGCGAGTAGCTGCAGTGCAGGCGGTGTACGCGCCCAGGCTGCCCGCTTCTCTTCTTCTTCCGCAGCGCTGCCGGGCCCCGCACCGCCAGAGTACAACCGCAAAGGAGACCGCAGCAGTTGCTGCTCCATCAGCATCAACTCCATTGGATCTCTGAGAAAGTAGAAAGGTACAAAATTAGAACCAGACGCTTACAATATGACCGTTTTATTAATTGAGTTGTGACTATTTACATGTACATGTACAAGACCATATGTACAATCAATAAGATTGTATAGTAGATCGATTAAACTATAGCAGTATAGAGAACGGTGTTTTGCTAAAAAGGTAAATACTAGCTTATAGCCCTAGTACATATTAATAGTGCAGAAAGCGTTATTTGCTGATGTATTTCACGATGTTGAAGGAATTAGTTTCTATACGTCCAGCACGCGAGAAAATTTAAACCGAGGCAATTTCATTTGAAACAAGGCGTAAGTATGGAAACACAAATTATTAGAATTACACTAAGAATCACTTGAACTACTTCACACAGCGACTGGCAAAAGGCTTAGCTAATGGCCTCAGCTCTCTGCAATTAGTATCGAGGCGAAGGAAATTAAATTACACGTTAGTGGTGCGACACGCCACGACGTGCGCTCGACAACCGCCTGCAACACCTCGCACTGATTAGTGATACGAACACTGACGAACTGTCACGACTTCCTTACACTATGAAGTAGGCACAACTACAAAACACCAAGGATTTTATTATTTTATGTCTACGTAAATATGCAGATTCTTTAACATCTGGATTGTAGTCTGCCAAGCCTTAGAGTGTGCGTATGTCTGATATTAAATTATCGCCCAACTGTTTAAAGTCTGTAATCACACAACAGTTGTGCGATAGTTTAGTCAAAGGTGTATAGCCCGCTCTTTTCTAGAATGTTCCCTTTTTAAATTGTTATCGTTGGTATGCTTGTGAAACCTGGGAACTGGTGTTCCGGAAAGGGAAGTCATACGTAATAAGATAGTAATAACACATATTTTGGTAAGAGTGCTGGACAGAATGTGAGTCTGCAAACTCGAGGTGGATTCCGCGAACCCCATGCTGCATGGCTGACTATACATTGGTTCTCAGCGGCCCGTAGTCTATAAACCCGGATTCTGGGAACGAAGCGCCCGCCGGCGGGACACATGATGTTTTCAAATATCGTAAAACGTTATTATGGTGTATGGCTGGGTGGCATTATACATTTCATAACGATGACACTCACTTACTCTTATATAGGCTGATTATTACATTTTCTTAAAGGCAACAGGAGAAGGGAATGAAATTGTGATTGATGGCAGTTGGACACCGACTAAAATAAACTTTTTAAGAATAGAGTCGCAAGGTCCTTATGAAAGTAATAGACGTAGATTATTTGAAAGGTCGCGGACTTAATAAGACATGTTAAAGGCACTGGGAGTCCCATGTTAGGACAGCCTAGCGATAATAATAATGAAGTAACTGGCGATAAGAGTTCGAATGTAAATATGCAATATGTATAGCTGCGTTGTTACGTGCAGCAGTAGTTTAAATCTATAAGTCGGTCAGTTTCGCGGCTATTGTTTCGTCGAATCAGATTTACGAGTGCGCACAGTTCGCTGTTAACGAGGCGAGCGGCGCAGGAGAGCGGTGCAGGCGAGCGGCGACCGGCGAGCGGCGGCGCGTCTCGGCGGTTTTATAGCGACGCAGTGGCTGATGGCCTTTATCGGTTCCCGGAGGTCGCGCGACCGCCGGGGAGCACGCTTCCCACTAACTCGCTATTTTCGCCTCTCTACGAAATAATCGTCCGGCGCACGCGTGCAATATGAATCTTGCACGCCCGCTCTATAGATTTCGTAAGTTAGCGTCGGCCGGTTTTGCACGCGCTGAACTGAGTGGTTATTAACTTGCGTCTTGAAATACGAGCGTCGACGAGCGCGGGCTAAACGAGCGTGACGATGCTCCGGAGCGAACGCGAGGGATCGCCGTGACGTCTCGAGATGCCGTGACGAATTTAATCTATCACCGGGTGAGTGCCGCGGGCGCCGGCGGCCCGGCAACACAGGTAGTGCTCGCCGCCCGCCGCCCGCCGCTCGGTGCCCACACACGCCAACAGAAACATAGATTTTTTATCAGGTGCCTAATTTCCACAAAAACGTAATGGCCGGCACAATATCATCGTAACCGTGTATTATCTCAGGAATATCTCGACGTCAAAACAACTTCACACGGTCGATTCAATTTGATTATTATGTTATTAGTTGAAAAAGCGTGTTTCGTTTATTACAAATCGGAGATGGCCTACCATTTTAACGGAGATTGCGTCGCAGCTGAGGCTCTAATGTGTGAAATACTTAATACCCACAACGAGGCAATAAAGCAGAACAAATCTTGACATGCATCAAGTTTCTGCCTGTGACTAAGCTTTAACTTTCAAGGTTCCACTTTACCGTTTTATAGTTAATGACAGTGTTAATTCGATGAAGTACTGTGATAATTAATTTTCTTATAGCTGTGCTAGAAAATGATATTGGAACGTTTTATGCTGTACAGGTTATAAACATGGCCACTCATAAATATTAATACTTTATTATTGAAGTCGGTTCTTCTCCTCCGGTAATTGTTGGGTATTAAAACAATTCCATCACCTCAAAGTATACGGTACAAATTTACAACCTAAAGGTGTACTAATGGGGTCATCAAAGGTACACCATTACATCTTGTCACTAAAGACTGGATATAAATAATAATTACATAAATAAAAATAAAAATGTAAAATCAATTTTAAATTGCCAATTAATACGATTACGACTATACATAAAATAAAATTTCTGCATAAGAAAAGGCCTTTTTAATTCTGTCTGTCTGTCCGCAAGTCCGCGTTTATTCCGGGTAATCTCCACGGTTTATTTTTACGGGACTTTTACTGGAAGGTAATGTACGTGGGAATATTAAGCTACCTTTTTTTTTAAGTCCCGCACTGATGACGCGTGCAACCACATAGAAAAATATACATCCTTTTGCCCAAACTTAACCTTGCCAGACAGACAATACCTCCTACATTGTGAATCTTATACAAAAAATCTGAAACCTCTATATGCAAATTCCCAACAACACTGATATTCTTCTAATAACATAAATAATAAATCCCTTGATATCGATGGAGGTGCGATACAAGGCGTTATACCGGGTGGTTATGTCGTTTCGGGTGCTGCAGGGGCGTTAATGGCGTATTTATTATGATCTCGGTATCAGCAGTAATAGCCAACACTCTGCGCCGGCAAATTACAGGGCGGCGTACCTAAGAGGCCCGCTAGGCGCGCGCCCACCAGTTATCGATGTTACGATTGCAGATCGAATCGAATACGCGAGCACCTCGAATATCGATATTACAATACGCCAATCGAATACGAATATCGATGAACGCGCACGATATATTCGCTCATCAGATAACTTTGAAACATGGTTTCCTTTTACGATATGGTCTATATGATTTACGTTACAATCGTCTATTTAATGCTATACATAAAACCTAATACCTACCTTAATACGAACAGAATGTGTATATTTCAAATTGTTTCTACTAATCAAAGATGGGGACTTCCGATGTTTCGAAAAGATATTTATATCACAAAATACGAATTATTAATACAACATTCATTTAATAACTCCGTAAGTTACGAGCGCTAAATATCGATAACAGTAATTAAATCATCGACAGGTAGGTCCATCCCTAGCAATAACACTCACATACCGGACAGATTAGCAGGCATGTAAGGAGATAAAAAATTTTAATGGGTGTTCTCATGTCCCTTTAACAATATTTTAGCAAAGTGTATATTTATATTTTTACACTCAATCATTTCTAAATTTTATAACATAGATAAATTATTACAGAGATGGTAGCCGTGGCTATTATTTATAATATTAAATTAAGATTTGTCCTTCATGCTTGTAGGTTGCTTTAAAAAAATGTTCATACTACATTGACTTATCGTTTTATATCTAAAAACTGTACTATAAAATGCAGGAAAAGATCCACTCAGTTTTGTGACTTGAAAATAACCTAGTTATAGTTGAATTAACAATTTGTATATCAACTACGAACAATTGTCAATAACAATCCAACTAGCGGGCAAGTTAATCGCAGGCAATCAAGTTGGAGGTGCGTCGAGGCATAAATATAACACGTCCTAAACAACTCGGATTGAGAGCGGACGCGGGGGGCAGGCTGGGGGTTCGCGGTGGGTGCGGGAGGCAGGGGGCGGTGTTGTAATAATTAATAGCCGCAGCCGCTATACCGTGCTAATAACACCGTCCTCTGATTCCCACACGCCGCCGATTTATCATACTTATTGTCTGGCGATTTCGGACGTCAGCGAAGGAAGTCATTAGACTCGACTATGTTCGTTAAAGCGTTTATACCTGTGTGTGGATGTAAATTACTGTGGCGATTAGTTTCCTACTTTCATATTTTCGACCACTTTAAAGAATCTTAGAGATAGACGCTGAATTGTTCATAATTTTTCCCTGCTCATTACATTCGATGGTATATTCTGCATGGACCTGTTAATGCTTTCATTTTCATTTTGTCTAGATTACGTACAGTTAACTTATGAAAGTAATAGACTGATTTGAAATCGCAAACTATTTGGTACAATGTATATGAACCTGTTTATATTACACGTGAAGCACAGTTAGAATACATAAAATTGAACGATGGAGTAAATTTTAAATGACTACTGAAATAGTGAGTAGAGTACCCAATCAACAATGTTTCTTAGATTCGAATTTTCATATACCAACTTATTCAGTAACGTTATTCAAGGAATCGGCGAATTTAAAGCGTTAAATACTCAACATGAGAATCAACAGCTTGTAATCCGTCTCTACTATTACATTTAATTTTTTATAAACATATTAGTGAACCGGTTTAAAATCTTAACATTCAAGGAGCGGACGGTATGCGACGTGACAGATGTTAAGTGTGGTCACTTTGTGAGATAACATCGTATTCGTTGAACTGAATTTGATCGACACGTGAGTTCGGTAGCTGATGCTGACATCTCTATAATATACGCAAGAGAGTGACCACAATTTTGTAATAAATGTCGGACATGCAGAGTTATTTATTTTAATACTATCAAAGTAATAAAAAACGCCGTGATCTTCATTTGGAGTCGAAGATTTACCATTGGAATTGTCATAAGACTAGGCCTAGCCACCTTTATCTACTTACTCATAAATGGGATAACCATATTGCCGCTCTCCATAAAAAATAACCATCTGGCTGCCTAGAGTACAAAGTATAAATGTTACTTTGTAACACATTGACGTGTTTGAGTTGAACGGGAACTGAGGTGCGAGGTGAAGCGTGCGGGGTGAGGGCGGGAGGCGGCCAGCTAATTGCCTCGATAACATCTGGAATTAGCCTTCAATCACTCCGCGCTCGACTATCAACGCCGCTTCCTACCACACCGACGGACGCCGACACCGACAGCGACTACTATCAATTAATACAAATCGGTAGCCGTGTACTGACGCGATCCCAGATTGAATTATTAATAGATTCAATAATTCTGCCCATCACGTTAGCTACGGATGTACTGTGAGACTGTGACTCAGTCTGAATTAAACTTTAGAAATATCATTGAATATTAATGCGATGATAGTCAAATGCATGAAATTCTAATACGTTACAAATTACGTCGCTATTAAATAATCTTGGCATTGGACATTTATTATCATTTATTCCGTAATTATGTTTATAACTTTCAACGGTAGATATGTTGAACAAATACAACAAATCATTTCAATACAAACTATAAAAGTCATCGTAATTATTTAGCTATCGATATTCATAAGAACAAAATTATGCATTTTGTATGTTATAAATTTATATTTTCGTAAACAATAAGTATCGGATACAGTTTTAAAATGATATTTAAAAATTAACCTCTGGAAATTGAAACTTTGCATGTACCTTCAAAGAAAATTTAACATTAGAACGACACTTTTCATTATGTTCCAATATTTGTCCGTGAAGTTTTTTTTTTTCATTTAAGAGGCAATAAAAAATATAACAATATTTTTTATTGACCAATTTATCAACAATAGTAGTGGTAAGTGTTTGTAAATCGGCTCGAGGCAATCTCTAGCCTCTAGACCTCGACCACCTTTACATTTAATAAGTAGAAAACGGTATTTTGCTACAATATTCTGCACTTGTAAGTTGTTATTGCTTAGAGAAAACAACCAACCTATCAATTATCTGACGCGTTAAAATATATCCGTAACTTGTAAATCCTTGTACCGTTTTTGGTTTAACTATAAAATAACAACTGTCTGTTATACTATTTCGTTTAGCTGCACATTTGAAGTAATTATTTTAATAATAATAAGCAACATCTATATTTAGTTGTATATAATATTATTCCTACATTAAGCATTGAAATGGGAGTCAAAATCTAAATCTATATTAATTAAAAAGAGGAATTTGTATTTTTGTATGTAACGAGTACACATCAAAACTATTGGGCCAATCTCTAAAATAATTTGCCAATAGATAATACATTATAACAGTATAACATAGGCTATTTTCATTACTATTTTTTCAATATATAAAGCTAGTTTACGAAAATAACTATATCTTAATCTTCCATATATATGTAGCATTGAATGGTTAGGTATCAGATAAAGCTCTGAATAGTTCCTACGACGTCAGTTACCGTTACACCAGAATTACGATACATTGCTGTGTTACTACCGACGTTATTTCAACCGCCCACCTCAAACGACGCATTGGATACGTATTTTATTAATAACGTAGGATATATTGACTATCACAAATTGTATAATGGTTGCATTTTCAATATTTCTGTAGCATCATTGCTATAATGCCAGTTACACACGTATGTTAGAGCAATATTTTGTTAGAATCTAGAATATAAAATAAAAAATAATTTATGCTCGGTTTCTGAAGTTTCCAGATATTTTGTCATTACCAAGCGATTAGTGTCAGGTTGACCTATGTTTTAAAGGAATAAACTAAAGATACATAGTTCGGGAACGCATTTTATGAATTTATCGAACTAAAAATGTTAACGAATGGTTAAACGTTACTGGGAAACCGGCCATTAATGAATTTAATTCAATTCTTTATCCGATTGCAGCTAAAGTTACGTTGTAATATTACCCAGTAAACTATACGCATCATTAGACGCTGTTATTAGTTTGCCGATTGTGGTTTTTTCGTATTTGATATTGTTGTGGTTGAAGAATGTTATTAGAATTGTTGTCTCTAGCTAATTGAGATGACAAAGATTTATGTGATCAGCACGTTTTTGCTACTTTTATAGGAAACATTAAGGACAAATTGTTAGTTGTCTATAAACACAAAACACGCAAAATTATCATTTTACAAAGAAGTAACGCTATAAAACTTTAATGCCATTGACATTCAATACATTTATCGCTATAATAAAATACGGAATATAATGAAGTATATCACAATATCAAGTAATAAAATATGCAGTTTATTAACAAATTAATTAGAGGATAACATTGTATAAAGAGTTAAAGGTCATAGGGCTTTAGTTAAAATGAGTTCCTGCGTTTTATTACATTAGTATCGTTAAAATAATAAAGCTGGTATGGAAATAGACTATTATTTAACAATACTATTCAATTAATAGCAGTGTTATTTGATAAACTAATATAAGGACTTCCATCCCTTAATCCGACGAAGCTTATTGTAGCAAAAAATATTATATGCTACAAGCACACTAGAATCAAAATCACCTATTTTTCTCTAAACTAGTTAAGTAGTTTTTTTTTTAAATTATTTGTTCGTCTCACTGGACACTATGGAATTAAGGGTTAACTAAGTGCAGCGCAGATTAAGTTTACGAAATTCAAATTATCAAGATTACTGCAATTCAAATTAGTAGAAAAGAAATTATAAGAGCCTGTCCCACCAAATTGTCTGTCTGATAACATTCCAACGTGTAAAATATGTGAAGCATCGGATTTTCTTACCTTATCCGATAGTGACGTCATTTTTAACCTATCTGAGCCTCTACCAGCCAGTGGTGGAACAGCCCTTAGAGTAATAATTGAAGCTTACCTATCGAAATCTGTGAGCCGCGAGGAATCTCTGAACCCTTTGGCGAATGGATTGGAATCTATCTTGAGCTTGGTGATGAGCTGGTTCTGGTAAGCGGTGACGGCGGTGAACACCGTCTCCGGGAACACGAAGGTCCTGTGCTGCTCACGGGATAGATCCGTGATAGGTCCTCCGCCTTCACGCACTTTCACCAAGTGGATTCGAGGCTGGTAGCGATGCATTGAGTTTAATACGATCTGTGGAATGTTACATACTGTTAGAAATCGAACAATTTCAAGTCAAGTCGCGAGCAACATCTGTTATAAAAGGGTAAACATATTTAATTAGTAAGTACAGCCGCACGCAGCATTGCATACAGGTTAGTACTGGCATGATGCCAATTAATTACACAAATGTACACAGGTATCTATTATATCGTCGGTGATTTCTCATCATATTGTAATGAATTGTCGGCTGGGAGATGAGACGCGCCGATACGCCATACGCTGATGATATAATTAGCCCAACATAATTAATTTGCTTTTTATAATTATGTACCAGTGTTAATTTAGCCGGCTTGCCTTTTAGGCTCGTCTTGTTGGTTGTGATAGATAATTAAAAAAGCTGTAATTGAAGTGCAGTTACAGTATGTGCGCATATAAAATTATAATTAATTTTGCTTATATCATGTCAATTAAAAGGTGTAGAAACTCTGAAACTAAAACTTAGAGACAAGATAACATGATTCTGTGAATATTAAACTAATGATAGCTTTATTTAACGTATTTGGAATGTTTTCATGTTCATAGAATGCTTTCGTTTCTCTTGTGAAATCATTGAAAGAAAAAACCTTGAGTGAAAATTTGAAAATTATTCAATAATTCAAGGTTACTACTATAAAATGGTTTAATATTGTGTTAGCATCAGCGAACATAAATATCATTGTTATAGTATTAAAACCGTACACAAATCCGCTCTGGCTTTTCACGCCCTAAGGTTTCAGAGCATTAGTAAAACAAGATTTACCTTGTTGTGTGCACTGTTTATGTTTACACGTAGGTATTGCGAGGTGATTACACGACGAAAGGCTTGCTTACGTATCGATAACGCCTTGCTGTGTAATAAGGCATGTTTTAAAAATAAAATAAAGTAGATTATACGAGTGCTGTACTGCATCCCGAGTCGCCTATAACAAGCTTATCGTCAGCTCATGGCGACTACGAACTGCTTGTGTGCAACTTAAAATGTCGTGTTTAATTAAATTCAAGGATATAATTATGTAATGTTATTTATGTATTTGCTTCGCTTTGAAATTCAAAGTAAATTGTGGATTTAATAGTTGAACAGATGTCAAAAGTACAAGTACATTTTAACACGCTCGTTTTTTCTTTTATGAGGATTCCATTAGCGTCCACGCTTCGCGGATTGTCGACCGCTGTAATCAGACACCAGCACATATAAAGCTGCTCAACACCTAGCAACATTCAGTACAATTAAACTTTTAATACGCGACAAACATTAAGGACCCCCGCACACTAGTCTTTTTATCGAACGATAGTTTAATCAGGCGCTAAATCGGTTTGAACATAGGGGGCATGCCTATATGGTTTAGTTGTGATAGGCCGATTCTATCAAATTATAAGTCGATAAAAAGTCTATAGTCTATGGAGAACCTAATACTCTCTAGCTATTTAAAGTAAAGAAAACGACAAAATTAATTTCTAAAAACAAATGCCAATCATTTGCGACTTAAACTCAAGACTAAAGAATTAAACAAAATAAAGTCGATTTAACTTCTCTCGTGTGTCTAAATGTAGTCCACAAGGCAAATACATCCATGGCTATTGTCGATATATATGTATGTTGTGTGTATGGGTGCAGCGGCCGGGGATTCGAACGTGCAGGGCGTGTCCGGCGTCATTACCGCGCCTTTCTAATTTCAGCACCTGCGCCTAATGAATTATCACACGCGCTGCGAGTGTCTGCTCTTGGTTTATTTTTAATATTAATAATTACAGCCTTGATGATCTAAATTAGTTACTGATATCATACGAACGATGTTAATGTGGTAAATTTGATATCTAATGTTTAAATTCTTTAATCAAAAGCAATGATTTAATTACAGCAACCCACTTTTAATCATCAAATTATGTTTAAATAATTGAATTTTTTGCTTCTCCATTGCTCCTATTTTATCAAATGCAATTTCATTGTTAGACCTTTAAACAAAACACGCAACTAATGTTAATGTATATTCTATACCTACATACATTACCTTCAAAGGTAGGAATTCGGTAATAAAAATTTCGAGGGCACGGCAATACGTCTGTCACGGTCAGCACGGTAAGATATCAATGGGCAAATGAATATCACAGCGTGCATATTATTCGTAGTAAACATTTAAAACACAAGCGCCAATAGCCTAATGGTTTGGGGTACGGACTACCGATCTTGAGGTCGAGGGTTCGAATCCCGCCATTCGACTATTGTCGTGAACCATATCCTAGCACAAGCCTAGAGCTTAGTTGGAATGGTTAAAGGAAATATTAGTAAATTAACAAAAATCTACTAATATTTAAAATAAAAAACAAAAAAAAAAAATTTAAACACAAATAAAAAAATAAAATGTATCGCTTCTAGGTTGTCTTGTTATTAGCCTAATAACTAGCCAGCTAGTTTTTAGCTTCAGAAATCCAGTATAAACAACTTTGATCTAGTTATTTGATGAAATATTAAAATAACTAGGTACTGAGCGATGACACGGCTCTGTGAAGGGATGAGGACAACCCACAATGCTCCCTCCTGAAAACCAATTAAAGGAAACTAATCTTTAACGTGTTGGCGTTAAGATAACATATTGCTTGATGGGTTTAGGTCGTTCATAGACGTGGTGCGGTGGGGGCGTTGGGTGTGACGTAGGGAGGAGCGGAACATGGCCGACGGTGGGGCCAGTCGGCTTCCGACCGTTGAGCCGGCTGTACGTCTTGTGCAAGTTTCTTAACACAACAAATAATGGTTTATAAAATTAAAGATTAATGAAGGTATACTTGATGTTATCACAGTTGTTTGTACATGTATAATTATTTTTATAAATCATACAAAAATATCAATTTAAAATTAATTACTTGCAATAAAACGTCATTAGATGATGGATTGAAAGATTATCCTGTCTTGCCTAGATATGTACTTATATGTAGAGTTATTTTTAAAAGGAAATTTTCAAACACCAATCTTTAACTAGATTTACCACAATTTTGTTGTTTAGTAATTCCAAAATATTTAGACAGGCACGGTTAGGTTGTGGCGATAGAGTTTTGACGGGCTTAAACAGGTATTTGTAAACGGCCACCGAGCGACGGACGGACAGACGGCTCGTCAATAAGCCCCGTGGATGTTTCGATTAGCGCGCCGGCCGCGGATTACGAAGGATTTTCGCCTGCGCGCCGACAAATTGCCTCCATTTGTAGCCACCGCGCGACGTGTTCCGTCCTTTGTAGCTAAACACTTGATAGATTTTCGATTAATTTAAGTTAAACTTTCATACAATTTTAAAGTCGATATAAGCTATAACACTCGTAGATACCTGTTTGTCTAATCGCGTGATAATCAAAACTATTTTATAAATTTAATTACCAATTTTTCATAACTATATGTCTACTTAATCATTTACAACGCAAATATTTTGATGAAATTAAATCATGATACTAAATAAACTATACAAAAAAGTTATAATTTATTAATATCATAAAGCAGGGAATATTAATTGAATCTTGACTGTCGCTTACCTACTAAAATGAAATAAATGTAAATATACGCCTTGCTAGTGTTCCACATGTCGACGACATGCGGCCGCAGCGGCGGGATGCGGGGGCGAGAGAGGACACTCGCGCTCGTAAATATTATCTTTGATTTAGAATGCAATTTTATTTCTTTACCTACTTTTAATATTGCTTCTAAGTGCTAAAGTTCTATTGCTATAATTTTGTCATGTTAAAAACAATAAAATTAAGTATTAAGACACCCGTGTTACTTGTATAATTTAATACGCGATTAAAGCAATATCGGTGCAACACTCAACAGTAATTTTAATAAAATTTGGCCACAAAAATGTTCAAAAGTAATACCTTAAAAGGACCCAAATTTGAAATAATAAGCTAAACTAAATAGCCACAACCCAATATCAAATTAAATTGTGTCATAATTTAATTCAACAAAAGACTCAAGATCAAAATATTTTGATAGCCCAAACGGATTAGCAATATGTGGGCACGCTTGAATTTAAATTAATCGAATAAAATATCTGGAATTTATATCTTAATACAGGTCGTGCGCGACTGTCCCTGTCATTGAGTAAGTCAACATCGGTAAGCGATGAGAAATGATGCCTTAAAGTAGCGGATTTCTCGACTTACCGATCCTTCGTTGGATGAGATTGTACATGTATGACATCGCGGCCATAAATACGAAAAATATTACCCTTTAAGCAAATATTAAGGATATATTTTACGGTATATTTTGCCATTTTTGTTTCTCAATTACACTTGCGATGTATTTGTATGTTTCATTTGTTCAACTTGTTTTTAAAACTGTAAATTTGTATTTTCTTTTATTTGCTGTTTATAGATTGTGGTATAAATTTGCCATTCTTCGGACCACATAATAAAGTTTAAAAGCCAAATTAGTAGAGTGACTCTCTCGAGTCAAAGTCCAATTCAAATTTCTAAACGAGTGCGATTTCCCAGACTATAGCTTAGTAAATCTTATCTTAAATGGAATAAAACATTTACTTCTGTTGGGTGGTCGCCATTTTATACTGGGGAACGCGGATCAAATCCCTCTTGCGCGCTTTTTTTTTTCAGAAGTTAGGAGGGATTAAATAACTTAACGTAGGTAAGCCATATGTTACTTTTCTCCTAAAAAGAGCGGGAGGAAATTAAATTTAGATTACTAATTTTGGCGCACTTTTCATTACTTTTTAAAAATTGATTATTCTTCAAGTCATCATCAGCTCACTGTATTCCCCACTGAGGGGCTTGGAACCTACCCTAAGTGATCATTCAAGTAATAATTACTATACTACTAGATGTAGCCCGCCATTCCTTCTGCGCGGAATTAAAAAATAAATAGCCTACGTCTTCCTCTAGAGAATACTAGATCCGTTGAGACGCTACGGAAATACTTTCTAGCAAACATCCATCCATCCATATAAACTTTCCCCTTTATTATATTAGATTCTTGCATTATCAGATTTGTGTAGGAAAAGGTTAAAAATAACTCACGTCTTTACTAAAACTAGTTATTACCTGCACAGTAGGTAAATAAAATAACAGGAACCATATTAAATTAATATTTTTCTTTTTGGAATATGAGTAAAAAGTGGCAACATAAAATTTTGCATGTTAGACTGACACGTTGTCTAAAACATGGCGAAACTAAATACCTTTTATAAAGTTTTGAGCGTTAAAATGTATTTGATAAAACAATGTGAACCCTAAACCAAAGACTTAAAGTTCCCTTTTCAGCATGTGAAATACACAAAATGGTGCAGATGCCTTTCAATATCGTGTCTTAAGCCGAACACTACATTTATGCTCTAATTCTACACAAAAACGATAGTTTGGTCTAATAATAGGATAGAAATTTATTAAAAATGAAACCATTTAAAACAACTATACACAGTAACTTAACTAACTTAACAATTCCATACATAATGCTATTTTGAGACTCATCTAAACATATAAATTGATACTACGTTATTCTACAGTCAATCACCTATTGATCTATAACATTCTGACTTGAATACAGCCGTTTAACGTTTTCCTACAATGACGTTTTTATGACATCTTGGATAACTGTTCACATAACTCTAAAACATCGTAAATATTCCTATACAATTCATAAATAACCCACAGGTACGCACAGTAACCTTTAATTTTATATTTAATACCATTTTATTAGTTAGCTTCCAATAAAATTCAAAAGTAAAAGAAGCGAGGGGCGCGTAAACGTTCATCATAACCTCGCTAACGATAAACTGTATTCAAATAAAATAGTAAGTAATAAACAGAGTGACGCGGGCAATGAAACGAAGGCCTGGACACGACTGCGTCACCCGGGGTGCCGCGATAAACGTCACTTAAGAATGAAAAGAAGAAAAAAGAACGAATTGTATTAAAAAAATAACCGACACCCGATCGGAATGAATGAGACGAGAAAGAGAGAAACAAACAGGGCCACAAATTGAAGTGAGAAATGCGTTGTCGTTGAGGCGCCCCGCGGGCCGTCCGCTCGCATTACGGCCTCGTGGCGTCTTAAGGTATCATTACAGCGTTTGATTAATACACGAACGCCTATCATGCCATCGCGTCATACCACCGCGCGGCAACCATAACTCTGCGCGATCACTTCTCCAACTAACAGAGATTTATTTGCATACAATACAAACTTAACGAGACCAGTCAAACCGAAACATTCCATCGCCGTGTTCACTACTCGATACAGTTTTCCTTAACATTACGCTTCCAGCTTTGCAATAAACTGATTTTAATTTCAAACTAACCACGGATGCTATTGTGATACATCTAGTATCACAAAGTTTATTTAATGTTCAAGAATAAAATAGCATAATAAATGTAACTTTGTACCAAACATAAATAATAAATTAATTTATTATCAGATAAACTGCGTATTATAAAGAACTATAAGTTGTACAAACATGTTTGCTTAGATAAATATTGAGTAGGAATGAGTGATTTGTGGGTCAGTGTTTTGTCGTGAAATAACGAGTTGTTTCCCCGTGGGCCTCAATAAACTGTGATACTTTAGTACACGCGCGCCGACAATGGAGGTGACAACAGACTGACTCGTAAACAACGAGATGTACGCGCTAAAAACAAACAAACATAACTCATACATGACTTAACAATATTCATAAGTCGAACGAAGATGAGGTACTATTATGACTGCGGCCGCGCTCGACCGCCGCGGAAACTGGATTCTCAATGAAAGCGAGACCTCAATGATAGCGGCTGATTTGATATTATTTATAATAATTTTATACAAATATTTACTTCTAACTATACTATCATTTATTATTAACAAGTAAATTATCTTTCCTATGGACTAATATTATAAACAACTTTAATTTAATTTGTTCCCAATTTAGTTCTTACTAATATTATAAATGCAAAAGTTTAGAAGGTTGGAGAGTTGGATGTTAGAGTTTGTAGCCTAAACTTGCTGAATGCACCTCGTTGAAATTTGGCATAGATGTAGAGGATAATCTGGAAGAACACATATGCTACTTATTTTTGTGTTTTTTTTTAATTCCACGCGTACGTTTTCGTATACGAAAACTAGTTTAGACTAGAAATTATTGTAGATATATTAGCAGATAATCTATTAATTTGTACGTAGAAATTACACCACAGAAAATAGATTCAGATGTTTACTCATTTAGTAATCTCCCTTTATCATATTCCATGTTATGCGCAAGTTCGTTAAAATTCTTTCCAAAGGATACTTACGCGTTTCTTGTATTTGCTGCTTTAAAATTTTATACTGGACAATACTCTTAAGTACGTAACATAAAAAGTACGACCCTAAATTAGTACGTTATCTTAGTCTAGGGCTCTCGCCCTATGATTAGGAGTCATCCGCCACAAGTTCGTCCGACTAATAACAAAGCTAGTAATGATGAGACATGAATGCTCAGTAATTCTAGAAATGTTTGTGCATCGAGTCGGTTGTTTTGAGTGCAGTCTACAACTTGTGAGTGAAGTTTAACATTTATTAATATTAACGTTTCTTGTTATAAAGGATTTTATATCTTCTCCAATGTCACATTAGTTTTACTGTTAGAATATTTATTTTAAACATGAGGGAAATACTTTAATTGTTTTGAATTATGTCAATTAAACATGTGGTGTAGCTTAAACTTATTATTTTACGTCAATTGTGTTTAATTTATTATTTTAAAATATGATTGTCGTATAACCATATTACAGTAGTTTGATCACTAATTATCTATTTTAATATTACAAGAGGAAAGATTTGTATTTTTATATGTTTGTATGTATTGAAATAACTCAAAAACTACTCGGCCGATTTCAAATTTCATTAACCATTAGAAAGCTACGTTATCAGTGAGTAACATAGGCTATATTAATTTCACGTCTACGAAATCTCGAGCAACAGCTAGTTTCATTAAAGTTAATATTGTTTTCAATACAATCAATTTGCCTCTAAAATAGTGTTTTTATTTACTTGCCTTTCAGAGCAAGTCTGTATGGTGCATAATTATGGCGGAGTAAATGGTTTTATAAATAAGTTTCCAGGTGTCGAAGGCCGTTATTCTGGTAACGAGCGTCTCTGCGATCAGAGTGCGATCATTCTGCGGCCTTATAAAAACTAAAGCAACGCTCTCGATCGCACCTAAATGATCAATTATAAGCAATAAAACCACTGAACATAACTGAGCGCAAACACATCGATAGCCACACGGTACAATTTACAACGGATAAGTTTTTTACATTTCCTTTTCGAATTAAATTATTTTTATTTTATGCAAGGTAATCTGCATATGCATTAATATACGCTTATTATTGAATACATAAATCAAAAGTTCTTAAATTCATCTGCCTAGCTTAGTCTTCAGTACGTTTTTAAAAAAAAAATATATAAAAGCATTTTTATTACGTGTTTCTAAGTAATGAAAATAAATAAGCTTATTCTTAAGACTTAAATTATTTGCAATTACATATTTTATTAATTTAATTTCGTATTCAACTTTAACCCTCACCATCACAAATTAAGTTCATTATACCGTATTCAAACATTTGGTCACCCTAGTAAATGGGCACCGGCCGCTTCCGCCGCTGCCCCACAGTATCCCATCCGATTGCCCTTATTATGACATAAAAATAATTCATGGGATCCTCTTCCCACAATGTATTAACAGCCGTTAACCGTGTTTGTGTTGCAAGGTACCGCCGCGTCCGTACCGCCTTTTGTTCGTAACGATACATTGTTATAAACTACAACTTGAATCAAACTCATAAATGATAACATATCCTTCAATATTGTATGCTGTTTTATATTTTGTAAATACATTCTGAAACGTATAGTGATTGTAGTGTATGTATAGATGTTGTAGTTATCAATAAGAGTAATTCTAAGTTAGTTCGGTACAATACATTTACGTAAACTTAGTTAAAAAAAAATTATAATGTGAAACTAGATTTATGTACATAAAGACGATAGTAATTGTATGTTTAGTACGTTATTTTTATTGTTAATCGTTAAAGAATGATTCCCTTGCACTTAGGTACAAAATATGCACCGATATGAAATCGCATGTAGCTCCTCATGGCTATATGCGATTATATTTCCATACAATACTAATATAACGCACTGATTTTTTATCGATCGAAATTAAAAAAAATAATCATACTTCATACTAATATTATAAATGCGAAAGTTTAGTTGGATGGATGGATGGATGTTTGTTAGAGTTTGTAGCCTAAACGGTTTACCAGATTTCGATGAAATTTGGTATGGATGCAGAGGATAGTCTGGAAGAACACATGGGCTACTTACTTTTGTTTTTTTTAATTCCACGCGAACGGAGTCGCGGGCGAAAGCTAAATATAATTCCAGGACAGTTAGAGGTCTTAATAATAAAACGGAATATCCTGTACTGTGGTAATTTGTGGGACTTTGGCCACCAGGCGGCGTTATCGTCGCCGTCGGGAGAAAACCTGATGACATGTAAACATGGGTTATTAAGCCCACTTTACTATTGCTGCAAATGAGCGGCTCACGAACATTACATCTCAGTACACTTATCGCAACAAATTGTTTTGAAAGTTTTTGAAATAAAGAAAACATGCAATAGATTATTTAACTGTCCACTTCTCTGGCGAAATTATTGTCTTCCTTTTCACACTGTTTGGAAAAAGAGACAATGATTTTGGTAGTTGTATGGCCAGTGGAAATGCAACAACAAATTCTTTAAGTCAACAAAAACTGGCTGAATTATTTAAATTATGAATATCTATTAAGTGCTGATATTAGTTAAGATTTGAGTTTCTACAAAAGTCAACACAAGGTCTATGTTTAAAGGCAACCTTAACAAATCGCTATATTGAACACACGTATTATAAAATACTTCTATAATTCCAAAACAAGTTGTATCAGAGGTGATCAAATTAATATAAATAAATATATACGATGTGTATGACATGCAGCGGTTATAAAACGACAGTAAAAGCGGGTTTATAAGCGACTGCGGGGGCGGAATCCAAGCGATAATTGGTGTAAGGTACCCGCGCAGGCGCCGCGGGAGGCCAAATAACGGGATAACTTATTAATTTATATTACGCTTCTAGACTTATTCACTACCAACATTCACCTGCCTTTATTTGTTTTTATAATGTTGGTACGAGTTAACGACGTGAAAATATCAACGGTGATAATTAAAAATACGAACGATCTGTAGGAATCGTTCATTAAGTCGCGAGCTGGGAATTTAATTTCAATGAGCATTCAGTCGCGTTGCCTTAATGACCGAGATACGGTGATGCGATAAAATTATTGCAAATGTGATTACATTGTAAGTTAAACGATGTTTTTATTGAATTATCCTATAGACGTTAAGTTGGCTGTTTTGTTGTGTCCTGGATTCGATTTCAGTACGAAATAATCTCGTAGTGTTTTTACAGAATGTAATTACGTCATTTTTATCAGCATATTATTACATACATTTTTCATTCAGATTTACTCGCGTTAAGTAAATATCATAATAGAAAGATATTTTAAGAAAATTAGTCAGTATCTGTACGAAGCGACCACTAATCGATTCGTTCGTGCGTTTTCATAAAATACATTTATATCTATAATAACAATCGAGAAGTGATCCATTCATATCTAACATCAACAAACATGAATAAAAATTGAATAATGCTCCCCGCCCCTTGTTGTTTCAACGTCTTTAATTATTTTTATAAACGGTCGAAAAGCTTTCATAAATCATCGCAACAGTTAGTCATTAGTATCGGCCAATATAACCAACAATTAACATATTTTCATTAATTTTATCGATCGCTACAATGTATGGAGCACTTAATGTAAATATACGAATAACTATGTTAATCGCTAAGGTTAAATTGTTGCGTAACTTGTACTTGCAGAGCGTTTTCATTGCCAATTTTACAATAGCATTCATCATCTCCCATGCCTTATCCTACTCCGTAAGGTCGGCACACCGGGTTTTCGTCCTTCAAATAACTCTATCATCCGTCATCTCAGTCTTCACTCCCTTTTTGATCATGTCACCTTTCGCGCAATCTCTTTCTAGGTCTACATCTACCGGATTCATAACTAACGTCCTTCTTGTTACATGCGATTCGTCCTTTCTTCTTTCATACCACGCTAACCTTTTACTACTTATTTTCTCAACCACTGGGGCTACTCTCAAACTTCCTCTAATATACTCATTTGTACAATAGCATTGTCATCCCTTTTATCCATGACTAGATGTTTCCGTGTGGCTTCATCCGCATGAAATTATAAAAACTTTATTTTCATTTGTCAAATTTTCAATTCCAAATGTGAAAATCACCTTTACCATAATAACATTGCTTCTTTAATGTAGCAGCAGCTTGTAATTTATGGTCCCTTTACCACATGAAAGTTTTTTCCAATGTTTTACCCCCTAAGTTTAATAGCGTGAAAATATATAGCCTAAAGCGTGTCGTAAGTGTAGGACTTTTTATTAAACAAATAATTATTCAAGAATATGCTGTGATTGTTGAAATCCTACGCCACAAAGTAATGAGCGTTTACGCTTTATTATATTAAGTAGTAAGTAGTATAGATGAAAAAAAGTGAGAAATCAACATGTTTGTTTGTACCGATGTTTCAATGTAAAAAACGGTTATATTTATTCAAGATTGCACTTTGAGGCTAGATGGGCAATTATTTTAATTTCTATTAAACAAAATGATGATATTATTTTTTACCGGAAACGGATAATATAAATTTTATGCCGAAAAAATTAAGCTTACCCAGTTTATTAAATTGTTTCAAAGTTGTAAAACTCGCTACTTTAAACATTAATTATTATTTTTCTCAAATTATGACATGAAAATTACATTGTAAAATATTAATCAAGTAGGTAGTTAAGTTTTTAATTTTTTGTATTATAAAAACTACCATGAATATATTCAAGACTAGCTGTTCCCGTGCGGCTTCATCCGCATGAAATTATGAAAATCTTATTTTGTTGTTTACACTTGTCAAATTATCAATGTTAAATGACATGACATGAAAACCTTAGCAATCTTTCTTTTTTGATGTTGGCAGCAACTTATGGTCTCTTTCCCACATTAGGGTTTTTATCCAAAATATTTACCCCCTAAGTTTTATGACGTGAAAATATATAGCCTAAAGCATGACGTAAGTGTAGGGCTTTTTATTAAAAAAGAATTATTCAAAAATATGCTGTAATTGCTGACATCTTAGGCAACAAAGAAGTGTGTGTTTACGCTTTATTATAATAGTATAGAAGTATAGATATAGATAGTATAGATAGTATAGATGAGATAGCCATAATATTTGAATTTGTACATCTCTATGATAGAATGGCAACTAATTTAATTCTGCAAACTTCATGCAGTCCACTTCATGAAACCTGATACAAGTTGTTCTAGCTTAAGGCATTTCGACGAAATCACTATAAGTTTGTCGAGGGAACAAAAGCCAACAGTTACCAACATTATCATATACCTACTCAGTTTAGTCAAGAAGGTCCACAACATATTAAAATGTGTATCGATATCTAAAAATATCTACAAATCTACACTAAGGGACTAGTTAAATATCTATTAAATGAATGTGTCAGCAAACAAAAAAGCTAACAGTAGTAACAGAAATACCATTCTTAGTTTTAAAAAAAATTGTGTATATCTATATCTATACTAATATTATAAAGAGGAAAGATTTGTATTTTTGTATGTATTGAAATAACTCAAAAACTACTGGGCCGATTTCAAAAAAAATCTTCACCATTAAAAAGCTACGTTATCAGTGAGTAACATGGGCTATACTTTTTATCTTTTTTTAATTTCACGCGGGCGAAGTCGCGAGCTACAGCTAGTAATACATAGGTATTCCGGAACAATAGCGGGCCGTCGTAGAGCTTTCGTGTCCTGTCGTGTTCCGCTCTGACCCTCAAGTAATCGCACGAACACTATTAGCTAGGTTTCATTTAACCCGACAATATGAAAAATGACCCCACTTTATATCAATCATTCTAGCGGTCAGCCCTCTTTCTTTTAATACAATAATTGGCAGCATTAGACACATTGCC
This sequence comes from Papilio protenor, assembly GCA_029286645.1. Taxonomy (NCBI): domain Eukaryota; kingdom Metazoa; phylum Arthropoda; class Insecta; order Lepidoptera; family Papilionidae; genus Papilio; species Papilio protenor. Next base: position 6,536,450 of record JAGSMZ010000002.1, read on the forward strand.
GTACAGTTAAATTAATAACTCTGTTAGGCTTTGTAATATATTGCTAACTTTATCCAGATAAAGAAGCTCTCAGAGCCTATCCTACCACTGGCTGATAGAGGCTCAGATAGTTTAAAAATGACGTCACTATCAAATATTTTCATCACATATTTTACACGCTGGATTGTTATCAGACGATTTACAATTTTGTGGGACAGGCCCTAAGAGTCGTTAATTTAATGTCAGTAATGGTCTTGACCAATTCCGTTTCAATTCTTCACTTTTTAAATGCATTTTTTCTTTTACAAACAAAGTATTAGTAAGGTATTATAATTATTATTCATCATCATCATCATCTCCTTATCCTACTCCCGTAGGGTCGGCGCAACAGTTTTTTGTCCTCCACATAACTCTATCATAGGTCATCTCAGTCATCACTCCCTTTTTGATCATGTCACCTTTTACACAATCCATCCATCTCTTTCTAGGTCTACCTCTACCGATGTACCCTTCCACACTCATAACTACATTAATTATAAATTATTATACTAAGGTAATTATTATTATACAACGAAAATAAAAACCATAAAGTCGTCGTTCAATTGCTTTAATAAATAAATCAATTGAATATTAAAGTTCACTTCGAAGTAAGATCTCGGCATATTAAAGTTATAATCCAATGAGATCATAAAATGAATCTCTATTTAATGCTGTTAACAATAAATATTTGATTACTTGTTTAAATCACTGTTAATTTAATATAACTTCGAGCACGGGGGGAGTCTGGAAACTAATTTGTAAACGATTAGCATTTAAATATAAAAGGTTAAACGAAGACGTGAATGTAATTTTTAAAATTAGTGGAATATCTTTTAAAAATTTAAAAGTTAAACACCCACGTTTATTCACGCTGCTCAATTGTTTTTGGATATCATTTAAGTTCAAATAGATGACGTAGTCAGTTATTAGGTAACTAAGGGTTGATAATCTAATTAACATAGACAAACTCTCCTAAACGACGCTCAAGCCTACCATATCTTATGGTCTAAGATATGAATATCATGATCATCATCATCATCATCATCATCATCATCATCATCATCATCATCACTATTGAATATATATATATAGGCCTATTATGTCGTTTACTAATAATTCACATTATTTCATAGTGATCAATGTTTGGCGTTTGGTACACGTCTTAAACTATCGCACAACTGTTTATACGATTGTCGCTTGTCGATTGTTTCGCAGCCCAATCAACTGTTTAGTTGCACAACTAAAAATCGAGTAGTGTGCGTACTTCCATATAAGCTCATAGGAATTCAAGCGCGACTAAACAGTTGTTCATAAAACCGTATTTAATGAAAATAAAATTGTTGCAATAATATTTACTAGTTCCTTTAATTATGTATGTAAATCTGTGTACTTACAAGTATTATACTCCCTACGTATTAGGATATTACTAATGAGTACACACTTTTAGGGTATTGTATTACACAACTAATAAATGCGGTTTATGTAAGCTCGTTAATGATTAATTCGTCGGTTTCCTGGAGTTTTTGTTGAACAATTAGAAGGCGAGTGCGTGCGGTAGCTACTCGCGTGAACTTGTTCTATACCACTAACACTACTGAAAAAACCTTGGCCATTAATTTATTGTTAATTAGACATTCTCTATAAATTTTCGGCGACCTTTTCGACACTTTTTGGCGGAAAATTAGTTATTGCTAACGTGAGGTTATTAAATTCTTTATATAGCATGGGAATAATTAATTTTTGTTTTAATTTGATTATTAATGAGTTATACTTTTAAAGACCGGTTGCTTTAACAATTTATTTGCGCAAATCATTTCATACAACGTTTAGATGTAGTCAGGACGTTAGTAATATAGATCGACGAGCTTTCGCCCGCGACTCCGTCCGCTTGGAATTAAAAAAAAACAAAAGAGAGTAGCCTATGTGTTCTTCCAGACTAACCTCTACATCTATACCAAATTTCATCGAAATCCGTTTAACCGTTAAGGCTACAAACTCTAACAAACATCCACTTATTCAGCCATCCATCTAAACTTTCGCGTTTATAATATTAGTACGATTTAAAAAAAAGAAAACATTTTGATGGCTAACTCTATCAACTTAAGTAGTATAAAACTATAACTATGAATAATTTCTGTTACTCATCACTTACGAAACGCATAAATCAAACGTATTGGACGTAATCATAAATGCCATAATCTCATTTCTATAGTAACCAGTGTTAGTTCATACGTGGTTAATGAGGCATGAATTGGTTCGTGCTGGTACATTGGGAGGTCAACGTAGGCTGGTCGGCGTGACATTTGCACAGCGGGCACACCTGCGCTGCGCCGGCGCAGGTAGTCTCGCCGGCTGTGCGACATGTGGGACTAATTTGTCGGCAACGCGTCCGTCACCGCCCCGCGACGCCCGAAGTGTCCACGGACGCCGACAATTTCACCCGTAATTCTATAAAATTGCCACACGCAAGATTGTGGCAAGATTATGATATACGGATATGGAGATGTCACGATTTCGAACGCGCGGTTTATAGTGAGAGTTAGTTATAGTGTAATTTATTATTAGATACGCTTGTACAATAGACGCATCAAACCCATGCGTAAACCATAAAGACCATTACTAACAAATGATATGCATAGTAAAAAGTATCTTGTCTGTATATTTGTATTATACATAAATTAATTATAATTAAGCTGATTGTAATGAGTTGAATCTTATCGCTCAACAAATCTAAAATATTTCTTTCGCAACCGATGAAAAACAGAACAATTATCTTTCGTTTCACTTAAAAATGGCGATCGCTATCTCTTCAATCAAGCTTAAAGTCGTATTAAATTAACTTGTTTTTAACAAACTTCGAACATTCCTATGAGTAATTTGAGAGAGACGTATCGTACACGACATCGCTTCGACTTGACGAAGTGGCCATTCGTTTAATTACATTTTGACGGATACTTTATGAGGTTGACGATGAAAACAGTAGATCAAGGGTAATCACGCCTACTATAATAAGAAAATTTTATACGTAATTATGATTGATATAAAATTTATTGAGACATAATTAAGTACGGAGTACGGTATGTCTGTAATTGCTATGACTGCTTGCTTATCTTTTTATTAAGCTTAATCAATAACCGAACTTTTTAATATGCTAACCTGTCCATTCTTATCCATCTCGTTGTTGGTGAGTTTGACCTTCTCGAAGGAGACGACCTGCTTGCGCAGCTGGTCGCCGGCGAAGGGCGAGTCGGGATGCGGGTAGAGACGCGCGGGCGCGGGCGGGTCCGCCTTGCCGGCTACCAGCCACGAGGAGCGGTGGTAGGCGTAGCGGTACCGCTTGCCGTCCACCGGCACCACGTCCAGCAGTACCGCGTACCGTGCGTCCGCGCGACACCCCGCGAACGACACGCGCACCGTCGGGAACATGCGTCTGCAACAACAATCATATTACATACATTAGATACTCGCTGCTACACTGTCAGATATAAGTCTCCCACATGAATCGCACCAAAGTTTCTTTGACATCTTTCTTCCCGAGAATTGCTTCCTACGCATTTTTCGTTATAGAATTAAATTACGGTCTATACATACTTGATCTTTCATAAATGTAAGTACTAAACGTCACGAATTTATGTACAGTAAAAGGTCTACTACTTATATTCAATACTTAAAAACAGAAAGTTTTACTATTTATTATAAACAGGGCCGTAAAGCACCCAAAGATTTATAGAAGTTGTAAAACATTATGACGTCGCTCAGAAAGTTTAACCTTGTTGCGACAAATTGTACGAACATAAATTCCACTTTCTGTTATAACGCTACTGGCCCGAGTGAATGACTCAACACACTAATGACCCCAAGGACCGACCGAAATCCAAATTAGATATAAAGACACAAAAACCTTATAACCTTCGAAAGTGTTTTACGAGACCAAAACATATGCTCATAATAAAAAAAAATATGATTAATGCACACCAAAAGAAACCACCGATGATCCCGGATACGGACGGTGACTTGTATAATTACAGGGTGTAACGCGAACTAGGAAATCAAACAAATATGATGTATTCGATTTTAATGCACCCCTAAATGGGCCGGAGCGCTTCCTGCCACGCCGCGATACCATCGCCGCGCCACGTCGCTATAACTTCGCCTTTCTTAATTTCAATTTTTTTCCGTAAATTTTAAACGGCAGTTTCATAATTTTGATAACCAAACAACTAATAGATAAGATAAGCTCGGGGCAATTTGTTCGGTCACCGGTCGACCGGACCTCATTCGTAACGCTACAATTACTCCTGTTATATTTCCAAACATGTTAAATGATATACATGAGTCGGTAGGCGCGTAACGATCGTTAGGGATTTATTACGGAATGCCTTTAGTAATAAAACGCGGGAGTGAAAGAAAGAAATATTGGCGTCAATAAAACACGGGCGCAGTGTCAACCTTCCTATAACACCGGTATGATAATAATAAATACATGAGATCTATAAAATTCTCGGAGGTCGAGCGCGAAGGTAACGATAAACCCGGGTCCGGAGTTAAGCACATACCATAAATAAATCGTATTAAGGTGTGTGTTTGAATGGTCAGGTATCGAACGCGGGGGATCTCTGACAGTGGACAATAACTGCGGCCCGAGTGTACACAAAGACGAATGTCACGTGTGCGCACGAGTCCTTTGCAGTAATGAGATGCATCCGTCATGGACGACAGCCGATCGACCACCGATCCCATCACCAACTCTTCGCTGACAGCTTCTATATATTACTTACATTATCTGCGTAAATATTACTGCATGCCACAACAAGTGTGGCAAAAAGTGGCATTTGTTGTGGCATGCAGTAATATCGTAACAAATCTGTAATATAAATTAGGTTTGTATATGTATAACGAATTGGTTTAACAATTAGGTGTTTACAAAGTAAAACAATATTTGAATATGACCTATAATCGCATTGTAAAGAAATATTTTTCAAATACAAAGATATTTTTATTCGATTCTTTATTGCAGAAGAATTCACTTTTCCGTTAAATTGCAAACAAAGTATTCCCTTATGTTAAAATATGTTCGCGTATAGAAATTAACTTATTATTAAGTACATACTAATTTTGTTAAACGAAAATAAAAACTATAAAATTTAATACCAACATATTTTGTAATAAATATACGCTAAGCTCACGATCGTGTTTTTACTCCGCGAAATACTTACGTCAATTGCACCTGCCACTGGCGTCTTATTAATGAACCTTAGATGTGTTGATAGGTTACCAGGGCTGTACAAAACGCGAAAAAAATCTGATTTCATAATTCTACGAAATATTGCAGCTTGTAATAAACGTTATAAGACATGATGCTTAGTAATTTTTAAAAATGACTTAATTATAACACCGTAGCATTAATTCTAACTTAAACGGAATTAACGTATTACTTTAACTCAATTATATTTTGTAACCGCAAAGATAGCGAGATGATCAGCTGTTAAGTTACGCCTTTCGATTAAGTATTAAAATTATTTTTCGCAAAATTTAAATTCAGTTAATTTGAGGGTTGTTCGCAATTATAAGCGTAGTATGCTCTGCAGAATTAAATATTACTAGTTTCTACGAGATTCCAATAAGAAGGATCTTTAAAAAAAACAATAACTCACGTTTATAAACTATTGCCAAGTGTTCTTAATTTAATTCTTAATGAATAACCAACTAAAGGATTATAAACAAACAGTCCACATTAATGCAAACGTTTAGCAACATAGATAAAATAAATATTTCAAAGACATCCGTTGTACGATGTCTTGCTAAAGAATTAACTCCATTAATTTGAGTGAATAATTAAACTCGCCGACATAAAGGTAACAATACGATATTAATGCGGCATAACACCTGTAATAAAGTTGCCAGAGTTATCCGCGACCGGTCGCATTTGCATAATTCATTAATACAAGTCGGCAATGCATTCGATACATAGATATATATAAATAGATAGGAGATTGTTTGGAAATGGCCTTTTAATGTTAATAACAAGACTATAACTATTCTTAGTTTTAAAACTACATCGCGACCAACCGCAACCATCTGCGCCAAAATGGGGTAAGTCAAATAGACATGATATACTGTAATCCATAGCCTGTCCATTTGCACATGTCAGTGATTATATATCAGCACACGTCACACATTTGGATCTCTCAGTCACTACGGTTGGAAATGAGAAAGAGGATGTTTCCATGTAAAATCAAATGTTATTATTAGTTGAGATGATGCGTAGATTCTAATTTAACATTTTTTTTTATATATCATAAGGTGGCAAACGAGCAAGCGGCCACCCAAATCCGCCAAAATGGCGAAGCGACCGCTGCCCATAGACATTCGCAATAGCGGATGCGTTGCCTACCCTTGATTGATGGATGAGGAGACGCACATAAAGAGGATATTTCCCCTTCCTATGCATCTCCTGCACCATCAAATCCACGTTCCCTTCCCATCCTTTTCTAATAAGAAAAAGGGTGGGAAGGAAAAAGAACTAAAGTTGGGCCTCCGGCACCACACTCATCAGACGAAACGCAGAATTGCTCCCACTTCACGCCTGTCTTCTGTGTGGTCGTGGTATTTGCACCGGGCGAGCCGACCCATTTGTGCGAAGATGTTAAAGCGGGCTCTACCACTGTTAAATTAATAATGACAAATACTGCTATATAATTTTAAACATTCTAGAAAATTATTGCAAAATACATCAAAATATACAACGAGTACGTCATATATATTTTTACTGTAGAAAACTTGCGAAATTAATGCAGCATTTCAGGTCCTGAATGGACATGTAATAAAAATTTGCATATAAAACAACTTCTACAACTTTCTTTATGTAATTGTTGACATTTCCATGATGCTATAGTAGAAAAATATGCTTATGACTGAGATCCTTTTATGATTTGAAATTATACTATTAATCTTTACGAGGATCGACATATTTAAAATATCAACACAAATAAAAATAAATAACCTAGTAATGTATTGTTTACATTTCTTCTTTTATTTCTATAAATATGTATGGAAACCACAAGTGGAATAAACAATGAATGAACTATATTTTTTTGTTGTAAGACTGCAATTACGGTCAACCACATTGAGGGAAGGCGCGAACTTACTTCGTCTTTGTTAACTAAAAATAGGCTTTGTGAGAAAAAAACAATGAAAATATTGATTCAATCGAATGTTTGTATAGTTTTAAAATGCCTGATTGTTTTGAAATGTTAGCTGAAATAGATAAATCATCGGTTAAGGTTGGAACGTCTTACCTGTATTACTAATATTAAAACGCGAAATTTTAGATGGAGGGATGTTTATTATAGTTTGTAGCTTAAACTGCTGAATAGATCTCGATGAAATTTGGCATATATGTAATTAATCTGGACGAATACATATCCTAGTAACTATTGTTTTATTATTATTTCCACGTGTACGGAGTCGCGGGTGAAATTTAGTTAACAGATATTTGAACATGCTCGTCCTTCAAGAAGCGAGAAAGCGGGTACGACGAACTGAGGTGGTAAAAATAACAATTATAATTCACTTTAATTGTGACCTTTACGATAATTTCGATAAAATAAGAAGCTTTTCGAACATTTTAAATAACGTCAACAATGTCATTTTGACAGCGATGTTAAGTTTTTTATAAAACATTGTAAACCGTTAATTAAAGTGCGTTTTAAGAAAGTTTTCACAAAAAATACAACGAAATACGTAAATAACGAATTCTCCGGATACTTACTAAAATATCAAGAACATCATTGTCAGTTGTTTCGAAGATAAATATTTATATTGCAATTATTTCGCTACCATCTTTTAATTTTTTATTCTTTAATATTATTTATTCTCGTAATCTTAAAAGTCATCAAAGGTCATATTTAAAAAGGTCCTGTGTACTTTGTTTCTCTGTTTTAAACAGTAATGCCATACAATATGACATCGATATTTCTGTTTCTTGTCATTACCGTACAGAACTTTCGGTAAAATACAAGACATTTGGCAAATAAACTATAAGATTTTTTAATTTCGTTGACTGTAAAATAATATATTAAAGTATTAAATAAGGTTGCTAAGAGTTTGGGACATCTATCTGAGAAAAAAACCGTCAATGATAACGATTCATTTGACAGGCCAACCTTAAACTTGGAGTATTTGACAGAAAGAGTAAGAACAACAGATAACAATACGGAAAGAGTTTTGTTGCCAGTCTCTGCCAAATTAGAATAAAAACAATAAAATCAAGTGCTTGACTTGAAACTGGCCCAATCCGCTGAGGGAGAGCCATAAACAAGAAATAGAATAGACAATACGAAAGTACACACAGAGTTGGTGCTCTATGCTATTGCTGGTATGATATGCTGAGAAATATTCCAGATTCCCGTACACAATTTTAAGAGGAACTATATATAATGTGGCAACAAATAAAATATCAATCATTTAAAATAATGTATTCCACCAAGGCATCATTGCTCCAACCGCCTTTCGCTTATCAACCGCTAAACCATTGTGAAGAACTCGGAAGAAAAAACATCTGACTTAAATTTCACCTTTAAATATAACCTTTACGGTAATTTCGATAAAATAAACTTTTGAAAATAAGCAATAAACTGCGTCATTTTGACAAGGATGTTTAAGCTGTTTTTTAGTAACCACTGAGTATTAATTAAGGTGTTGTCTAAAGGACCAATTATTAAGGAAGTGAACTATAAAAAAAAACGAATTTTATAAATAATAAGTAGCAAATAAGTTATTCAGTTTCGATCTAAGAAAAATATTTATACTTGAGTTACTACATTTTTCAATGTTTATTTTCGTCTTAAAATAACGTAAAGTTTTGAAAACGCCTCTAGTTGCACATGCACCTTAGTCTACGAAGGGAAGACAACTTTTTTTACAACATTAAAAAACCATTGTGCCAGTATTCTTTTATTGCCGTTATTAAATCATTTAATTAGTTGGTTGTACTTTACTTTTTATTTAATACTAGCATTTGCCTGAGTCTACGATCGCGTGGAATTAAAAAAAAAAAAAATATTGGCTGATCTTCCAAATAATGCATTACATGTGTACCAAATTTCATCGAGATCATTACATTACATACAGCGTTACATTTTTAATACACAATATTGGCGTCGAAACAAAAACATTTTGTGGCATCCCTATTAAAATAATTTGTAACAACAAGTGCAAACAATAGAACTATCGAATGTCAAACTGGCTATAAAATTAAAATGAAGCGACAAATATTAATTGTGTATTATAAATGAAAGCATGTTGGAGGAATGCTAACAGGTCTAGCGACTGCGCTGGGTTCTGTGAAATAGCAGCCGGCAGCGGCGCGGCCGCACGCGAGACATTCGAACCCCAAGTATTTACTGAATATCGATTAACACTTAGTAAAACCATTTAACCTTTTAAACGCTATTACAAAAGTGTTTGTAACGTGATGTCGTAATTTCATTAAAATGATGCGATGTTTGACAAATTGTAATGACAAGTTGACACAATGTCGACAGTTGATTAGAGTTTAAAGACAACATGATTGCAAAAAAAAAACATTTAAATAAGTAGATTAGCATTGTTAGAATATGATTCCTAATACATACTATCTCAATACCAATATGTTCTAGTAAAACAACGCGTGAAATAGCATTTAATCCTTGAGTCGCGTGGCGCGTCAGCCGTCTGTCGTCCGCGTCTCGTTACGTCGCCACGCGCCGGCCCCAGAGTAATCCCGCCATTAGACACATCGAGCCAGCGTCAGATCTGGCCAACACAGTTGCCAGTAACAAGGCATCGGTTTTACATTACAAGCAAAATTGGTCAGGTTTAAAAAATGGAGAGACCTTCTAAATTTAAAAACATCTTTAAAGGTTGTCCTTATAAGCAACCAGTCATATTAGGAAGTCTATTAATGCTATGTAAGGAACCTTACAACATAACATTATTCAAATTGGATAATAGTATTAAAATACAATTTGAAAATGAGCTAAAATATTGTGTTGCAAAAGTAATAAAATAAGATGGGGATCATTCCGCACGATTACCCGGGAGACGACAAAACATGTCAATTGTCAATTTGTATAATTTAACGCGGGAATTAAAATAGTGGTCTGACAGATGACAGTTGACATGACGGCGGGTCCTCTGCCGAGCGCGCCAACAGACCCGGCGATAGGCAATTAAAGTGGCTCAACTTGTAGTACGTAAATGTTAGCTTTTGTTATTCAATTTCTTATACAAAAATACACTACGTTGTTTTTACTTATTTTTTACAGAATTGAGACCAAAAAAATGTATAGAACCTGATTACTACAAATGCATTGTTGCTATTTTTAATACATTTTGTAATAACTACGTCGTAACTAGACTAGTGTAGGCTAACCTAATGGTTAGTCTATACTAGTGTTCCGTTACGTAGTTTTTGTACAGTTAACCCATTCAAGTCGCAGACTTGTTTCATATTTTGCAACATCTGTCCAACATATATCATTTTCTGTCGCCTAATACATCACCACAAACTAACAGCTATCAGCAAATGTATATTTTACGATGTACTTACATATGAAAAATAATGGAGACATAAACTTAGGAGAAAAGTGACGTTTTGTTAACAAGGCGAGGGCAACGTGCATAAAGTGGCAACGCCGCGGGGCGCCACACTAGCGCCATAGTTACCAAGACACGGCGCTAATTAAAAGTATATTTGAGTTTTTGCTCCCAGATCGCAGTTGAGCGAGAAAAATTTAATTATAACGACATTGAACTTGTTACCTGGTAGTTATGAAATGTGTAACATGCTACTCTTCCTAACCTTATATACAACGAGCGCGTAAAAATTTCACTTATCAATCGCAGTTTTTTGTGATCGAGTATTTATTGATCTTCTTACCATAATATTTACTGTTAGTTTAAAATTAAATTAAATTCCTTTTCAGTTCAGAAGAATAACCGTGATTATTAATGTTTGCTCGCGACTACTCCCGCGTGGAATTAAAAAAATAATAAAAAATACGTAGCCTATGTTACTCACAGATAAATTAACTTTCTAACGGTGAAAGTATTTTTGAAATCGGCTCAGTAGTTTTTGAATTATTTCATACATACAAATATACAAATCTTTCCTCTTTATAAAATAAGTATAGATTTTTTTGTTTTTCTAAACAGCTGTAAGTTTCTTCTATGTGTGAAAGGGGCTATTTTACCATCATTGAAATATTGAAAAAATAATAAAAGCCGATACCCAAATTTCTAATTTCCATTCTTGGAGGACATTCACCGACAACAAAAACATCGTAAATTCAACAAATACATTGACGTTTTAGCACCGCTCTACACCAGCCGATAAATTCTAATAAAATATTACGGACAGAAAACGACTTATTAACACCTCGCTTGCTTAGTATTTTAAAAATGCAACCCCAGTGTAATGGTTATACAGCACATGGATCATTTAAATGCATAGTGGTGATATTAACACTATAATAAAATTATATTAGTAGTGCTAAAAACATTTTTCAAGACTACGCACAAAATTGTTGTTACATATTGGCTCCTGCAGCACAAGGGAACCTTGTGCAGGAGCCAAGGCTCTCATGAAATGTATATATTTTTAAAGTGAAATAATAAAGGTTTTATTTATTTATTTATATTCGGCACGTTAAGGGTTAATCAGGGTTTATTAACTTATTTTTACATTGAATGTAATACATAAGTTATGACCGAGACATGTATGATAATTATAATAAAATATGAACATTATTTTTAGCCATTTTTAAATAGTATCTTTCATTTTAAACTTATTCCAATAACCAAAAAATATCGAATATAAAATCTTTAATATTCGTAACGTCAGCAACACCGATGGATGAAGCTAATTAACGTCAAGCAGCTATTATAAAGCAGTTAACATTACAGCATTAACAAGCTGCTCTTTAATTGTTTATAGTCGGTGCGGGAACGCGATGGTGGGGTCGGTTTATACTTCCGGTGGCCGCTCCTCGTAAACCTTAACCCGTACGGCCTATTGTTAATAAGCAACATTCAGCGCTATAAATCATTTAGGTTATGTTCGAATTTGACGGCGTAACTTTGAACGAATCAGATAGCGTCGGCAATAAAATGCGAACAACGCATTCCTGTACCTAGTACGATCGTTTTACTTGGCGCTATCGAAACATTAACCTAGAATTGTGTTTTATGTAATATCGTTAACACATAAGAATTATGGCAGTTTTAATTTGATATTGTCAAAAGGATTTAATCTCAATGTATTTGTATCGATAAGTTTATGGTTTTAGAATAATTTACGCATGGATCATCATTAGGAAATTAAAAAGCTTTGCGATGCCCTTACTAATATTACTGTATTTAACAACAACGTAAGTCGTATATGTGAAGCTGAATATCTTCCAGACAATTACGCCGTATTAAAAACCAGAAACATAATTAACCGCACTATATTCAATAAAACAGTAAAAAGACATGACAGGTAGTAGTATTGAGTTCTCACAATTTTTAAAATAAAAAGTGAATGAATTAAAAATCATTAATTACGATGAAGCTGAGGAATTGCTTACAATCGCAACATTTCGAGCTTACATGCCACCGTAATAGAAACAAACGAAAACAAATTGCATCAACACACGAACCCATATTAAGCCTTCAGCTGCACAAACGTCTTTAATCGATAAACGGCAATATTTATCTATATCTATACTAATACAATAAAGAGTAACCACACATTACTTCGTGGCGTAGGATGTCGGCAATCACAGCATGTTTTTGAATAACGTAAAAAATAAAATAAAGTTGCTATAATTTCATGAGGATGAAGCAGCATAGGAACAGCTCGTTTTAAATATAAATTAAAATAGCCTTCTAACGATACCAAGATATATGTGGACGTATTGAAATGAATGATTTTGCATTGAGGAATAAGCGTTGAAATGTTGAAAAAATCAATCAACACTTCTCAAATGTCAATCAACATGACGTTTACAGGTAACATATTTGTTTAGTATTTCCGTTTAATTCAAAGAAATATTTGTGACTAACTCGTTTTCATGTTTTGTAAAATTAAGCTTTGATGCAACTGTAATAAGTGTCAAAGTTGTGATTGCAATTATTAATACCCGTCGATTAATACCCGTAATTCGAAGTATCAAGAAATTGATTTCAGTAGCATGTAATTAAAATGTGGAATTAAAAAAAAAAAATAAAATAAAAATAGCCTTCTAACGATACCAAGATATATGTGGACGTATTGAAATAAATGATTTTGCATTGAGGAATAAGCGTTGAAATGTTGAAAAAATCAATCAACACTTCTCAAATGTCAATCAACACGACGTTTACAGGTAACATATTTGTTTAGTATTTCCGTTTAATTCAAAGAATCATTTGTGACTAACTCGTTTTTATGTTTTGTAAAATTAAGCTTTGATGCAAATGTAATAAGTGTCAAAATTGTGATTGCTATTATTAACACACGTCTATAAAACTATGATTAAGTTAGTAACTAAGTAATACGAAGTATCAAGAAATTGATTTCAGTAGCATGTAATTAAAATGTGATTAAACTGCTTTAACTTTTGTCAGTCTTATATAACCTTTGTACATACATTTATCTAAGTAGCGTGAATCATATATTCGTCACAAGTTTGCTGGCAAATTTGCTAAATTTAATACAACATGCCGACAAACAGGTGTAGAGAAAATGAAAATACATATTTCAAGCATCTTCGGTCGAATCGAATTATATTTTATCATCATTAGCGTGTAGCGAGTCGATGGCGGCCGCGTGAGAGTCTGCGACTCCTCGAGACGAGATTACGCCGCTGTAATTAACTGTTTTACACGCTCTTAATGGCTTCATTTCGCTAATGACCGCCCCGTCTCGACCTTTTTGCTTCTATCTTAACCCTTTATTACATCACAAGCTATTTTAAACTTTACCCCGACTATATTAAGCCCAAATTAACTTTAAACAGCCGTATTAATTTAGGAACGTTTACTATATAGAAGTAATTTTAGATTGATTGCGTCAATTTCGCCGGAGATAATAATAATTGTTCGGGAAACGGGAGAATGTCGATAAGGGGAAGTTGTGCGTTAATCAGTTCTTTGGAATCGCGTAGAGTTTTATTGAAAGCGACGTCCTATAAAATTTATGCGGTGAAATTGTCTGGGTACTGTCGGCGGTTGTAATTATCACATCAACGTAGACAGGACTTGTCCGATGTTATCTCGCCCAATCATTACTGCATTAGCGAGGTAAAGATACTGTACAAAGACCTTTACATTTTATGATAATAATAATAAAATTAGTACTAATATTAATATGTATTAGTCCCAGAAATAGTAAAATTAATAGATAAACTTTATCCGCTGACATAAAATAAGTCATTTAAATAAAGCAACATATCTATACATACATAAAACAACACTTAAATTTTAATACGCTGTAAATGTGTAATTTAAATCGATAAAATTATAAGCGAAATAAAACGCGGCGTTTCGTTTTACGATTTCGGCGTGGTGAAATGACCATTTACAAAATTTACTGACGCCCTATTGAAAGCTGAAATTGTTCATTAATACCTTTTAAAAAGATATCGACATGCACTTTAGATTATTGTATGAACTTAAGATAAAATTTTTAGTGATAACCGTAATTGCGTATTGTCGGTCAATAAAATTAACTCCAAATGACAAAGGAATTGTGTGTATTTCAGATTTGTAGATTAAAATACCAATAGTTTCTTATTTAAAACTAAAATAAAGATTAAATTCAATTACGCGTAACGAAACAATATTCTATTTTACATAACGCTACAAATTTAGTTATACTCTTTAATTATAGTTTAATAATACATTACAAGCTTTACCGCGATGATATTACGATATTTTTCTTATCAGTATTTTACCTAATTATAAGCGTGGAGCATTTTGTTAGCTACAAGGTACAAGTTAAGTGAGTTAAGATTGATATCTGCACTTAGCTGCAGTCAGCTGTTGATGCAATTAGAGTCTCACTCGAGGAGTTTGTCTTGCTCGTTTGTAAGCTAGTCACGGTTATTGAATGTGTGGAAATTTGCAAGCTCATCGTATACACAGCACTAGGTTAACTCTCATTCATAGTATCACAGTCTATCATATCATATTTATTAATAGGTTAAAAATAATTAAGCATTTCGTCGTTGATGTTCTAAGACCACGTAAGTCACTTCTTGGCTATTATGGCATTTTGATGTTATTTGCAAGAGAATCGGAAGACATCGTTTCAGCCTATCAGAAACACGTATTCTACATTAAATCATACTAATATTATAAAGGCGAATGTTTAGATGGATGGATGTTTGTGAGAGTTTGTAGCCTAAACGGCTGAACGACTTTTTATGAAATTTTGATGATGAATTGATGAAATCCGTGGTATTAGAACTATAACGACGAGTTGTTAATATTAGTTGTATTTGCGAGACAATATGAGAGTAATGTTTCACTAAATAACATCGAGAGCGAAGTCCGTCAAAGCAAAGATCGAATTGGTGTACAAGATATAGTAGATTTTCAACGTAGAGTGATGAATCTCGTATGAAGTCTGAGCGGAGGTGAACGGATGAATACGGAGGTGTGTTGTTGTGTGCGGAGGTGAGGCGCTCGGTAGAGGTCGTTAGTGCACCATTACTGATGATCGATGGCCAGTCGCGGCGCCGCGCCGACACCCGACAAATTTAATTTAGACCACTAATGTCCTGCCCGCGTCGATGCATCTACGTACATCCAAATTATACTTCTTGTTACATATGCTAGTGCAAAATGTACTAGTCAACTTCTTTAAATGTCTTAACCAAGTTTGAATTTTTGTTAAAAACGTGCAAGTTCATAGGCATAATTAGCTTAGTAAATATAGCGTCTAAAGTCAATGAACTAATGATGTAAACAAATTCGTCACATCATAAGTTTTAGCTTCGAATATTGTTAGCGAAGAGTTGGTTTAAGCAATCTACGAGTATAGTACATTTTCCCTTCTTCATAGCATCGTGAGATATTTTATGACTATAAAACCATGCTACAGTAGTACAGTACACTTAAAATGATAATTATCCACGAGTGTATTACAAAAGCGTGTAAATCTATTTTTTATTAAGACAATAACTCTATTGCGTAGTACTTCGTTTTGTAGTCAACATTCCATGGTAATAGCAACACAATGTTTGGTAATACCTCAAGCATTAACGCGGCTACATCGTACGCACATTAAATTTATAATGTAATTCCGTTTTTAATGAGCACAAACAACATTTACAGGTCGCTCGAGAAGTGATTTAAACTGCTTTAATTGTGGCAATCGGATTGAGCGCTTCGAAATGTAAAACGAACTGAGAATATTTCATTAATACAATAATGTTGTTGTTTTCGGCAGTGAATATTCAACAAAATCTAATTGGTAATAACAAGTAACTATGTATATGTGACAGAACTAAGAAAAAGAATCCTATTCTCGGGTATTTTTGGTGCTTTAGATGATTTTAACTTTCTATTTTGTGTGTTTATCAC
Source organism: Papilio protenor (assembly GCA_029286645.1). NCBI lineage: Eukaryota > Metazoa > Arthropoda > Insecta > Lepidoptera > Papilionidae > Papilio > Papilio protenor. The sequence goes on from JAGSMZ010000002.1 coordinate 6,553,058, forward strand.
AAATTTCGTTCCGTTTCTAAAAAACTGCAGAAATATTTTGAGGGTTAGAATAGACGGTGGACAGGTAGGTGGGGATATGCTAGGGGAGGCGGGTGGTAAATGCAGTCGGTCGGGGCGCTAACGTGCGCGGGGTGGTGCGCGGGGCGCGGGCTGCAGGGTGCAGGGTGGCGAGCGGGGAGCAGACGTCGTCGAGGAGCGTCGGAGGCTGCGATCGATGAAGCGCGGACACGCCTCGCGCACGCCACGCCGCCCCAACCCCTCGCTCATTGCTCATTCATTCCGTCTCCGTCGCCGCTCAAACTTACGCCTTACATGGAAGCTCCTCGGGCGGTAGCTTAAGCTTGTTCTAGAAGACTTACATCGTTAATGTGTTCGCTAGAGAACAGCAGAGTCATATTTGAAGATTCAGGTGCATTTTGTTCAACAGAATATTTGGTTTACTTTTTATTACAACCAATGAGTTAGTCTTGAAAGCCGTTTTTAACATTTTTTTCTCATAACATCTATTTATCCCGATGTTTTGCTTTATTTCCCTACATTCTATCTCCTAAACATTACACCGTATCGTCCGTCTGCATATTTATATCACGTTGTTAAAATTCTATCAATCTTCAATGACGTAGCTACCATCAAACTAAGCCACGTTCCGATGATCAGCTCATTGTCCGGATTGTAAAGGTGAGTTCACACGACGCCCAAAACGAATCTTAACGCGACGTCAGACGAAGCTGTCAGGGGATCGTCCAAATGCGACGAGCGTGTTAAACGGAGGTATTGTGGCGAGCTGTCACTGTGAGGTCGGTGCCTTTGACCCGATTCGGAGATGTTATCGAGCCTGCAATAGGAAGCGTCACGTACGAAGCTATTTTAAGATGTTTAGAGCTCGACGATCGATTATAATCCTTTTATCAATAAATATAACCTAAAAGTGTAAAGATTCAACTAGAAAATGTTAGGATCACAGTTATTACTAGTATGTTTGTTTTCATAAACAATTTTCACATAAAATTTATTAATCTAATAATCGAGGATAGTTCAAAGTCTCAAAAAAAACATGATCTTCGAAACTTATTCTAATTTGAATTGATATAAACAAAACATGTCGATGGAAGCAAATAAAAATAAAAATTAATAATTCAAAACTTTCTAAGCTTGGCTTGTATTATAAAGACAGATGCGAGGGAACTTTTAGTAATGTGTAGTGATTAACAATTTTGTAAGTAACAAAAATTAATAAAAAATAAGTAGTGGAATGGCATTACGTTATCGCTACATCTGAAATCTTGTCAAAACGGTTAGCTAAGCGCGGGATTAGGCGACGAGGACAAAACGACCAACTTGTCACGCGCGGCCGAACTAACCCATCACGCATAAACCAATACACCAAACAAAACTACAACTTTAAACCTTAAAAGAACCCTATAAAGTTTAAAATACAATGTAAGAGTGAAGTGGTATACGAACTATTGGAAGATCTAATTCAAATTCCATTTGATTCCAAAGGGTTTGTGATCTGTCGCCGATAAGGCTCGGCAGCGATTGGTGACAACTCGGATGTCCACTTGTAATCCGTGACTTTGAGCCACAAAAAATATTAATTGCTCAATTCCGATAGATACGATCAGCTTTTAATCGTGTAAGAACAAGATCGTTCTTGTAACCATTAAATTTACAATCCCTGAAACTAAATGCCTACTACTCAAGACTTATTAATTAATGATCGGTTTTTGTTAAGAAATTTTTCCAATATACATATGTACGTCTAGTCCTCATGTACATTTAAAATTCTTTGTTTAAGTTTCGGTCTATTAAGATAACAAATAAAAGTAAACCAGTTATAGCTAAGTTCGAACTGACGTATCATATTCCGATGTATTAACAACTATACGAGCTATGTTAATAGTCTGGAGTCCGTGATGACGTCACGTTAGACATTAAGCTATGAGGAAGTATGGTGTATACATCGTATGTTAAGCTACAGTATTGCAACTTTGTATATCTTCATATAATTTCGTATCAATGATTCTACTTTTCTTTCCTGCAATTTATACTCGTAAACTTTTCAAAAGTCTAACATTATATACAAATAAAAAAAAGTTCCCTCACAGTTTAATGTTTTCATTGACAAACAAGAAACACCACTTTCTTAGTAGTTAATAATGAATATTATTAATCCCATCGATATGAGATTAGATAATGTTCGTTTTAAACAGAAACCGTGTCCTTATCTGTAAGGTAGTCAGTATCAGCGCGGAGTGCCGGCCCGCACGCGACACTATAAAAACTTATCGTCAAACTCATAGTTAATTAGGGCCCTACTAATTATACTTTATTGTGGTACAATAAAAACACGTCGCCAGCGCCACTGAGCACATATTTTAACACGAATAGAAAACGATAGCTTTTTGTTTTTGGACTTACTCTTTTAAATTTGTCACATGACTTAAAAATATTCAATACTAACTTTCACCCGCGACTCCGTCCGCGTGGTATTAAAAAAAAACCAAGTAGCCTATGTTTTCTACCAGACTATCCTCTACATCTATGCCAAATTTCATTGAGTTCCGTTCAGCAGTTTAGGCTACAAACTCTAACATCCATCCATCCATCCATCCATCCATCCATCCATCCATCCATCCATCCATCCATCCATCCATCCTTCCATCCACCTAAACTTTCACATTTATAATATTAGTATGAAGTATAATTGTTTAATTTAAATCAGATTTAACATTTGTTAACGACAGATTCTTGTAAGCTAACAATAAAGTAAAGCCCTTGTTCGATCTGTTAACACCTGAATACACTCAAAAATAATGATTAGTATTAACTAGTGAAACTATTGTCTAATTACATGTTTTTTAAGCTACCAGTCGCAACAAAACAAGATAGTATCAAGACGTCAAAATCCCCAATAGACGAGACGTTCACCTGTTCCATGTTCAAACGTCTATTTGGGCCAAATGTAAATGAATCGCTCCGAGTTCGTAACCCGAGTCCGCACCTGTCCCGATATGAAATAATTTTTATTTACGAAGACCGCCGGAGATTATGATTATTTGGTAGATATCGGAACCATCGGAGCGCATATTATGTTACAGGATAATCTATGACCCTTCTATTATTTACGTGGAGGGTCCTTCTGTCAAGCGTCGTTTTTACTACTGGTTTTAGTTGGAAACGCGGTAATATTTTCACGACTTTCTACACATCGTATATCGTGGAAATGTTTATTACTGCGTTTTATGCATTAACAAAAACATGTACAAAAACAGTTGCTTATAAAAAATGAGCATCATCTATGGTTATCGCTTATTAATAATAGCAAAAAAAGCAATAACGTAACGAGCACGTTATATTAAAGTAGAATTCATACTTGTCCCAACATAAAGGCACACGTAAGACATTTTTAGACACAGTATTATTCACGGCGCATGATGAGTGTCGGCCGGCGCGGCCTGCGCTGCGCGGCGGAGGCTACGCCATCAATCACGAGCCTTCGCCCCTCGGCCCTCGCCTCCGCACTCCCCGCGACCCGCCCGCGGCGCCCCGTGACGAATGCCAAGCCAAACACCATTGTGGCCAATGCCACACACAACGACTTGCCCGCGAATACGAATTTAGCGCAGGTGATTCCTGTTATGCTGGCTTAAAAATATTACAATTTTTTTCTGGATAAAAATAAATTTCGTTATAGGTAAGATTAATCTATATAGGTTCTTGTGATATAAATTGTGAAACTGACAATATCATTATAATTTATTTTTCTATCGTCATTTGTTTTAATATAAGAAGAAACATAGATTTAAACAAACAATCAGAAACATAAAGAGCAATATTCAAGGTCCTTTATAACTAAAATATGCAAAAAAACATTAATCACTTGCACAACAGGAAATGCGTAACCAACAAACACTTGCTAATGTTGCAAAAAATTACGCGTTATAAAAAATTATATCTTTTCAACGACCACAACAAAGCTATTGTGATATAACTAATGGTTAGGTCTGCAGGTCGCCTTCTCAGAAGACCCCCGCGGAGACAGAATAACAACTGAAAATTTAAAACCTGTAAATAGATAAAACCTCATTCACAAATACCTCACACGACGTGCTAAGAAATGTAATGGTGAGAAACTACAAACATGCTATTACATTCAAAATTTAATCAGAAAACATTATAAACATCTAGTACTTACTGCTATAAATTTTTAACTGAGAAGTATAGAAGACACAAAAACAATAAAAAATACTAGTCCACTGTTATCTAATAACAGTATTTCATTAGAGGTGTACATTTTATTGCTATATCATTTCCTAAAATTGCTACCTCGCTGCCACAATATAAATTAACTCGTATAATTAAGCCGCAGTAATTTCCTATGCGCAGTATGTGTCGATTGAATGTGCAGCGCAGTAGTACACCTCTGGGAGCGGGCGCATGTGCAATTAATTGGCTTATCGTACCGGCTTATTGATTCGGTAAGGCGATCCGTTTTAATTACCGTCATCGCTCATTTGCTGCCGATTGGAGAACGGAGCGATATAATAACGTAGGTAACTATTTCTCTCTTTGAAATCGATTTAATACCATGATATCAATGTTCCTTGCAATTATTGACCGCGTGACTACAACTAGATGCTTTTTCCGTTAAGACGTAGATATACTTGAATAGGCTAACAGAAAGTGAGGGCCATTCTCTCGCTAAGCATATGTCGTACAGAGCTATTACATCTAATTGACAGGCGGCATACGCGCCTCACCGCTATTGCATTTGTAACTCGCCGCACTAATCACACCCTACGTCGCCACAACAAAATAAACAAAGACGCTCTGATGACAAACATATGTTTAACTCCATCCAAATGTTATGATATCCTCGTAATCGATTTGCAATATGTCAGGTTACTTTACTATAAAATTGCCCGGAACCTTGGTACATCGGCTTTTCATTTTAATATTGTACAACATGCGCGGGTTGTGATAAATAAAGAAAGCTTATTCGAAAATCAAATATACAGCAGTGTTAATATATTCAAGATGTTTTGACAGCCAAAGAATCGGAGACAAATAGCTTCATCGTTGGATTTACTATATTACATCGGGGCTATCGATACCCGATGGTGCAAGACTCCTCATGTCAACTGACTTAATAAATGAAGTGGCCCGCTGCCGCTCCCGCGCTCCACTTCACCAAACAAACTTATCAATAATCACGATTTCGTTAATCGCCCGGGGCGGCCGGCGGGTTCACTACTTTCATAATAAAGATATAATATCGCCGGCGGCGCTCTCCCGAGGGTGACGAATCGCTCCGCCGATTAACTCTTAAACGACAAATAGAGGAACTCCCTTCCCGCGGCCCTCGCGCGGGGGAAAACTAAGCCACGACTTCCGCTAATTATTCGGGGGAGCGGTTCCGCAAACATCGCCGTCCCCCTCGCACTCCGCATTCCGATGCACATCTCCGCAAAAACTCAGTGAAAACCGAAAATTTTCCCTTCTCCCGGAGGGTGGCCATATTTCTTCCCTCTCGCTCCCATTAAGCGGGCCGTAAACGCTTTCCTTTTTTCACGCCCTCGCTCTAATAGAAAGGCAAATTACGAGCTTACGGGCGCGGACGGGTGGCGATGTACGAAACCGCCACGGCGCGTCTCGCGTCCCGCTCTCTCCTGCGCGTCCTCGCTCGTTCCCTCTCGCTCGTGCAACGTGAACTTTCACGTCATATGTTCCGTACCTACCCGGCTCCGACCGCCGCCACAACATACCGAGTAGATAAATGTTCCAGCCCGTCTTTGCTACCCTTACAAAACAACAATATAAGGCAAGCATATAGCTCTACTTCACAAAATAACTGGATGTTTTATGTTGGTATGATGCCTAAAACCTACAACAATATTAATGTAATAGAAATGTTAAACAATATCTAAAATATAGATAGGTATTTACTATAAGGTAGAGATATTACAAAGTAATCACGGACAACCTAGCTTACTCGTATGAATATAATAAAGTTTGGTAGTGAGGGTATAGCATGTCATTCGGCATTAAACAGGGATGTGTCCCTGAGTGAGTTGTAAGGAAGACATCGGACACGGCTGACGAGCGGCTCGCGTGACGTGACGTGCCGTGTGACGTCACAGCCCTAGCGGTGAGCTTAATTAAATAATAATACATGCATAAGTGCTACTAATTACACACTCGTAAAGATAACGTATAGTTATAAAGATAATTTAATGAATTCTTTGAAGTTATATTACAAGTATAATAAAGATATTGGATGCATCAATTTAACATTAATTACTATACAACTTCATTTGTTGTAAAAAATATTTTCTATAGAATTGCGATTTTTTGCACCAGTCAAGGTTAAGATAACACCGAGCTTGGCTGAATATTAGTCAAAAGTAACAATTTATTAATATATAAATAAAGACTATACTGTTGTTAATATTTAGAAAAAAAGTCATATCAGTAAAGATCAACGTTGATTTACAGTTTAATTTATTGATTATCAACGCTTTTCGTAACTATCTAACCTCAAAAATATTGACAAATGACTTATCGCCCTCAAAATGACTTTATTTGAGGAATATGTAATGAGTGACGAAGGCTGTTTGATACTAACGGGAGTCGTTTTCAAGTTATCAACTCACCCCCGTCAAGGAAATGGTAATAATGACTTTATTGCTGGTCGCTACTAAATCAAATTTAGATGCATTAGTCGCTGTAAGGTAACTTTGTAGCGTGCCCATTACGTCATATTACTCGTTCCTTTTTACGTGAATTCTTTGTTCGGCTACAATACCAGTGGCTGAACTAACGATATACAATAATCGTTGCTTACATCTAAAAGTTATACTATGTTATTGCTTAATAGGAAATTAAAATTTGACCGTTATTATTGGATATTTTACTATAATAATAAAAAAATAAATAGACTATTTAAATGTGGATTTGATTGCTACAAATAAATCTAAGCAACTTCAATCAACATTTAATTTTCTACATAAAAAGCTAAATTACAACTAATAAAATAATAAAAAACTTACCATCGTGTCATAAAAAGTTGTTAAACACATCTGCTGATAGTTTAATAAACTCGAACGAGTCTTAACCAGCCCTCACTTCCGCGAGCCGCGTCAAATGAGTGACTTTTTTACATAAACTACCGACACGGCCACCCACAATACACATAAATATAATTTATCCTAACCGACGCGTACTATCGGAAAAAAATCACACCATGTGACTAAATCTAAGCGTTTTATCCCTTTCTAATCGATAACAAGAGACCGAGACAGCAATAGCTTTTTTCGATCGGTGTAGCAGTTGTTACCATTAAAAAAAGTCACGGTACAACTGTACTATTATAGCTTTCATACGTTTGCATGAACCAGAGAGTTAATTAAGAATAGACATGCTTACTACGAAAATTGACTTTCCTAAAAATATACTTCGTAAACTGTTGATAATCATATTATTAAAACAAAATATTCACTAGCCTTAAAGCCTTACTTTGCAAGCTTTAGAAGCCGTACGTGAGATATAAATTCCAATAATTTTTGCCCCGACCTAGTTTTTTGTCAGTGCACCAACATGAATAAAGTGGCTAACCATTGTGCTAACAACTAGAATTTGTGAATAGGAGCGCAACATTTGAAATAGGTAAGAAGTAACTGTGAGCAACGGATTGCTAACGAGATTTCCGGACTATAGAGTAAGGTCGAATCGTGCAGTAACGAGCCAAGGGTCGCAGGCGCCACAATGGCTCGTTTGGGTACAATGCCCCCCGCTTCCCTTCAACGCCCCTTGACAGCACTTCGCGGCACCTCGTGGACCCTGCAGCCCACTTCATTACGCGTATTGTGCGGTGGACAGTCTCGGTCTAGCCTACGTTTGGATGACGCCTGTCTGAACATTCCAAAGTGACAGTCTTTTGTTTTATAACTCACTGACACTACATAGTTGGTGTGATTATCGAACAAGAGTTGCAAAGATTAAGGTATGTTAAAAGTTTTGCACGAGGTTACAATATTATGAAATAGATTCTCATCTTTTGGATAAACAAGTTTGAAAAAATTGTAAGTTAAATGGACTACAATAATTTTATAAATGAGACGTCATTTATAATTAATGCATAGAGATGTTCGATGTAAACCGGTCTGAAAAGGCGTATTCAATTTTGAAATCTTAAAACTATTTAGAATCATATAAACGTATAAAATTAATCGAGTACAAATTAAATTCGATTTCGATAACATTAATCACTATCAAGCCCGTATGCGAATAGGCAAGTTGTTATTCATTAATATATGAAATTAATTATCTACGCGACCTATTATTAAGACAGCATTCGAATTGAATAAACAGCTACTAGTATTAGCTATCATAATACAAACGATACGAAGCAATCAATCACGGTTAGTCGATTCCGAACGAAGGTAACGGATATTAAATGATTATTTGAACATCGAACGTTGGGTTAATAGTGGAGATAACATCGTAGAGCCGTGCGAGCGCAGATCACAATGGGCGTGGGTGTGAACCAACAGTGTGCGCCCGCGCATTACTTCGCTCGGCTCACAATAGCAAGCTAATTGTGCGGACAGCGCGGATAGAATCCCCCTTGTTAGCAACAATACCACCGACCGGCTAGCACGGACACTATTATACCGCGAACTTGGTGGCCGACGCCTCCTTTCACCGATTACGAAAGCCAAAATTGTTCAAACATAATATTGATTTGATACCTGTTTTCAACGGCCGCTGGCTAATCTCAATGCGTTGTCGACGAGCTGTAAAATAGATGATGATTGCTCTCTATGAGGTCCCCGAAACCCTCTGATCTCCATGATTACATAATTAATCACCGTCGAAACCTCGCCGTCAGCCTTTCAACGAGCGCGTGCGCACCGCGCTCTATTCAATGGCCTTTTGTAAGTTTTTTACCTTAATTATTTCAGATTCTATATTGTATTTCAGTAATAAAGATGAGATAAATTATGATACACTATTTACATTATTTCAATATTTCATGGTAACAAAAATACTAGTATAAACATGAACTGTATAAAGACGCGTGTCCAATTCATAAACTACTAGCTTTCGCCTGCGACTCCGTCCGCGTGGAATTTAAAAAAAACAAAAGTGAGTAGCCTATGTGTTCTTCCAGACTATCCTCTACATCTATGCCAAATTTCATCGAAATATTCAGCTGTTTAGGCTACAAACTCTAACAAATTTCCATCCATCTAAACTTTCGCATTTATAATAATAGTATGATTTTAGTTACTTCAAAACTGTAAAGAAAAAGCATTCTACGTTACCATAAATATTAAAATTGAATCTCTTCTAAATGTACAACCGTGAGGATAGACTAAATTACTTCCATGTTAGTCATCTAAGATAGCTGGTTGCAATGAGACGAAATTAGCGATACATTAAGCTTGTACAAATACTGTAAACGAACATTATTTGTGCACTTTACACCGTTGTATTAAAGTTTAAAATCGAGGTTTATCAGTGTACGGTAGCAGTTGTCTGGCGTGTCGAGGCGATGCGGCGTGGGCGTCTATTGTATGCCACAATTCACTCGCTCGTTGCGCATACGCCGACGCTGAAGGCAACGTACGGTAGCTACTTGTCCCTACATTAATCATTGTGAAACCTCAATGGTGGTTTTGTTGCGCGAATAAATAATAACATTACCATGTTTACCTATAATTTGAGTATACAAACAACTTCTTAAACTGCTAACATTAATGTGAAGCCTTTTTAACATCAATAAAAAAAAAGAACGAGAATATTAATGACGAATCCCTCGATGAAGAATTCTAAATTATACTTATAATTTTTAGCAATACAGACTTAAAATAAACTATCCGTACAATTAGTTACTTTTAAAAGTAATATTTAAAAAGAAACCTGGAATAACTTGTGCATATAATGCCTATTAACTTGTGAATATATGGCTATAGGATCGCAATCCATATTCTCGGCAACAACATGACCACAACATCTACAATTGTGTGCAATGGACCGAGAATCTCATAGTGCCAATTAGATTCAAGCATTGTGCTGCTATTGTACATTATGTGCTACAATATGTTAAGTGTACGTTCGTTAATATATCATTCAAAAAATAACATATCTCATTGATTAAACAAGATATTAAGTAAACTAAATTATTATTTGTATTTTGTATGTATTGAAATAACTCAAAAACTACTGTGTCGATTTCAAAAATTCTTTCACCATTATAAAGCAACGTTAACGCTTAACATAGGCTATATTATTAAATATTACGCTGACGAAGTCGTGATTAGCATCTAGTTTAAAATATTTGAGAACTAGGATGCTATAATATAGCGTGGCCTCATGCACAATTATACTTATAACGCATTCTCAACGTTCATCAACAACGCTATAAGCTCGCGATACGCGTTGAACTCTTTATTATGAAGCGTTGCGCGGGAGCACTAAACCCGGATGAAAGCTGCATTAGTGCGAATAACACGTAGCCACGAAAATTTCAATTAACTTTAATGCACATGTCGTCCTCCCGTCTGCCCCTCGCGTCTTCCTCCCCTTGCCAGGCGCATCCTACACAACGCCGCAGTCGATTTATTAAAGTCGATCAAACCGAACCGATGACCGAATTTGCGGTTTTTAAAGATATTTTTCGTCTTCTTATGTATTTATAGTAAGTAAATATGACCAATATAAATTTAATTTACTTTCTCTGTGAACTTGAACTTTACTTAAGGCATGATTATTCCATTCTACATTAGTTGAAACTGTTAAAACACGAAGTGCTAGCGCCGGGTGGGATTTGAACTCCAGCTGAGATGTTACCGTTATCATTTCCAGACAAAAACAAACTATAGATTGAACGTACGCACGTAACATTTCCATGGTGTAATCCAATGAGTTAATGCTCAATTTCACACCACACGACACCTGTTGCCTTCCTCGAGAAAACCTGCATATTAACTACTAATAATTATCAGTTATTATCATTGCCTACCATAACTGTCAAACAGCACTAAATATTATTTGTTAAATGTCATATTTTTTATAATATTTTGTAACGGACACCTTTGACGGGTTACAAAGGAGCGAACACGGCCAAGATGGGCCAGGTGCCCCTAATTAATGTTACATATAACAATTTATGAGACCGGTGTGTAAAATAATCAAATTAAAAATATGATGCCAATAACCGAAGTAATCGCAGAAGTTAGATTTAACATGGAAATGGAAAGATATTAATTCTCTAAAACGTTAAAAAGTGAAAAGCGTTGATAGGTCTTAATGTGAACGTTATTCATTTAACAAACTACGATCATTTTTTTATTAATTTGGATTTAGTTACAAATATTAGAACCACATAGAAACCTCGATTTAGTTAAATACTTCATAGGGGTCATTTTATTCGTAAAAATATTATGTATTATATCATGAGCAGATAGAGGTAACTAGTTTTTTTGTAGTTTCTAAACCCATTTACACAGGAATCTGATCGTGACACATTACATCATCACTAATATTTTCCTTTAACATGAATCGTATTTTTTTCGTTTAATGTTGCACAAATCGATAACACCACAACGACCTAAATATTTCTAAACTTGTAAACGTCACAGCAAACGGATGAACAGTCGACACATAAAAAGCACTCGTTATGACAGCCTCCAAACATATCGGACGGACGCATTGTCCGGAAAGGTCAACCGTACATAAATCGTCCGCCAGTTAGTTGCCTCTAACAAAGTCCACTTGGCAGTAAAGTGGCTGCTTGTAAATCAAAACGACGAATCGAATAAAAAAAAATAAAGCATAAACACGCCGAGACGGACCGACATCGCACACCAGTCGGCGATAGTGACGTTAACCGCTTAATGTATCGATAGAATCGAAAACTTAACTTGAAACACGAGTTTTTGAATAAAACAAAAATATTACAAACTTTAAATAAGATACTAAATAATAACAAATTAGCTAACAACATGTTATCAGAAATGTAGACATACAATTAAAAGTATTAGTATCAGATTTTCTGTTACAGGTTATACACAAAGCCAATTTCAAACGAGTAAAGGGACTAGAACAAACAAGTTTTCCATCGTAAATTCCCGCAGTAAACCTAATTCCTCCAGAACCAGAACGTCTGATATAGAACAGTATTTTATCATAATCATCAACAACCATTAACTGGCCAGTGTTAAAACAATCTTTAAAAAAATAAACATTAAATATTTTTATCGATATTAAGAGCAGTGTCTTGTCCCTAAATGACATGACTGGAGCAAAGTATAAAGGATTCTGCAGGGCAATAAAAAAAGATAAGGCGTATTACGGTATGTCCGAAGATAAAGGGTCGCTTTATGTTTTCATATTAACTTCGATGTAAAACGAGCGGAATAACTGACAAGTGCCAATGGACGTGTGTGAAGTTTTGCTAATCTCTACACTCGACAGCGAATATTAAATTAAAAGATATTGCAAAAAGTAAGAACATTAGGTTTAATAAAAGTATGGCATTTTATATCATATCCTTAAATAAAAATCTACTGTTGGGAGACTTTTTAATATCAGAAGCTAAAAAGGCTTTACTTTGACTAAATAAAGCACACCTTTTCAAGGTTTTTAATTTTAACGTCTTCAGGGCCATAAAAAATTAAACTGTTAAGATTTTTGGCAATCCACAATTCATAATAATGCCTAGCACTATTAACAAATGATTTTAAAGTTTTAAAATCACGCGTGCAGAGGATGGTATTATGCAAAATAATTCAGCTTCTATTGTTCAATGTAATACACGCCTCATAAACAACGGATTTAGCTAAAAAGTAGCAATTTAACAACCGACAGACAGTTATACGTTTAATTACCGCAAAGTCGTTTAGTAGTCTTTCTTGTACTATTGCTACACTTAGTGTTTTCCTAAGTGACAGTTTACAACTCCGAATATAGCAGAAAGCGTGGCCATTAGTGTCCATTTAATATCTCTGTGGCGGAATTCTGATAAAAATAGCATAGAATATACTTTATAAAAGAGTTATCAAAAAATTAATAGAGAATGCATTGTAAGGCAATTTAAGAGCACGCTCCGCCGCCCACCCTACAATAAAATTTGTCCCTGATATCCCATTTTGATTGGACGCCTTGATTTATCTCTTGTTTAGGTTTTTATATGACGATCGTATAATGTTGATACTTTTTAAAAATTTCGTAAATGTTATCGTTTTTGTTGATATTTAATTTTATTTGAAACTCGAAGATTAAAAAATTGTAATATAATGCTGGAGACAGAAGTGAAAACATTTCGATGGTTTTCAATGAGTCATTTAAGCATAAAGCCCCGCAAACAGGATGTCCTTTATTTAGGGTACTTGTTAGGTTTCCATGCCCGATTACATTGAAACAAACCTTACCAAAATTCATTAAATGCGATCGAATTTTAAGATACACAATTATTCATTTCCAATGCCACACAATGTTATAATACGTGGTAATATTCTGACGTAAGACATTAATAATTACGTAGATTACTCTGTGCCACGGACATCTTCAAGAAATATACTTAATAAGTCAAAGAAGAACTATTAAGTTTTACTGTTCTTACTTTAATGATTACAACCAAATTAATCTATACTAATATTATAAAGAGGAAAGATTTGTATTTTTGTATGTATTTAAATAACTCAAAAACTACTGGGCCGATTTTAAAAAGTCTTTCACCATTACAAAGGTAATTTATCTGTGAGTAACATAGGCTATAATTTTTATTATTTTTAAATTTCACGCTGGTGAAGTCGCGAGCAACAGCTAGTCATAAATAAAAGACATTACCAACATCAAAAACCCACATAACTTTACTATTATCTATTATATATATTTTTAGTCTGTGTCACGTTTTAAGAAACAAAAGCGGTATATTTTGATCAACGTATCAAAACGTCTCAGTCGTACAACAGTGTGGAACAATAGAGACATTTCCCCCGGGACTAAATCCTAGGAGCGCAGTGATTTAGAATAAGTTCACTTGTTGCGATAGACTGGGGTCTGTTCGGCTGACATAGGACTAATGTGTCGATTACAAGTGCTCGTGTTGTTTTAAATTGAAACTAGCTGTTTCCGTGCGGCTTCATTATGAAATTATGATTTTTTTTGTTGTTTACATTTGTCAAATTATCAATAGCAAATGTCAAAATGACGTGACATGACAAACCTTAGCAATCTTTCTTTCTTGATGTTGGCAGCAACTTATGGTCTCTTTCCCACATTAGGGTTTTTATCCAAAATATTTACCCCTTAAGTTTAATGGCGTGAAAATATATAGTCTAAAGCATGACGTAAGTGTAGGGCTTTTCATTAAAAAAAGAATTATTCAAAAATATGCCGTAATTGCTGACATCTTAGGCAACAAAGAAGTGTGTGTTTACGCTTTATTATATTAGTATAGATATAGATAGATAAGTATATAGTATACAAGTATACATTACCCTTGTAAGTATCGAGCACGTAAACAAGGGAGTTAGTTCTTCTAGAAATTTTGAAGGTAAATAAAGAATGAGAATATTTTTTTTTTTTTTTTTTTTTTTTTTTTTTTTTTTTTTTTTTTTTTTTTTTTTTTTTTTTTTTTTTTTTTTTTTTTTTTTTTTTTTTTTTTTTTTTTTTTTTTTTTTTTTTTTTTTTTTTTTTCTTTCATTACATCACAGTACATGCCTGAAGGTGGAATAGAACGTCAACACGCAAACAAATCATAAATTTTAACAAAAATAAAGGTTATTCTACACATTTGTGTTTAAATTGATACGTTAGAATTAATAATGCTAACGGATTAAAGGATATCTTTTTGAAATATAATAATATTTTAAAACATTTTTCAAATAAAGCCTAGGTATAAATTTTGTTTTAATTTTATTAAATCATCGAATTTTGAGTAAATTCCTAGAATAAATACAGACTAGGTAGTTCTTAAATCCATCTCATTAATGTTTTATGGTAATTTGATATTTCGAAATATCAAAAATGAATAGATGTTCAAGGGCTATTATTATGAGAAATCGTTTAAAATTAATTACAATTTTTTTCTTTCATTACATCACAGTACATGCCTGAAGGTGGGATAGAACGTCAACACGCAAACAAATCATAAATTTTAACAAAAATAAAGGTTATTCTACACATTTGTGTTTAAATTGATACGTTAGAATTAATAATGCTAACGGATTAAAGGATATCTTTTTGAAATATAATAATATTTTAAAACATTTTTCAAATAAAGCCTAGGTATAAATTTTGTTTTAATTTTATTAAATTATCGAATTTTGAGTAAATTCTTAGAATAAATACAGACTAGGTAGTTCTTAAATCCATCTCATTAATGTTTTATGGTTAATCTGATATTTCGAAATATCAAAAATGAATAGATGTTCAAGGGCTATTATTATGAGAAATCGTTTAAAATTAATTACAATTTCAAACAATTGATAAACATAACGTTGCAATATCAGGGGCGATTTAGCGCAAACGTCAATGTTGTGTTCGCTTATAAAGAGGGTCGGCAGACATGACGGAGTGCACCAGCCAGCGGTCCCCTCTCTACAGAATGCCAATTTTCCGCTCACCGCCACCGACTGCGCAATTATTTAGATAAACCTCTCTGCGTGACTATAAAAACATCTTCCCCTCCCCCAACGCCGTTTGTTGTCTTTGGGGCTTTGTTAATTTATTGCCCGGAGTTAACCGGGACGGGACACGGAAAAAAATGTACTTTTAATTTATCTCGTTAAAGGGTTGAAGGACGAGCGGGTTCGCGAAGTAATTATTCCGAAATTGGCCACTTTGCCTGATGAATCCATTCCGAACCCCTTTTTCGTAGGGCGATCGTAGAGTAAATTAATTCCTCGGCGATTTCGGCGAAGTGAAAGATTAAGTTTCGGAAGATGAGACTCGGCGTAATTAGACGCAAATAAGTTGTAAGCTCGCCGCTTGTTTAACCTCTTTTGTATTTCACCAAGTTTACTACTGAAAGTTACTTTTAGTGTAATTGGTTAAAGAATAATCTATTTTTTCTTTCATTTATTCTCCTACCTAAAAGCGCCCTTTTTTCCTGGATTATGTTTTATAAAGGCTTATGTACTTTAGACGGTGTATCATTCAAATATTAGAAGATAAAAACAAAAGCTACTATTGCAACACGTTATCTTACCTGCCAGTCTTTGTGATAATCATCTCGGTGCCGAGGTCGTGGAATTTGTCCCATAGCTCCTTGGTCTCGAGCTGACAGTCCACAGTCAGCAGCTCCTCGCAGTTACAAGAAGTAGCCGGCAGAGGTCGCACCGGAGACGGAGTGTCTCTTTCGCCCAACTCTACAAATATATCTATATTTTAACAATTTCATAAATATAAATATTTAGTTTTCTTGAGTAATTGTTCGCAAGAACTCCCTTATGGTATAGTTATAATTCAATTTATTGACATAATTCCTCTATATTGTAAAAGCTAAATATAAGAAATACTTTTCACATTTAGCATAGATTAAAAATAGCTTAGTAGCAATTTTATTACCGTTAGAATAGTTACAGCATAGCTACCAATGTTATTTAAACGTAACCTTTATGAAGGCAGTTATTCGAAACAGTTATTAGTTAGTGTTAGTGAGATCCCGACATTAGTCGGCTCACGTGCACACGATGTGAGAACGCAATGTCTGAGAAAGTTTATTTATTATGATAATCATCCAGTCAGTAATTATGACTTCAATTTACTTTTTACCTTGCGTTAGTACCAAGGTATTGTGTGTCAAAAGTGTAATTACAGCTATGTGTCTTCGTGTTAATAAAAATCGTTTTGTGCTAATACTTGAGAACATACAAATACAATTTTATTGATAATATCCAAGTTACAAGTCATATATGTAAAATGAAGTAAAATTTATACATATACTAGCTTTCGCCCGCGACTCCGTTCGCGTGGAATAAAAAAAAACAAAAATTACTTCCAGACTATCCTCTACATCTGTGCCAAATTTCATCGTAATCCGTCCAGCCGTTTAGACTACAAACTATAACAAACATCCATCCATCCATCTAAACTTTCGCATTTATAATATTAGTATCATTTTATCCAAAACATTCCTCAAATAATATGCTTAATGAAAATTCTTATATCTGTTTAACCTGACCGTTTTACTAGTGTATTAAATTTTAGTTTATCTGCCCTTAACTTAAGCTATAATTCAGTGTAACCATCAAATGGTAGTGGTATGCAACAGGGAAGAAATCATAGATCATATGGTACGGTTTCGTATTTAGTTTGTCAACCCCCACAGAACAATAGGTACAGAGACTGTCTCTTCAGTCTCCAAATCCTTGTCAGGCAGTCAAGCAATGCTTTGTCCTTGTCCAGGCTGAGTATCCGTACGTACCTGAGGAAGGCGCGGGCGAGGGTATAGCGTGGTCGGAGGCGTCTCGCTCGCCATCCGAGCACTGCTCCACATCAACTTCGACATCCTCGTCGGGCGCCGGGCTGCGGCAGCTCGACGCCGCAGAACTCAGCGACGCCGGTGAGCTCTGCCGCGACGACACACCTGATAATAGTCATTCGTTTAAGGTTTCATTTTTAACACTAAGGCCTGCTTCACATGTGCAATTTTCAACCACAAATCAAATTTAACTACCGATCTTACAAATCCTACTAATAAATGCGAAAGTTTAGATAAATGGTTGGATGGATGTTTGTTGGAGTTTGTAGCCTACACGGCTGAACGGATTTCAATGAAATTTGTTATTAATGTATAGGATAGTCTGGAAAAACACATAGGCTCAATTTGTTTTTTTTTTTTAATTCCATGGGGACGGAGTCGCGGGCGAAGGCTATCTAAAATAAAATTATAAAATTGGAGACAGCTGCTACGTTTTACGAGTACAGAAAGGAATAAAAACAACAATTAAAACAGAGAATGTTACAATTAAAGTATAAAAATGAAATATAACTGCATATTAACAAAGTTGCCATCTACGCCGCAATAAAAATATAGTTCAATATAAAGGTGTAAGGGCCAGACGTGGAGGGCCGGTGTCGAATATGCTCGGTTCCGCACAATTAATCCTAAATAACGAACGCGGCCGCAACCCGACGCCTGCGCCCGCGCAAACCACTCCAATTAGTATTTGGAACTCCCACTTTTACCCGCCAACGGTCACGCTCAAGAAAAATTTTGATTTCAACATGTTTTATGTTCCACACGGAAAATAATACTTGAAACAACTTTAAAGTTGACTTTAACTTTATAGAGTTACAGGTAATTTTCTTTAACCCAAAAATTCACACAAGCCCCCATTTGTCGCTGAAAACATCGAATGATATGCATCAGTAACACAAAAAGTGACGATTCCAAGTTTTAAACGAAACCCTAAATATTGAATCAATGAAAAAACGACACTATTTACGTTAAAACACTAATATAATCTAACACTAATAACACATTTCCTGCAAACACAGTCGTTTTGTTCATTTAGGGCCTGTCCCACCGCTGGCTGATAGAAGCTCAGATAGCTTAAAAATGACGTCACTGTCAGATAAGGTAACAAAATCCGATATTTCCATCACATACTTTACACGTTGGATTGTTATCAGACAATTTACAATTTGGTGGGACAGGCCCTTAGTCTGCTAGCTTTATAACCTAAGCAGTTGATATAAAAGGAAAGCACAGACAAGAACATTGGTGTATGTAACATTCGTGACGGAATTCAAGACGTAGATATCGAATCTTCGGAACTAAAAATCAAAATGGCGGACATAAATTAAAAATGGACTGTAGGTATTCCGTTTTAATTAAACGTCTCAAAGTGAAATGACAATTTTACTACTAAGTAATGTGTTTTTTTATTTATTTCACGAATCGAAATAAAGAACTTACGAATTTTAGCGTTTGCTATTTACCTATGATTAAATTATTAATTGCATTAGAACAAGATTTAGACTGCCAAAGGAAATACCCATAACTTACTGGAAAAAAATGAATAAAAACCTAGTTTTTTCGTCATAGCTACAATTTGAGAAGGTGTAGAAATTATTTTAGTTAACATTAACTACATGGAATAAATTATATTTACGACATTTTTGTTTAAAAATGTCTGACTGACGTTTAATATTCAGAATATTAAAATAAAACATAAATATTCATGAATGTTCATCATCTAACAATTATGGATCAAGATAAAATCTTAATATAGTTTAAATTTCCGTGTAGACGAATTATAATGCATTTATTGCGGATAGAATAAGTACTAAATCAAAAACCTTCGTATAATTAGAAAATTCTACGCAATTCCATATTTAAATTTAAAAGTGAAATACCTACTAATACTGTGTTAGTGTTTTCGAACTGAAATCAATTACCATTATTTCAAATGTTAGCAATTTAATAATATTAATATTCTCTATTCTAAAAGGCCATTTAGTTTGTAGTAAAAATCGATATAATTCAACTGTATTTAAAACTAGCTTTCGCCCGCGACTCCGTCCGCGTGGAATTAAAAAAAAACAGAAGTGAGTAGGCTATGTGTTCTTCCAGACTATCCTCTATGTCTATACCGAATTTCATCGAGATCCGGTCAGCCGTTTAGTTTACAAACTCTAACAAACATCCATCCATCCATCCATCTAAACTTTCGCATTTATAATATTAGTATGAAGTATGATAACATGTTAGCAATTTAACAAATATTATATTATCTATTCTAAAAGACTATTTAGTCTGTAGTAAAATACAATACAATTTATCTTTATTTAAAATAACAATAAAATCGTAATAACAATTAATTAGATCATTTTAATATTTCATTTATAATTTTGAAAATACAATATTTCGATTTATTAAGTAATTAATCAGACATAACTTATTTATTAAAATGAAAACATTGTAATAGCATGGTCGGATAACGGCCATTTTGTTTGGTTTTGTGTTGTAAATGTTGAAAAACGGAGTTGAAGAAAATCCGGCTGTGACTCACACAAGGTTTTATCCGACGCGCCATTCGTGTCCTCAAAAAGACCAAAGACCTAATCATCAGCCTTTGCCCATTGCCGTATACGGTACTCCGCATCCATGGATAAAAAATTATTATAGTGAAACCTTAATGAATTATGCTTGTACAAACAATGAATCACAGTTTTAAACTTAGGTGGAGTCGTGGTCAAGCGCTGGTTAATTTACGATAAAAAAAAAAAAAAAGTCTATAATATTAATAGAGATCAAAAAATGTACCTAACAGCATTTCAGTGCATAACACCATCGAAAGGAAAAGTTTATCCAGATATTTCAAAGATGGAAGAAAGAATCAGCGTTCTTTCTTGTAACAGACTAGTTGAACCACTATATATGTTGCCTCGCATTATAAAAAAAATGTTATAGATTTTGGCTTCTCTTTGAACGTCCTTAGATAAGGCAACACCACCAATGTGTCATCATGAAGGAATATAAGTTGAGCGCATAAAGAAAAAAACTTTTTTTTTAAATATCACTTTTAATATAATATTATAACGGTTATAAAATTGTTGATAGCAGAATAAATCTAATAAGAAATATTCTTGTCAGAAATATCTAATTATATAAATTTTGTTTGCTCTATTTCTCGATACTAGGCTTATTTCCTTTGATGTTACTTATCATACTTAGAGCGTGCGCACACCTAAAATTAAACTATCGTACAACTTTTTAGTCTCGTTTTGATTCCTATGAGCTTATATGGAGATGCACAGACTACTCGTATTTTACTTGTGCAATTAAATGTTGAATTGGCTGCGAAAGAATCGACAATCGCACAACAGTTCTGCGTAAGTTTAGTCAAAGGTGTGCGCCCGCTCTGACAGTTTTAGAAATCCGAATTACAGATTCCATTTCATAAATTCCAATTGGATTTTTTCATTGACTTTCAATTGAAATGAATTGATTCCTTAGTCATTGTAAAATTGACAAACAATTATAAGCAAAGACAATTTGTAAACGGTTAAATCAACAGCCGTCGGTCGGCATATTAGGTTTTCTTTAGACATTATTTTTAATATAACTTTAGGATAATCTAACTTTAACTGACTCTTAAACATTTTATACAGTTCATTTATTTAGTAGATGTTTTCAAGAACGTTATAAAGCGATATAATGTGTGCTATTTTTTCACACTAAGTAAATGATCACTGACAGACGACAGTCATCATTTGAAGGCAATTTTCTTATATGTCATTTGCTAATTAATCTCAAGCGGATTGCCTTCAATCCGAATTATTCTAATTTTAAATTTATTTTCTTGCAAACAATGTATCTAATTACTTTCATTTATTTATACCGTAAATAATGGTCGATTCTAAAAGCACTCAATATCTAGCTGTGTTTTTAATTTGCCATATGTTAGTTAGACCAATGAATTTTAAACTTTATTTACCAACCTTTGTAAAGTAATTTTGCACAAAAATACTATGATAAATAAACGTATTAAATTTGATTTCAAATTTCAGAAACAGTAAAATAAAACATCTATAGCTACTATAAGTTCCGCAAATTAAGAGTAGTATGTGTTTATACTTAAGTTAGGCCTAATTGCTTTTAATAAATCACTGAATTTTTTGCTATAATGTGTCCCACGAACTGTCACAGCTGAAAAAAGAAAAATAGGAAAATTTCTGTAAGTAAGTAATAAAGTTTAGGCCTATCTGACCGATGTGAGTT
This sequence comes from Papilio protenor, assembly GCA_029286645.1. Classification (NCBI taxonomy): domain Eukaryota; kingdom Metazoa; phylum Arthropoda; class Insecta; order Lepidoptera; family Papilionidae; genus Papilio; species Papilio protenor. The sequence goes on from JAGSMZ010000002.1 coordinate 6,574,803, forward strand.
GGCGACCTCGCGCCGGGGCTCCGGGGCTCCGCGGCACTGCGCGCCATGATGGCCGCGATAGAGAAGTCCGTGGCCCTCGTGCGGCCCTCCTCAGCCACCATGCTGCCGGGTCGCGCGCCTGCCACCGCCATCAGCAGCGCCCGCACCCCAACACCAACGTCCGACACATCCCGGGCGGCCACTATACGGACATATTATATAGTTTCCACACTAGATCACTATGTTTCCTTCCGACGAGGACCCGAAAAGCTACCGTATTCGCACTAGGGTTGATATGAGCGCGTAGTGCGTGCCGACGCCGAGCAAGTGCATGCACGATGCGTAGCGGTGCGGCGGCCGAGCGCGGACTGAGCGCGGCGCGGGCGCGGCGGGCGCGCGCGGGGCGGAGCGCGGGCGGGGCGGCGCGCGCCCAGTGCCAGCCCGGCCCGCTGTCGCCTCGCCCGCCGCGCTCCGCACGCCCCCCGCACACCCCCCACACAACCGCTCACCCCAACTAAGCTCATAACAATATCGCATTATTATTTAATTTGTATTCCATATCATATCGCTCATTTTTGATGGAGTCTCGTTGGCTTACGCAGCCGAAACGTTTATTTCTCCACCCCTTATATTTGTGAAAGCGATTACTATTATTAAACAAGAAAACGTTTAGGTTTTCCTAAGATCATATCAATCCTATTGATTTCTAAGTGAAGCTTAACAACTAACTTAAAATATACCGCTGACATTTGAATACAATTTAAACCGAGACTTTGGTTAAGTTTTTATTCTTTGAAGTATAGTTATTATTTAGCATTTTATTGAAATACCAATACGCTAAATTTGTACAACATGCGTTCGCGCAATCGTACCGCCCATCATTATAAGAGATGAGGAGATTAGAGCGAGAGGACGTTACATCAACTAATCGAACATCCTAACGCCCGAAAGAGATAACCCTATGTCACCACACTCGTGTTTAAATCAAAGAAATGTCAGTGATGTTAACGGAAAATTCTGCGGCAGAGACGATTCAACGTAGCTACTCGTTAATTTGTTCAACAATTCGCTCGGTCGCACGCTATTATGCGGTCCAAAGCATAACATCCAATCCAACATCAACGACAAATTAACAATTAGGTGCTTTGCATTTATATGCAAAAAGGTATCAAATACAATCAGTTAATTTTATAATGTCTTATGGTCGATTACTGTCACGACATATAAATCTCTAACTAATAGTATCTTAAACTACAAATTTCATTTAAGTTTTGAGGTCTGTCAGTTTGTAAGCAACGCGGCGCGGCACTTACGAAGAAAAGTGTTTTATATTCGTTTCAATATAAGGCCGCTAAAGAATAAAGTAGTGGAATACATGAATATTGTTATAGGTGAATAAAGATAAAATAAAATATTATAAAGAGGAAAGATTTGTATTTTTGTATGTATTGAAATAACTCAAAAACTACTCGGCCGATTTAAAAAAACTCTTTCACCGTTAGAAAGGTAACTTATCTGTGAGTAACATAGGCTATATTTTTTTAATTTAACGCGGACGAAGTCGTGAGCAGCAGCTAGTACTTTATATGTTGTAGTTTTTATGTTTTATGTATTTAACATAACTTTTAATTCTCTCAAATCAGGATGTAAAATATTTTTATATTAATATTTGAATATTCGTGTAAGTCATTTATCTACAACAATTTACCAGGTGAACGTCCTGCCGAATTAATTGAAATAAAAAAGTATTTTATATTCTACTGCAATCGCGTTAAGCAATTGTTACCTTAATATTACATTTTTAATTACAGCCGCTAAACAAAAGGGAGATCATATCTCGTTTGGAACGAAAGTTTGTTAAGTTAATTTCATATAATATCTAACAACTTTTGATTGAGCTTTTGTACACATGGTCAGTAGCTTTTATGAATAGATTTTATGACTTTATATGCTTTTCGACTATTTACATTTATGTAGCAAATAATGATGAACATTATACATACTTACGTGAAGTATTAAGTAATCAAGTACCATAGAAATGACAAAAAAATCACTTCTTTTCGAATGAAAATTATTTGTTATAAGTTTTATTCTTCAAGCGAACTTCTATTCATTCTTTCATTTTAAATGTTTAAAAGAAAATTACCAAAGGCTATAGAAGTAGTTACTATAGAATCTGATTAATTTACGGCTCTACAAAACTTCGGTCTTGAAAAAGACATTAGGTATGGTTTTTTTTGGTGAGTTTCGAGTGATCTTAACATCGCATCGCATTTATATGTCTCCTATTCATAATATTTAATATTTTACGAAATGCTTTTGAGCATCTTCAGATATTTAATAATTCACAGCCTTTTAGAAGAAAAGAGAGAACAAAAGCTTTTCGAGCGTTCGTGTATTGAGCGAGTCTAAGAAATATTGCAAAGCCACCCTTGCTCCTATATCATGTCACAACATTGACATTTCAGAAATAAAAAATCTCTAACCATACATGTATCAAAAATCTGCAGTAAAGAGTGGTGAATAACCATTTCTGGTTGACACCGGAAACCAAAACGTATTTAACTAGTCACAACATTTTACAACAAATCGGAACATATAATTCATTCCTAAAGTCAACAAAAACTTAAAAAAACAGATGAAAAGTACCGTGAAAAGGAACACAAAGTGTTAAGCATTGTTACTTCAAGTAAAGTCGCGTAGAGACGCAAAACGCACGCTATATTCGCTATTGGCGCCCAGTTTTTATATATGTAGGTGTCAAAAAAAAAAATTGGTCGACAAAACGTCAATGAAGCATCGACAAATATTTTGTTGAAAACGGAACGCACGTGGCGTGGCCACACAGGACGCTGTGTCGTGCCGTGCCGCATTGTGCAATATTAGAAAGCTGAAAGTTACGACTTTTCGTTTTAAAACTTACGATAATCAAATCAGCGAGAGATCGGTCACACCTCGACCGTGAAATGAGGTGTTCGCCGACGACTGTTGCTTCGGAAATCAATTTTCTACAACGTAACATGCGAATAGCCGAAGCGGAAACAATCGGTAGCATTCTCTTTGATTACCAGTTATGATTGCTGATTTATCAACCATTTTCTTACAATGCTATCTTGTATACGGTACACGAATTAAACGTTAATTGAAACTTTTTTTAGTGCACCAATACTTAATAGCATAGCAGCAGATTGTGGAGGTAGGATAGAGTTTGCTGTATCTCATTGACAGTAATAAAAATATAGTGTAGGTAGTAATAGGCTTACCTAGTTTGAGTTATCAGATAAGATATTTAATATGTACTTTTAATTTATAATCACATATCTAAAACATATGGGGAGGTCAAATTATAAGAGCTAGGAATAGCTATCGTAAATTAAGTTTTGAGTAAAGTGTTAGACAATAATTATGAATGCTTTCATGACAGTTTTTCGTCTTTTCAATTTTATGTTAGTTAACACAACATACTGTGTAGTATTTCAAGTACACAGTGCTCGCTACGCACCATATAAACGCTCATTCATCTCGCTGCTGTAACCATAAAATATCATAAAAAATATTGCGAAAGCGAAAGGAACGTTGAATATTTGTATGAAGAATAAGGGAACATAAAAAAACATCGGCTGGCTGTACGGGTGTACGGGTGTAGTGAGGAGCAACAAATCGCGCGCATTATAAATGACAAATGTAAGCGGCGGCGCGCGGTGTCGTGTTGCGCCCACCCGCGCGCCGGATTAGTTTCAACTTACTTCCCGCTCTGGGCTGCGCAGGCGCATTGCTTGCGCACCGAAATAGAGTGCGCCCTTTGCCCTGCGCGCACGCCTCGCAGCCACCGATACCTACTTTAAATAGAATGCTTATTAAAAGTACAAAAATAGAGTACTCTTTTCTAAATAATCACCTTAATAAATATGCACTTATAAATAACTTAAGTATTCAACTTTACGATGTAAAATCACAGTAAACTCTTTCTTATACATACGTAGGCTTTTGCTTATACAAAGCATTGAAGAGAGTGCACGACAGGTATGTATGTTATGCTTTGCAGCTTATTGTTTGTTAATGGTATTTAGGTATAATTCGATTCGCAGTCTACCATATGGAGGTAGAATGTTGTCTTATGACAGTCGTATGGTAGGTATTAAGGTATGTTGTAATTGACTATTGGTCGTTCTCGACTTCACGGAGAAACTTCATAAAGAATATATCGTAAGATTATGAAGGCAGTGAAGCGCAGTCCGCCTCCGCGCTGCGTTGTTGCGGCAGCCGGTATACCGGTAGCAGCCACAATACAGTCTCAACAACGCATTCAAAGCTGTTCATTGAATAATTTCCAGTTAAGAGTATTTAAGCTTTTATCGAGGCACGGCCATAAATCGCTGCGCGGGCGCATAATCCCCGCCCGCGCCCCGCCGCCGGCCATAAACAGAAGTCAACGTGTCGGACTTATAAATCGTGCTCTTTACTATTGTATCTCACGCCACAATAATGAAGTTAGCTCGTTCGGGAAGAATTACGGGCCCCACGTGGGTGGCCGTCTCGTTCCGAAGCGAATCTTTACAGATTATTGCGTACGAATGTGTTTAGATGGTTTTTTTTCTGGTTAAGTTGGGAGCGTCTGTCGGCTGTCGACATCCGAGGTTACACAGCCGGTGAAAGGTCATTGAAAAAACAAACCTTGGTCCCATCGCGGTGTGTCACTGACGTGGTGTCGGGTTGCCAGGCCCCGATTTATGTGTTCTTTACAAGTAGAGCCTGAGGTCGGATCGATCCGAAGCAATAAATCATTTCCTCGATACCGAATAGACATCACTCGTTATGTGCGGCCATAAACGTCTAACAAACTCACGCCAAAATTGATTCCGAAAGCGATAGATTTAGGATGGCGAAATTACGTACCAGGAACGACAGTATTCTGAGAAACACTAAGTATATATTTCGTATTAATATTAAACATATTTATCACATTATCACTCGACGATTATGATATACATTTTAAACGAAATACATTCTAAGAAACAATATTTATTTTCTCGTATTTTGGTTAGAAGGTAGACTTTCTAGTCTTCACAACTTTAGTTATTTTGTCATTGGGACCATTTTACTTTATTCGGTTTTCACACCTGGAAACAGTTCCCAGGACCTTAAACCCAACTGAAGAACCCCTGTTTAGATTGTACTATATATTTTTTACTACCACATATATGAAGAAGGCTAATAAGGTGACATGATCAAAATGGGAGTGATGACTGAGATGACGGATGATAGAGTTATTTGGAGGACGAAAACCCGGTGCGCCGACCCTACGGGAGTAGAATAAGGCAGGGGAGATGATGATATGAAGGAGGCTATTATATTAAGGCTTTAATAATATTGTAGAGTGAGCGTTCCTAATCCACCATATAAACAAACATTCCGTCTGAGCAGTAAAAAACTGATATATTTCACCAAACTTTTATATCCGTTCGCTCTAACTTAAAATATATTACTTTTCTTTAGCACCTTTTGTATCTTTTAGTACGTTGTCCCCACTTTTATGGGTGCGAGGCGGTCCGTAAATCATTATAGTGGAAGTAGTGTACTCGTAGACAATGCGCGCGCCGCGGGGCGCGGACGCGGCTGTGTGTCGCCAACCTAATGCTGTCACGTTTACACTAGACAAGTTCCACTCAAGCCTATTGAAATTAAATCTCAAGTATATTACTTAGACCGGTGTGTACTAGCAGTTGACAAGCGTCCAAAAAAAATAAATAAGCTTTCAGCTTATCCTATCCTGAAAAATTAAGCGTTACAATGTATTTTTAATATAAACAATTTTGTAATTCTTACAATTAGTCAAAAGTATTGGTTCTATAGTACAGTTTCCTCCTAGTAGTGCTTTAACATGATTTAACAAAAGTGAGTAACTTATCAATTTTGCTTCGGTTTCTAGATTTTTAGTCTGTGCTACTATTCAAATATCGTACAGTAACAACGTAATATAGGCAACACTTTGTATCTTTATATAAAAATTCAGTGATTAGAAATGAAGAATCTTCACACGGTAACTGAAAATGATTGTACAGAGAACGTTGATGCGTTAATATTAAGCAATAAAATGGTTAATATTATTTGTACAATGAAAACAATTTTCACTTCGAAGCTGAATGTGGACATTACATTACCGATAACAGTTAATCCGAGACGCGCCAGCGTTGTAAATTAAACTTTATATCATTTTTAACGAGCGCCTCGAATTGTGTTTTGATTGCGGCGGGCCGGAGGCGTCGACAACTCGACACGACGATAACGCGACATCGGACAGTTGCCGCGACACAAAAAACGCACGTTTTATGGCCACACTCGCGCTGTACCGCGCCGACCACGCGCCTTACGTTTTATGTGGATGCCTACATCGCAACACACTTCTATTTTACGAGCCGCACACGAATCCAGGCTATGTTATGTTGCTATCAATAATTTTTAAGAGACATCGTTAATTGTTTATAAAACCACATGAAAACCTTGTAGTGCTTTAATACTTATCACATTTAAAAAAGGTACAAAAAACAGTTACAATCTATACCTTAAAGAGCAAAAGGTAAAGCTACAGCCAAACATAAATGACTTAACCTTAGTAGGTACTTAGAGCGGACGCACTTTTTTGACTAAACTATCGCACAACTGTTGTGCGATTGTCCATTGTTTCGCAGCTAATTTAACTGTTAAGACACAAGTTAAAATCGAGTTGTGTGCACACCTCCATATAAGCTTATAGGAATCAACGCACCACTAATCAGTTGTGGAATACTTTAGTCTCTTACTATTGGTTTTTAATTTATTCATAAAATGTGACAAAGCCCATAAAATCGTAGCATATCGAATAATTATTTTCTATTATATATCAGTTACTTATTAGGCAAAAAATTGTCAAATGATGGCAAAAATTACCCATGGCCAATTCGTTTAATTTGTTAGTCTATTCAAATCAATTGACTGTATTGATGTTTTGTTATCATTATATTATCATTATGCGCTGATTTAACGCTCATCGTTGTTTAATCAGCTTTATGTGCCGTGAAACGAGACCACAAAACACGTAAAGAGCATCGAGTGATAACAAAAAGGGGGCCATTAATCTCGCATTGTGTCCTTGTGACTCCGGGTTTGTTTGCAGACTGGTCCCGTCTCTACCTTTTGTGGCCAACTATCGGGTGTGAGCATACAATACGACAAAATGCCATTCAAATTATATTTTGACTATTCGTAAGTTATATACATCGTAAATTATGATGAATTGAATTAACGATTTATTATTTTTTTAAATCATATTTATTAACAAATGAAAACTAAAGATTTTTAGATATACAAGTCAAAAGTGAACGTAAAATGGAGAATTTGAAACTTTGAATTTGAAATTTGAAAAAGTTTTGCTTTCAAATTGCTATTATTGGCAAGGTTACTAGATAACTAATAGAGTGGTGTAGAGATCCAAAGTAGGACTAAAGGGAGGAAGCGTACCTTTTAGTGACATAACACAAGATTATTAGAAAATCGTAAAGCTAGTGAGAAAGATGATTTCAACTTGGTAGAGCAGAACATTTTTTTTTTCATGGAAAAAGCTTTGAATATGTTTTTTCGAACTTGTATTACAATGTAAGTTGAACGGCGGCAACAATTAATCTCAAAGCACTTAAGCTGCCGGTGTTTACCGTAACGAATGTAACGTGCGTCAGGAGAGCGATCCTTCATCCGCTAAACAACACGAATTTGTTCGTACCAACGTTTCTTTTGAACCGTTTACATCGAACGCTCGTCCCCAGAGTATGTACTATGTTAACCATCAATGAATGGTACGGACGGATAGTCAATATTTTGAAAAAGAAAATATTTTCGTCGGTAAATTATTTACTTTGTTTTATAAAAGTAATTTTGTTGTAAAAGATTTTATTACAATAAAACAATAGCGAAATTTAAATGCGTTTTTAACTAAACGTTTCCTAACCAATTCTTTTTTGCCTTGAAAATAACTAGAAATCCCGAGATATTTCTTACATCACAGGTTTTTTCAAATTACAGACATTACGCAAAGTAAGTTTGAAGTTAACAATATATCCGTAATTTTATATTTAGTGTGGCCACACTACCCCGCGCCCGCTTCTCATGCTCCGTCTGACAGCGGCTGACGTGTGACGTGCATTGTCACTATGACATGTTGACACTGTCAAAACTTGACTTCTGTCCGGATTCCGCATGTAAATCGTAAATACGGAAACATGAGCCGATCAATAGCAACCATCAGCACAATGCAACTACAAATTAAATAATAGAATAATAAAATGGACCTTTCGCATGTTACCGCTACAGCTGCCGAGAATATTATTTGTTACTTCATTGATTTAACTCGATTCATTTTTTATTAAATCTAAAACAAAGAACGCATTTATTATATTCCAGTAATCTCAAAGTTAACGCCAAGACGAAATCGTTGTCATCGCTTATTTATAATGCAAAGGAAGTTTTTAAGACAATTTTAGAGGAGACACAAGGGATAGAGCGACCCCTGGTGGGCACCCCGTGCACCGCCGACCCAGTCTCCAGCGGCGAGTCTTTCACCCAGACATGGTGACAAAGTGACAATTCAAACATTCGTTCCTTAATGTTGTTTAGGAACATTGTATGGTCGAACAAATGGATTTATTTATGGTCCTCTTGTCAGACCACGGCGGGCATGCCGTGGTCTTCAACAAGCTGTATCATTTCCGGACTTAGGTCGTGTCTGTGCCAATGTCTAGAGATTGACAAAATTCCTTTGTACGTGTATTTAAAGTCAATTTTGTTATTGAATGCCCTAATTGTTTAAAAAAAAAGTGAAACCAAAATTTAGAAAGTCAAATTCCCTTAAACTCGTTTCAATAAAAAGTTTTCTACAATCTAAGTACTAACTCTTACTCGTATCTATTTATCTCAATGACTTCATACTTCTGAAAAATGTGAGTTTTTATTCGTACATCATGACTTAAACAACATATTTCCTTCCTGAATCAATTCTTTCATTCCAAACGATACCAAAAAAATACGTTAAAAATAAATAATTTTTTGAATTGAAAAACGTGACAGTTTTAAACATATCTTGGGGCTGAGACACGAACAATTCCAAATAAGTTACAATAGTAAGCTCCGTCTCGACTTAGTATTACTTTAATCCCTCGTAAGTCACACAATTATTGCATGTGTATTGGGGCTCGGGGCCCGCCCCTACCATTAGCTGGAGTCTCGACTCACCCCTCAGTCCGCGGCTAATCCGGTGGGGAAGTGACTAAATATCTTGTGCAAATAAACATTCGTACCGCGTATTGTGATCGCAGCGAGCGAGCTGTAACCGATCGGATTATGTGGCTCTCGCTATCAAATCATTCCCGTAATGAGCTACAACAATACAAGATTTGCGACGCAATCTGCGGCCATGTGCTGCTCATATTTTAATGCCGTGTTGTGATTGTTTTATTTGTTTTAAGGGTGTACACGTAATGTGCAGTTAAACAAAAGAGCATCGACGCCTATGGACATCCGCAAAACCTTTAAGCTTTAAAGACTTGAAATTTAAACACCTATGTACGAGTATGTACGTTTTTGTATTGTCGAGTAAAAACGGAGCGGATACTTATGTGTAGAAATAATTTAATACCTATTTCATTACAAACACGTCCACTTATACGAAGTCGTATTACTAGTATTCAATTATAGGCGGAATATTGAAAAACAATAGGTAGCTGTCACATTACACCGTCGAAAACAAACACGTGTTTGTGAGGTCGTTGGTCACAGCGTCATAGCCTCACAGCCTCACGCCCACGCGGCGAACAATACCAATCTATTATCATTGATAGACAGATCTCCGCCTCCTACTTGCCTACTATACCTTATTATGGTAATATTATTTCTTGTTGAATTACTAGCATATTGAAGAGAAATTATGCATATTAACGGTAAAATCTTTTTTATTTTAGTGGCCGTTTAGCTCTCTCTTGCTCTGTAAAAATCTATTATTTGAAAAAGGACAATGTTAAGATGACTTTAGCAACATTGAGATTAGTTGCAAATCAAATCTGTAGTTCCTTTGGTGTTGCGGATGTCCATGGGCGTTGTTGACCACCTCTGTGTTCCCGCCGCTCGTTTGCCCTCTTCTCTTATAAAAAAAAATGATTTTCTATTATGTAATGAAGGTAACTAAGATATACCTATATGAATGGAATAGGAAATATAAATTAGGCCTATGGCACATTATTAGGGTCCTACTTCGACGTTTCGTACCCTATTGCATTTAAGGACATTGCCTACGGATTGAAAGGTAAAATATTGGTACAAAATATTTAATGTTTTCAATTTCTTTTTAAAAAATGTTTATTTTCTTTGTAAATATGCATTACAAACATGGATACAATGGCACGGCTAAAGGCAAACGGTAACACATTAATTCCGATCCGTTGAGCACAAAAGGGGGGTGGCAGAGCGTTGTATTAGCATAAAACGTGTTGTTTTCGGAGGCCCAATCTGGAGTGACGATGCAGTCCGCACGGAGCCGACATGACTATTCATGAACGGCCCCGGTTGCAGCACAAATTTGAATAAATACAATTAACTTGTTTGTTTAACTTACAAACGCTGCATTCCTGAACGATGTAATATGTATACCGTCAAACATGATTAATCTACATCTATACTTATATACTTATCTATCTATATCTATCTATACTTCTATACTATTATAATAAAGCGTAAACACACACTTCTTTGTTGCCTAAGATGTCAGCAATTATAGCATATTTTTGAATAATTATTTTTTTAATAAAAAGCCCTACACTTACGTCACGCTTTAGGCTATATATTTTCACGCCATTAAACTTAGGTGGTAAATATTTTGGATAAAAACCCTAATGTGGGAAAGAGACCATAAGTTGCTGCCAACATCAAGAAAGAAAGATTGCTAAGGTTTGTCATGTCATGTCATGTCATTTTGACATTTGCTATTGATAATTTGACAAATGTAAACAATAAAATAAAGTTTTTATAATTTCACGCGGATGAAACCGCACGGGAATAGCTAGTATTATAATAATGAAAACACCTTGTAATAATAATTATCTTAAAATAATCAATCGTGTTCAACTCCTCAAATCATTCTTTCTAAATGAGTTAATGTTCTCTGTCTTAGGAATTTCCTGTTTTATTAACTTGGATATCTATCTTATAGGCGTCTGATATTCATTTTCATTACACTAATCGCTTTATTTTCATTTTAATAAATAAAATATAAGTAAGGGTTCATTAAAAACGAATAACTCTGAGCAAAACAACGCGGGGCCTAACGATCCTGATCTGATGAGAAATTGAAAACTATTTCGCGGCCTGGATCGTATTCAAATTGCAGTCGATAGATAATATTCGGCAGCGGCGGCGGCACAAAGGCGAGTCCGGCCCTGTTATTACCTCAACACCATCTCGCGCTCATCTAACACATTCCTTTTTTAGCAGACGCCTCTCTCTCCCTCCGACGGTTGTCAAAAGAAAGAGAGCCTCGCTCGTTTACACTAAACTCGTCTGGAGGGCGTTCCCTCGACGATTTATCATTTAGCGTCGCCTACAGACATTATTTGAAAGGCATTAAAATTGCGCTTGTGGAAAATTTGTCGGCATCGAAATTAGTACTGCGGCGGCGAGTGAATAATTTATCGCTTAGACCTCGCATCCCCCCTTCCCCCTTAACCCTCTGTTACCCCGCGCTGGCTAATTACAATCACATCGACGTTGATGATGGTCTCACTAATAAATCGACCTCATTATTGTACTCCCGTTCGTTGTACGAATCAGAATTCAACAATTTACAACTAAATAAATTAAAGCCACAATGTTGATATGTTTTTAAGTAAAAATTGAATTCCGAATCAATATGCGTGATAGTAATTTCTGATATAGTATAAATAGTTTCAACAACAAGCATTCCAATGAGGTTCAATTGTCTTCGAGATGTAGGTTTGCTGAGGAAGCTGTGAGGCGGCCGCCTGATGACTAGGTTCGGAGCACGGAGCCCGCGCGCCTTGTAATTTGACCTCCGACGGTAATTATTTACGTGAGAGTGCTCCGCGCCGCCGAAACGAATCGTTGATTGCACGCGTGCTCCGATGCCGCGACCAGATTGCACCTCACGCTCAGCAACATCGAACATCGAACGTTGGAAATTCAAAAAACGTACTTCGAATTTCAAAAGAAGATTTTTGAATATAGAACTTCGATTTTCGAAAATAGAACGATGATCGTCGATTGTCATTTCTATTTCTAAACGTCGGTTGGAAGAACTCTTTTTATAAATGAAAATATATGAACTTTGAACACTTAACTAATTAAAAATCTCAGAATTAATGTGCACTTTACGTAATATTATTAATACTTAAAAACACTATAAAATTAAGGTTTTAACACTTGAAAATATACCAGCCGAAGAATAGATGAATAAGAAAACAAAAACATAACTCTTAAATATTAAGAAACTACATTTCGCAACACATAATTAGAAATTAACACATTTCCGCACGCTAATTGCACGATACTGATCCAACAGTTCCCACAAGTAAAGCGAATAAACGACAAAAAAACTCGTTTCATATTCCCTCAGATATTGCGGAGTATTAAGTTACTGAGAAATAAAAATACGTGAATAAAACGGATAAATCACATCTTATTAGCACGGCAATTTAACACAAGATAAGAAATAAGTGGAATGCAGCAACTGCTTACGAGAAAACTTTTTTTTTCGGTACCATAGTGTCGGAGTGACGACGGTTGTTTTGACTTGGCCTGACACTTTCGCGTGCAGCCACTGGGACGCTCTGTCCGTGCCCAGGGCCGGCGGCGGCGGCAGAGGCCAAGCGGACCGCAAAAAAATTGCCAAAGTATCGTAAAGATTCCTGTCACGATTAGTGCCATCCATGTTTACCGAATCAAATTATTCGGAAACGATTAAATGATTTACTGAAGCGATTAGCAAAAGCAAAGGTGTTTTTCAATGATTTTTTTTGTGTTTTACATTTTTCACTGAAGTTAATGATGTAACGAACATATAGCGCCATCTGTTGTTGAGATGACACATCAAACACGAGAATGTCTGTGGTCTGACAGAAACATTTTACGCGCATACCAGAGCCGGCATTAGAATGCGAACACATTACATCGCACGATTTCATTTGACTATATTAATTCAAGGTAATAAATTATACATTTATTTTCAATAATCTCGTAGGCCACTTACGGCTGGGTGTTTGTTTAAACAACAAAATGTTAAATTGGGCGCTTTCAATAAGTGTGCGCTGCGGGTGTGTGCGGCGGCGCCCCGCGGTGCCCCGTCGCTGGGCCCACCGGCCTAAACACACGCAGACCGCGGGGCGCCTCGCCTCGCTCACTAATAACACCGTCTTTCCCTCTGTCATGCCTTATTTCATCTCGACGTGTCTCGTTTTTTCCACGACTCGGTTTTTTCCCCGTCCCGCGAACCGACCCCGAACAATAACAATAAAAGGAATCGTTGATGATAGTAATCCTTCATCCTCATTGTCTTTTGGCAGTTTCGTGGAATAAAATATGTTGCGCTCTCGCGACTTGATATCTGAACGTCATATTATAAATGGCGTCGTTTAAAATATTTTAATACCCGCTACGGCAGAGCGATATTAATTTAGTACGGTTGAGTTGAGCGGCTTCGCTGCCACTGCTGTGCTGGAATGTTAAATGACGGATTACCGACCTCCGAGATCGAGAGATAACCGCAGCCGGACATCTTACAGATTCTATCGCTGCCCTCCCCTCCCAACCATTCTACATCTATCCTCTATTTACACAATAATAGTTCTTCCATAACTGAATATACATAGACCTTTTAAACCTCTTCAAAAGGATATCACTTAACTGCAAGAATTTTTCTTCAAATTGTACTTTTCAATATATTTTCTTTTTAATCATAAACAAAAGATAGCACAATATCTTCTTTTATATTTTTAACCTGCGTTATTAATGACAGTCGTTGCTAAGATACTGTTATTTCAATATATTCTTCAACGTCAACAAAAGCAAGATAGCATTTTACAAACTACAGTGAACTTAGTATTGTTTAAATATGGTGAAAATAAGTGTAGAAATGGTGCGTAAGAAGGCGGAGCATCATGACCGACTGTTGGCTCCTCTAGAAGAGATATCACTGCATCAAGAAAACATTGAGAAGATTGAGTATATTCAAGATTGGTGTCCGAAACTGAAAATACTTCTCTTGCAAAGCAATTTAATAGCAAAGATAGAAAACCTGAACAAACTGAAACACCTACAATATCTTAATTTAGCGCTAAATAATATTGAAGTTATAGAAAACTTGGATAGATGTGAGTCTTTAACTAAATTAGACTTAACTCTTAATTTTATTGGAAAAATTGTAAGCATAGAATCTCTAGTTGGGAACTACAACCTTCAGAATTTATACTTGACTGGTAATCCTTGTACTGACTTCGACAATTATCGTGACTTTGTAATTGGAACTTTACCACAACTTTCTACTCTAGACGGAGTTGAAATCGATCGATCGAACCGCATCACGGCGTTACAAAACCTTCCACTTATAAGATCTGATATTTTGTTCGAACAACAAAATTATCTATGCCAACGTCAAAAGCAAAAGGTGAGACTACAAAATGATATTACAAATAAATGGGAAAACGAATACAAGGATATGGATCCTGAAGAGAGGAATAAAAAATTTTGGGCCGAAAAATGTGAACATGCACCCGAAGTACGATATGAGATAGAGCATATGCGACAACTAAAACTAAAGAGTGAGGAACCAGAAAGGAAGGAAGAAAAAAAGCCTATCAAGTTATTTGCTCCCGATGGCCGACCCTTTAACATAAATCAAGCGAAAATAAAATTCTTGTTCAGTGACGCTGAGCCTGATAAATTCATATTAGATTTGGCCGTGTACATACACTTAGATAGTAGCCTCCTTGATATAGATGTCCAAACGAATTACGTACGGGTCACCCTCAAAGGGAAAATATTTCAGCTCCATCTACCGGAAGAAATAGAGACTACCAACTCTGTAGCTGAGCGTTCACAAACAACTGGCCACTTGGTCGTGACGATGCCCAAAGTTAATGGTACCGTCAAAACAAAGATGGCGCTGAAATTTATTTCAAAAAATCAAATACATCGAGAACGGGATGAAAATCTAACAGCTGGTACAGGACAAAGTAAAAGGGAATTTCTTGAGATTGGACCAGCTGATGAACTTCTTGACTTTACTAAAATTACCAAAAAGTCAAACCCAACCTATGTAGATTCAAGATTTAAGTTAGACGAAAAGAAACCGTCACAGGACTTTGTTGACGATCCTGACGTCCCACCACTTATTTAACAAAGTAAAACTAATTCAAATAAATACGTGATTTAAAAAAGGTTTGGTAATTAACTGAAACACCTTCTAGTTAAATATAACATATAATACTTTTATAGGAAAAATATAGCTTTTTACATCAAATTTTATAAAAGCTTTGTCGTGGTTTAAATAAACTCAAAGAGAAGATTCATTACAGACAAGCATACATTTTATATAAATAATTTCTTAAAATCTACATGTTATTTACAAGGTTCAGATGAAATTATTATAATTAACAAAGGCAGCCATACACGTTCGGAAAATATATAATTGAAATATTCCGTTGAACATTTTGTACTACTTCTTCTTAGCAGCGAATGTGTATGACGTGCCTTAAGCGATAGAATAAGACGGTTACATTTAATCTTAAATAATGAGAATTAGCTGACCTCTTAATCATAACCAAGGCTAAAATACACATGCAAAAACACATTGTCCTTATTCACTATTTCTTTCTCTAACACTTATTTCAACAAGCGTAACACTATTTTGGTTATAAAGTCATCTAGTGGACTTCAAGTTGCTTTTCTAATCTAGATATTATATGAACTTGAACTTTGGCCTTTGGTATCATTTGTCAGGTAACTATTATTATCATTTCACTATGTTTAAACGCAATTAGAGATGTACCAATGATAAAATGTACCAATTCCTGTAAAACTCGGCCTATAAACATTAAATTCTGTTTTTAACAAAGCATGTTAAACCGTTTCGAGACAATTTTGTAATTATTAAAAAGTAGGCTGAATTTGAAGTTAAAAATCCTTATTTTGGTTTTAAATTAGTTCACACTGATGATACTCCGTTTAATTCCGCCGGTGCCGCGACTATGAAAGTTTTGAAGCCGTCAATATCTCGTATCTCCTTGGACGTGAACTTGGCAGATATCTGATGTCGGCCGCCCCAAGGCGGAGTGAGTTTAAACTGAGCTGTCGCGAATTCACCAGGAGCCACATTCTGTAAAACACGTAATAATAACATCTATTAACAAGTTCAATTATTACTAAGAGTTTGTTAGTTAAATTGAATATACATATAAAGACTAATAAAAAAATTATTTTTCATTATGTCGTTTAGAGTATTTTCTCGGATTAAATTCGAAGTATATCTAATTAAATCGGCCCAGTAGTTTTTGAGCCTATTCATTACAATCAAACAAAGTTTTCCTCTTTATAATATTAGTATAGAAGAATGTACCCTTTTTCAAAATCATTGTTAAGTACTTATATCTGCAATTCCTTTTTATTAGAGACTAGCTGTTTTTCGCAATTTCGTTCATATGAAATTCATAAATATAGCAAATGTTATTCAGCGATAACGAATCTTTTTAATGGTGAAGGAATTTTAGAAATCAGCTTAGTTTTTGAGTTATTTTAATACATAGTGATCCGAAAAATACAAATCTTTCCTCTTTATAATATTAGTATAGATAACTAACGATTTTTCTCACTCATCATTGCATGCAATGGCATCATAAGCATACAATTTTTAAACAATTTATTTAATTGATAGTATCGTTTAAAACTCAGAGCAACACTTCTCGTCAGGACTCAGGATCGCGCGCGAATATCCATCCTCTAATGACATTGACAGCTGTCAGTTAGAGATGTGACGTTTATGCCAATAATCTAGTGTTGCGCCAATTCCATAGCGCGATACTAACTTTCTTCTTAACACAATATACATATTAACTATTCTCCAAAAGGGACTTTTAACACTGATGCTACTTAATCCTCCTCAAAGTAAATAAAGTTCTATTTACCTCATTTAGTTCAATCTTAAGCTGTTCATCTAATCCCGGACCTTGTATGTAGAACTTTCCATTCTTCAGCGGTATCGGCAGAGGATTCTCGACCTTAACGGTCACGTTCATCTCTTGATGGGATATCGGTTTTCCGTCGATCTCAATCTTAATATCAGGATTTCGTACTCTGAAGTCGTCTTGTGCGAAATAATCGAACTGTTTATCGACTATAGTCGCTAAGCACGCGATATTGAACGAAGCCTGGAAGAGTTAAAATATATATGTATGAACTGAAATAGTCAATACTAAATTTGATAACTCTTTATTAATTCAAAGTGATACAATTTACAATAACTACTCATGCCCAACACGAGTATCAGATCGCTAAAAATATCCAAATATTTGATCTAATTTGATAGTTAAAACAATTCTCTTTTATAATTATTATAATACATTAATTATAGGTTGTTTTTTTCCTGTTTCCCGCAGCGTAATTTAGTTAAAATATCAAACCATTTTACTTACAAATAATTTAGCTAAAATCTGTACTAACCTGATCGACAAGCTTCTTGAAGTAGTCATCAAAAGTGACCATTAAGGTAACCACTTCTTTAGCCTCAGGCGTCAAGTTATACTCAAACTCTTTCCTCTTGACTCCATCCCCTGTCCTGCCGGTGTACGTCACCGTGTCCACGCGCAGCACGCCCTTCACCTGGTGCGGGCTCACCAGGGAACGATTGTTTATGTGCAACACCTGGAAATATAATAAAAAGTATAGTCAAGATTCTTCACCATTACCTTGAGGGAATTTAATTGGGATTTTGATCAACCTCTTTTTTATTTTAAATCCTAAACAAGGACATTTTTCCTAGAACATTGTTAATTCATAATAACGTCATTTTTTGTTTGTTTTAAAAAACACTCTTGTTTATTGACTAAGTAAGCTGATGTGTGTTATTACTTAGTAATACATAATACTTACGACACTAAAATCTTGTCCAATTTTGATGTTATCTCTCAATTCGAAGTCGAAAACCACATCATTAATGGCATCATTGAGGTAATATCTTGCGAAGATACTTTCAGATTTCCGAAGAGCCTTCTCCATTGTCTCTCTCTCCTCCCACGTTCGTTCAGGATATTTATATGTGTTCGTAATATCCTGGAATTTAAAAAGTTCATCTTTAGATTGATCATTTAAGCATAAAGCGCCTGCGAGATTTTAAGAGGAAATTTTACTGGAGGTAACTTTTGAGAAATATTGTGAAGAAGTCCTTAATTTGGTAAAAGGGCTGTGGTAAAATATAATAAATGATTGCTTACTTCACGTTCCATGGTTCCAATAGCTTTAGTGGATATGTACTGGCCAATCGACGTCGTATCGCGAGCCATTAGCTTCAAGGGTTGAATTTCACCTGAGTATTTCCATAACACCTGAAATATAAAGCGTTCAGGTACAATACACTGAATTACTATAAAATATTGTCTTCTTATCACCCGGGAATACTTTTGAAGTATAACTGTTGGATAGGAAGCTTGAAGATGCTCTATCTGCGTATAAGTATGTCTTTCTTTCTTTCTATTCTTAACTCTCTTTCTACTTTTGTGAACTCTAAGCAATCATTCGTACCTTATCAGCGTTGACTTGTGCGAAGACGTACGACACATCATAGGGTCTCTGTAACTCTGCTTCCCGCACCGCGCGCAGCGACGCCGGCCCCAGTCGGTAGATATCCTCCGACGTCTCCTGCGGCGTCGAGTCTATCGCCTGCCACCCACTGTACTCCGGTCCTAAGTCCGGTCGCTCCATCCATACCTTGGAAAAACATTCACAGGTTGATACAAAACTTCGGTATGTCAACTTCAGTCTCAAGAGAAAAATGTCAAGTTAACATCAAAGATGGGAAATGCACACAAAAAAGTTTGCCTACGTCATCCACCATAACATCCGTTATCTAATCAAGACAAATCTGCTTTCAAGGTTGACTAACCATGTTTGGAATCCACACCTGACGCTTTTGCAACAACCTGTGTTAGATAAACATTGTTTTTCGTCTATCAAGTGACCTTACGAGGTCAAATGACCATCTCATACATATTCGTAAGTGCTTTGCATATTTATCACAATTTGACTAATGGCAAAGCTTTATACATATTTTATTAGCATTCGTATTTCCCAGATGTTCCAACGAAATCAGAAATCAATAAAATACGAATTATTACTACTTTTAGTAGAATGAAGACTTTTACAGCCCATTTAGATGTATAAATAGATTTAAGTATACCTCATTCCAGACGTGGTAGTTCCAAACGGAGTCTCTGGTGAATTCTTCTAGAGTGTTGCCCTCATCGTCTTTGATGATGTCGATGGTGAGACTGCCCTGACTGTCGTGAGCGGCATCGTAACCAGTCACTGGTCTGCAGGGAATGCCAAGCGCTCTGCAGACTAAAAAAAAATAAATTATAAGTAAGGTATTATCTACTCTATCCTCTCCCTTTATATTTCTTAGTTCTTTACTGTCTTTTATTTCTTCCTTTCATTTTTTTCTTTCCTGTCTTTCATATAGTTTAATGCAGTTGTTATCTTAATAAGTAGCGGTTTTCATTGAACATTATATAATCCACTAACTGCTTTAAAACATAGATACTTACTCGTTGTCAAAACACCAGCGTAAACCCAACATTGCGCGTACTTGATGGGTTTCTTTTTCTCGAAGTACTTTTGTAGTATGGACAATGAGCCGACCCACTTGAGGGGATGTGTGCCACCGTTGTAGTCGCTAAGCTCTGAGCCCCAGTTGCCGAACAGTACGCCATTGTCGTCCTGCACGTTGACGGCCGCTGAGAGAGCACGTACTGTTCTGATAGGATCACTTCTCGCACGACCCTTGACCTTCATTTAAATAGGAACATTTAGTTAGCATGTCGGATGTGTCTGACGTAAGGTTACTCATTGATGACTAATTGTCACAATACTCATTCAAGAATTTTTTGATTTGCACACGATGACATTAACATTACCATATACTTCGATATAACACAACGTTACGAATTGTACAAATATTCAAGTAAAACTTAATGTGATAGTAACAAACTCTGCACTACAAAGTATGAGAAAATTTGTACTATTTAGTACTCAGAAGTAACATAACCTGGTAAAATAGCAAACAGTTAGATATGAGTAACTTCAAGAGATGTAGAAATCGATTGTGTACAATGTACATTAATGGAATTCAATCTTCCTACATGCAGTTGCATTCAAGGTGCAAATGTTAATATAAATCTATTGGGAATACCATTTTCTATAATTGTACTCGTCATCATCATCTTCCTCCTTATCCTTCTCCCGTAGGGTCGGCGCAACAGTGTCATAATTATAGTACTCGTAATACATGAATATTTTGATTAACTATTTAGATAATTTTCTGACCTTTTAAATCTTCCTGAATAGATCTTTTACCTTGCACTAAATTTATCACGATATTCGAATTCGCGGATTCGATCGTCTGACCTCATATTCTGCTGGCCAAAAACAAATAGCAGCAACGTCTTTTATTAACGTAACATTAGCTTCTTTGTGGAAACCCAAAGAAAATACTTTAAAAAAACTTAAATAACGCCAGATACGTATCCTAGGAACTGTGTAAGCAGTGATTCACTGTTTATATTGTTTGCAACAATTTTATTATTTAGACAAACGACTAACCTTGCCAACTTCTCTGACTAGATACAAGGCACAGTCAAGAATATCCTTTTCATACTGAGCATAGTTCCAGGGCGAGGGCTTGATACGATTGTAAACACCTCTGTACATCAGACCACCGTCTTCTTGGACATACTCCTCGCGGTGATTTGGACCTAAAACATATTACAGCATAAGAGATAAATTCTATTACTACTCGATCAAATATCACGTGACTTCAATGTAGGCATACAACTTTAAGTACATAGAGAAATGGAATAGTAAATATATTCATTTCTATAGCAAGCCGATGATCTAGGCTAGGTCTTGTTTATATATCTATTTTCATATTTCGGTTTGCTAGAGAATAAAGTGTTTAGATTGAATGTGGATGGCTAAAAAGGTAGAGGAAGACCGAAGAAAGTATGGATGGATTGTGTGAAAGAAGATATGCTTAAGGAAGGAGTGGATTCAGATATGACGGCTGATAGAGATGTATGGAAGAGCAGCACATACTGTGCCGTATGAGGGATAAGGGCAAGTTGATGATGATGAGAGAAGACCCCCACATGCTCCTCCTGGTGATATACATAACTTAGCATGCTTCATAAAACTACCATACCATACCATCCACATATTTACTACTTTGATTACTGTTTATTTAATATCGTATCAGACTGGTGAACTTAGCATGCAGTCATTTCATAAGTCACTTCGGGTTAATTGTCCAACAGAGGTCTTAAAGATACCGCGTATAAATAGAATGCATCTCTTGTTACATACTGACCAATACAATTATCACAAATTTACATTTTAATAAAGTCTCAGGATTTAAAACTCAAGCATTAATGTAGCCCTTAAGTTTTGAAAATTGAGGTTATAAAATATTAAAAAAGTCACCATTGGATGGTCAGCTAAAACTTATTATACTATAACTTACCAGGCATATACACGCTGTCGTTCAAACACCAAGGATTGAAGAGAATATACACAGGCTGAGGGTGCGTGTAGCTAAGCGACTCTCCGGTGACAAGCTTCGTGTCGACGTCGATCTTCCACGCAGCGACTATGCAGTCAACAGCGGGGGTGACAGCTACCATGAGGTGTGAGTCCACCTGACCTTCATACACCGCGCTCCATGAACCCACGGTCTCTGAACCCTTCTCCAGCAACGGCACTGCTGCTGATGTGTCGTCTGATGGTCCACGTTTCTCCACATCTATACAGAAAGTTGTTTTAAAATCGATTAAAAATACGTTGGGGGAGAATGGGGGAAGACTACATTAAAATCGGCTCAGTAGTTTTTGAGTTATTTCAATACGTACAAAAATACAAATTCTTCCTCTTTATAATATTAGTATAGAAAATTCAATGCAAATTACATACCTCCTACGTAGAATATGAAGGAAATAGCGTCTCGAGTCGCATCGTACGGTCTGTTCATTAATATGTCGAGTTTGAAGGCCTGACCTCGTCTGACAACCAGACATCTGTCAACATTCCTTGTCATCAGATTGAATTTGTTGGTATGATGATTGTCCCCATTCGTCTCGATACAGAAGTCTATCCCTTGCACCGCGAGCACGCCTTGTCTAGTTCCGCTGATGACATCTGAATAAACAAATAGTTTACATATGTTAACATATTAGCCTTTGCCCGCGGTTTCGTCCGCGCGAAATTTCAAACAACTTAGTAAGTAGCCTACGAGTATGTGTTCTCCCAGATTATGTTCTGGAAACTGACATATGGCCCTTTCATCGAATTCCTTTAAACAGTTCTGGAGAGACGTAGTAACAAACATTCATTCATCAACTTTCGCATTTAGAATATTAAAACGTGAGGTACATATTATAAATAAATAAAACAATTGCACATCTGGTCTGACGTTATTAAAAATATATTAGTTTTTTTATTGACTTTGTATTATAGTCTATGGTAATTGTTTCATCCACTTTATTACTTAGTAGTTAGATACATAAATATATGAGACGTGTAGGTTTTTTTTACAAGCAAAATCTTGTAACTATCTCGAGATAGTGAAATGTTTTGTAATCTCTCTTTAAATAGATTTAAGCGTTGACTTAGTCTAAGTATAGTAAGTATGCGGATTACTTTTCGTTTTTACATATTTTTCTTCTTGTTCTCTTAAAATATGCAATAAATAGTCATTTTAAAGTTTATAGTTGTCAAAATGATATTTAAAACACATACGGTTGTAAACTATTTTACTCTTTAGTTATATTATATTTTATTATTTATCTTAAGTACTTATTGTCAAATCCGAATTTCTTTATAAACATTCTGATAACAGTTCGATATTCTGTAATATGCTTATAAATATAGCTAGAGATTGAGCAGGAAAATTCATTTATTAAAAACAATCACAGTTAGGAATTTTCGCGCCTCGCAGTTGGCCTCTCGCCAATGTATTACCCCTCGAAATACCATTTTTATCTAAACAATATTAATTCCTATAAGGCAATAAACCAATACGGAAAATATAAAATAATTAAATACAAACCTGGCTGGAACGGAACAATAATGTACTTCTGTTTCCTTCCAAAATAATATCTCCATAAATTCTTTAAATACTCCATGATCGGACACTCTTAAATTTTAAACACTTCCTAAACTAATTACACGAGCAACATATCTGATCGACTATAAATCTAATAATTTTTTAAAGTGTTGCCGAACTCCGACTTTGAGGAGATGCTAATTGTGTGAGCAAACGTGCTGTTCTTTTTGTATGCCGTCATACACTGTGTTTCCCGCCTTCGGAGTCGGTCCTATAATACTGCTATATCTAACTCTATCGGTGATCTCATAACATCAACAAAGTGGAACCAATTCCTCAGATAAATTGACGAGGGATAGTTACCATTTCATACTTATTAGTCATAAAATATACAATTAAACAACTATATATCTTACTAATATTATAAAAGCGAAAGTTAAGATGGATAGATGGATGTTTGTTAGAGTTTGTAGCCTAAACTCCTGAACGGATCTCGATGAAATTTGGCATAGATGTAAAGGATAATCTGGAAGAACACATAGGCTACTTACTTTTGTTTTTAATTACACGCGGACGTAGTCGCGGGCAAAAACTTGTTATCAATATATGTATCTTTGTTTACTTACGAGTTTTAAGTTAAAAAAAATGTCCATTGATAATTATTGTTTATTTAACCTCCAAATAAAAATACATTTAATGTAATATGTCAAAGTGTATTTTCTCAGTAATGTATGAGCAGTCTGCACTTGACGATTTATTCTGGTTCAGGGACAATGACTAGTAATCGAATGACTGCATTCTATGTAATTTAAGAAGCGTTAATAGTTATAGGTTAAACATTAGTCATGAATCCTTTATCAAAAACGGGGTAAACAGGCAAGAATATTATTTCTTCCTATCTTTATTACGACCTGAACAGAATTTTAGTGCGTGAATCTTATCGTTTAAGAATCTTTATTTATCCTTTATAAGAATTAACAAAGATTTCTAACCTATTGTCAAAATCTAAAAAAAAATAACTACACAAATCTTATCAGCCAGTGCGTATTGTTGCGTTAACAATTAATACATGCTCTTGACCATAAATTATAGGGTCAATCAATTATCGTTCTTAATATTTCAATTACTCGTAATAAAACCAATTACTTATATTATTTCCAATACTAACTTATTGAATTATTGTATCTGTATATGAATTAATTCAATAATATATATCTCACTTAAAATTATTAACCTTATGAATGTAGAATGTACAACGAGAACTTAACTACATAATTCCTGCAAAAAAATGCAAAGGTAATCGTAACCTTCCTTGGAATCGCTATCTAAAAATGAAATACTTTCGTGTTTTTTCTTACTTTCAGCTACTAAAACTAGTTTTTTTCCGGAATGCTACTGGATTACACATTACACATTCCGTCAATACGCATACCATGTGCAAATATTGAGTTTGAGGGCGCGTGCGTCAGCGTTTCTCAATATAACCTCTTACGGCGCTCTCAGACCTACCATAGCTACCAGAGTTATTTAGAGCTGCTACGAAGAAAACGTTTTTCAATCAGAATTGGAGACATTTCGTCATAACGACAGAAAATTAGATCTACGTTTGTAGATATACGTTTTTTTAATTCATTTAACATTCCACACAATTAATCTAACAATAACTCTATATAATTTGGGTTAGATGTAGAGCAAAGTGTGGAAGAACACATAGGCTACTTTACTTTCTTTAATTGTGCGCGGACGGAGTCGCCGGCGACAGCCAGTATCCATATAAATGTAATGTCATTTATACTTCCAATTTATTCTCCATATATTATATTATAGATTTTTACGGAAACAATTATGGCGGTAAATCTTTTGACTATCGTTTATGTAGTTTTTAACAAAAATGGTATTAATTAGTGTAGTGGGTGAGTGGTATAGCTATAATGGGATGTAATATGGCCTTGAAAGGTCCCACACAAACGGCGCGTAGGTTTCTGCAAATACATGATCCTAAACACAATCGTATTCTACAACCTACAACCATTCGTCACTGACAGTCACGGTGCATTTCATTCAATACTGTATGTCATCTGAGTTATACTATAGCAAACTAGCTTTCGCACGTGACTCCGTCCGAGTGGAATCAAAGAAAAACAAAAGTAAATAGCCAATGTATTTTTCTAGACTATTCTCTACATTTATGGAAAGTTTCAAGATCAGACCAGCAGTTTAGGTTACAAACTATAACAAACATCCATCCATACAACAACACTCAGCATTTATAATATTAGTTAGATATATAATAAAAAAGGAACTCATTAATGTATTAAGGATTACGCAACCAAAAAAAAAAAGAAAAGAGAAAAAACATATAAACTGTGCAAAAAAGAGTACGGACCAAGAGTCTGTAGATGTTGATAAAAAAAAAAAAAAAAAAAGATAGGTAAGATTATAATAATTTTAAAGTTGTGTGGCATATCCCTAATTTCATTTATGATTTAATTGAACAGGTGAATATTTGAAATTCATATTTTGTAACACTTGTAAATATTGCTATCCCTTTTTTTCAATGAGATTGAAAGAGATGCCAATATTGTAATACAGGTGTTAAGACTTAATTTATCAAAGATCACCGTTAAGGTTCAAACGACCTTATAATTGACAGTTCTATTAATGTTTTCCTCGTCGCTTCATAGATGCAGAACAAATACATTGAAATTAATTTTGCATGCCACGAGATTTTAATATGATTTTGTATAAAATTATTGATTACTTCAACACTGTGTCATTATTAATTTTCATCTATATTCTATCTTACTAATATTATACATAAATACGAAAGTTTAGATGGATGGATGGATGTTTGTTAGAGTTTGTAGTCTAAACGGCTGAAGGGATCTCGATGAAATTTGGCTTAGATGTAGAGGATAGTCTGGAAGAACACATAGGCTACTCACTTTTGTTTTTTTTTTAATTCCACACGGACGGAGTCGCTGGCGAAAGCTATCTTATCTTACTAATATTATAAATGTGAAAGTTTAGATGGATGGATGGATGTTTGTTAGAGTTTGTAGTCTAAACGGCTGAAGGGATCTCGATGAAATTTGGCATAGATGTAGAGGATAGTCTGGAAGAACACGTAGGCTACTAGCTTCTGTTTTTTTTACTCCGCGCGGACGGAGTCGCCGGCGAAAGCTATTTGATAATATCGAGTATTATGAGTATCTGTGCATTTCTGCTTCATTGCTTGTTACACATATGTAGGCAAAATAAACAATCTCAGTATAAGAAATATTTTCCCGTCCATTGCCCTCTTATTACAAAACATATAATTACGATACAGTTTTTCTAATCTTATAAGGATATCAATAAACAGGAAATTATTGTAAAGGTTACACACTGGCTTGATTTCTAACTTTTATTGTTTATAGCTTTCACCCGCGACTCCGTCCGCGTGGAATTAATAAAAACAAAAGTGAGTAGCCTATGTGTTCTTCCAGACTATCCTCTACATCTATGCCAAATTTCAACGAGATCCCGTCAGCCGTTTAAGCTACAAACTCTAACAAACATCCATCCATCCATCTAAACTTTCACATTTATAATATTAGTAAGATTACTAGAGAAAAAACTATTACAGCTAATTACTAATGCTGGGTTCTGAAGTGTCCACTTATTTTTTAATTATCTAGTGGTCATTAGTGTTTCCTATCTTTCAACGGAGTAAAACTCAAGTTACGTAGTTTGGAAACGCATTTCATGAAGTTATCGAACCAATAACACTAACGAACGGTTAAATGTATCTGGGAAAGTGGCCATAAATGAGTTAAATTTTAAATATTAACTTGTTAAAATATTCCCTATTTTTAAACTTTTGTAATTTTAACATTTTGATGTTAAAATTCAGCAGTAAGCAAAGCAGTAAAGCAGTATTATACTAATATTATAAATGCGAATGTTTAGATGGATGGATGGATGTTTGTTAGCGTTTGTAGCCTAAACGGCTGAACGGCTTGATTAAATTCGGTATAGATGTAGAGGATAGTCTGGAAGAACACATAGGCTACTCTCTTTTGTTTTTTTTAATATCACGCGGACGGAGACGCGGGCGAAAGCTAGTAACCAATAAAGCTTTAATAGTCTAGTTTATTAAAAACAAGCGCATGGTATTTAATTATCTAACGTTAATTATATATAGTTAAAATATAGAGAATTTAATATCCGCTAGTGTGTAATACCTGTAATAATGTGACACTAGTTTGCCTTGAATCTTGAACGGATACTGTGAAACCTCTCGGCTTATCAATTGTTTTACTTAACGTAATCTTGTCTGCCTACTTCGATGTAGTACCAACAACTATGCAAACTATCTATACTTAATATAATAAAGCGTAAACACACACTTCTTTGTTGCCTAAGATGTCAGCAATCACAGCATATTTTTAATAACTCTATTTTTAATAAAAAGCCCTCCACTTACGTCACGCTTTAGGCTATATATTTTCACGCCGTTAAACTTAGGGGTAAATATTTTGGATAAATACCTTAATGTGTGAAAGAGACCATAAGTTGTTGCTTCATCAAGAAAACAAAATTGCCATAGTAAGGTAATTGGTATTTTGACATTTGCAATTGATTATTTGACATATGTAAACAATAACATTTTCATAATTTTATGCGGATGAAGTCGCAGGGGAACAGCTAGTCTATGGTAAAATTGTATAAAAAAAGTGAAACACTTCCATAGTGGATAAGGCGCGTAATCAAATTTTGCTCCCCTCCTCATCTCTCTTGGCAACGCCCGTGTAACTAACATGATTCTACTGATTATACTAATATTATAAATGCGAAAGTTTGGATGGATGTTTGTTAAAGTTTGTTGTCTAGACTACTGAATGGACCTTGATGAGGCTGATCTAGAGAGTCTGGAAGAACACATAGGCTTCTCACTTTTGTTTGATTAATTTCACACCGACGGAGTCGCGGGCGAAAGCTAGTTAAACAATAACTCAGAAACAAAAGAGGTAAACTTTTAAAAATCCCGAACAGACAAAGTCGCGAGCTAGTTTATGATTATAAAACATGTCTAGCGTTTTCATAATCTAGTATGTTTTACTCAGAAACGACATTCAACATTATTTATGTCGATGTACGCTTGAAATTAATGACAGACAAACAAAACAGATATTTCTTCTTCACAGTTGTTAGAGATAAATTATCAGCTAGATATTGTGCAGCAAGTGTTTGTCATTGCTCATAAAAATTCAACAAACTTCTAAAATAAAGATTCTCTCTTCAATTTTTCCTTGTTGACTCAAAAACTTTAATTGAAAACTTATATTTTACCGTAATATGTCGTCGAAAGTTTATTGCTGTCTATCCCATTTATATAATAGCATAACTAGTTATTTAACACACTATTTAAAGAGTGGATAAAGGGATAATTTTACGCTAGTAATTAATTTATTTATATCAATATGTGTTACGTGTAATGAGTCATTTAGTTACATACACGGGGAATCCTCATCCCACGCCATTCAGATTTCAGTGACTTTACCATATATCAATAAATTCCCGACTGACAGGGGGGGGGAATAATTTTTATAACTACATCCCATATGTAGAAACGTTCCTTGTATTGTTACCTGAGGGCCTATCACTAAAATTCGCGAGAAAGTAATCTCAACGTAATCGACAAAAGTTATATTAGATTTGTGCTCTATCATGCTTAAAGTACACCGACAAATCTCATACAAATGTCAAAGTTACGAATACTTTCTCACAAATTTTCGTGCTATGTCCCATTTAGGTATAGCTGGACCAAAACGTAAAGATAGAGGAGTTTTTCGATTTATTATCTTTCCCGAAGTGTCTATCTATTCAGGTATGTTGGATAAGTCAATCTTTCGCATTATTTATGCATTTCGACTTAGTAGTAGTTGAACTGATAAATGAGCACTTTACTAACGAAGGCTGGACCGGTTTATATCTTACGCAACAGTTACATTCCTAATCCAGTAGCATAAAACAATAACGCCATCTTTAAGAAACCACTATTTTTAACTTCTGAGGGAGTTAATTTTCGTTGACGTTTATGGGAGTCACTTTCTTTAATGGATTTGTTAGGAGCGTGTTTTATTTGTATGAGTTATACGCTTTGTTGAATTTTAATCGAAAATTCGACTGAATTATATAATCACAAAAGATAATTTCTCTTGCTCAGATTTTTTTATTAGTTCAGAAAGTTTTTTTCTAATTGGTTGCTTTTAAAGTAAACGTGCTCAATAAATAAGAAACATCTCAAAGAATAATCATAAGGTAATACTTAATATAACTAGGTTTTAAATCTTCAAATGTGTGTAATATCCATTAGATACGTTCCAATTAACAAAGATAATCTGTTTTTAACGATTTTACATTAAATAAAGTCATAAATCACTAAAAGTATTAAATATTAAAGACGATTTCATTTCTATCTCATCCGTTATTCCTGGAATATACTCGTATAATTATAATATAAAGATTTCCTCAATTGTAAAGACTGAATACCGAAAATATCAAAATAATACCTATTAATAACATCCTTAACGTTGGGAAACTATAATACCTAAATGAATATTTGTTATGATTGTTATTTAAACAAATGAGTGGTTTAGAAATATGTTGCGAAACACCTTTATGACAATGGAAACCTAACGGTAATCTAATCTACTAGTAGCACTTGAACACTTACCAAAACCAAGTTATCATCTGTATCAACATAAGTGAATGTGACATTGACTTACCATTAGAAGTGTCAAGTAGCGGTGGCCGTGGCAACTTCTTAAGGTCCCAGGAATCCGACTTGCTGCCCAGACAACAAACGCATCGAGGTGGACAGCATCCAGCCAGCTTACTCTTCACCGCACCCATCTTCAACACTCTCTAACAGTCATAAACGAACAAACCCAAGCTCTAAACACTATCCACTTAACAATCAATTATCAAATCGAAATTCAAACGCCGAATCGATTTCAAAAATCTCTCGATTGTTTACACAGTCTGGCGCTACGTAAACAGTACGGGCTTCTTAAATTAGGTTCACCAATTCTTAAGATAAACCGTACACAATGACGTAAACCACTCACACAAGAATAAACGATTTTCGATTTATTATTAATTTTACGAAAAAATTCTGCGCGTGCGCACCACGCAGCGACTACAATTCGTCTACTATACCAGCGCTCCGTCTCGCCCTATAGGGAGGATGATACGTGACCTCTTATCAAACTCGCAAAAACCCAGGACAGTACGATCTGTGAACGGTACATCACCCTAATGATGAATAACTAATGAATCACATGGTCTTAAATTACTCACAATTCTGGACGCAATACCAATACAATTATTAATGTCCTACCTACGTATTTTTCTTCTTAATGTAAAACAATTTATTAATAATCGTACGTAATATTCCGTATAATTGCAACGAGGATAATCAGAAAGAAATCTGTTTAAAAGTGTGTTCTTAATTTTTAGGTTATTACCCAAGACCTGACAATTGACAATTGATAACCTTTCACCACTATTATATTAATAATCTTCCGAAAAGTAGTTAGCCTATATCTATACTAATATGATAAACTAGCTGTTGCTCGCGACTTCGCCCGCGTGCAATTAAAATTTATAGCCTATCTTACTCACAGATAAATTACCTTTCTAACGGTGAAAGAATTTTTAAAATAGGCCCAATCGTTTTTGAGTTATTTAAATACATAAAAAAATTCAAATCTTTCCTCTTTATAATATTAGTATAGATAGGAAAGATTTGTGTTTTTGCATTTTTGTATATATTGATATATCTCAAAAACGAATAGGCCGAATTCCAAAATTCTTTCACCAATATAAAGCTACATTATCACCGAGTACTTTAGACTAAATATATTACTTGTTTTTTTTTAACAAAAGCTAGTACTGTATAATTTCTGAAAAGACTCTTTCTATGTCAATCTATCCATCGAACAAATCTACTGTCGTAGCTAAAATCAGATGATGTTTGTAAATATTGTAGTAAAACCGGTTTTTGCAGTATCTCAGTACATACATATAACCGCAAATAATAGTAACGTTAATATGTACAACGACTATTACATATCCATATGACCTAAAGTTTATATTAAATAGTACAACTTAAGCTTTACGCCTTGTTAGAAATACGGTTATTGTGATCTATCTGAAGACATCTTCTATACTAATATTATAAAGAGGAATGATTTGTATTTTTGTATGTATTGAAATAACTCAAAAAGTACTGGGCTGAATTTAAAAATTCTTTCACCGTTAGAAAGGTAATGGATCTGTGAGTAACATAGGCTATATTTTTTAATTTCACGCAGACGAAGTCGCGAGCAACAGCTAGTTAGAATATAAATCAAAAGATTATCTCATAGCAAATTTTACCAACCATCCCTTAAAATATAATGATCACTTGTCGCTTTTATTCTATTAACATACTTGTTTAGCTGGTTTATAAGTTGTATGGTTAAATTACCTCCATACTAAGCTACAAGACCTCGGTCCTATTTCTAGATAGAGTAAATCTATTCCATTATTCAACTAATGTGGGCGGCAAACACTTACATTCTTTAGAAGTTAGTAAGATGCATTCGAAGGCCCCGGGATGATGGAAAACTGTATTACCCGGAATTGGCAAGGATGTGTATGATCTATGAGATGTTCTACGATGTTTATGTCGCTAAACACAAGTTCGCAGTCTTATCTAATGATTCAGAAGATATAAAAAAATACCGTAATATCTGCCTACCCCTTTAGGTAACAGTAACACAAAATGAGTTGTCTTTTTAAGAGAAATTTCTTTCATATCCGTCTTCTCAAGGTTGAAATTTCAGTAATGATTTTGATGAAAGTTACTTTTTTAATGGAAACTGCCATGACCGAAATATGACTCAAGATCCTGTCACATTGACCTAAAAAAAATTAATAAAAGGAAAAATTACATTTAATCAATTCCTTTAGTTCGTAAACTACTGAAAATATTTTACAACTAACACTCTAATGTGAATTTAAATTCTAGTAACCAATGAAATCTAAAAATAAAGATAGCTATACGGCGGTTACACGCTTGGTCAAATATTTAAGTCGCTACAGCCTTCGTATCACACTTTATAAATTAACATCTTGACAAAACATTGTTACGTAGGACACGATTATGATAATATACATGTGACATCATCCGTAGCAATAATAAACGACACAAACCTCTTGATAACTGAAGTTAGTTAAAAGACGGAAATTAACACGATTAGATTACATCTTTCTCCGTCACACGTATGGATCTTGTATATGACCTTCTCGTTCACACGTGAAATGCGTTTCGTAAGCTAATTTCACACTATCAAAGGTTTGCGGTGAGTATACTTGGTACAGACTTAGTGCAGTCTGATAGTGTCAATGGCAAATTGCGCGATTCGAAGGTCTTCTGTACGACATTTTTTCCTTTACTTTATACGTCAATGAGTCTGTTATTAAACAATAGATTGATAGGTAACATTCTTAGAAATAATGACTTAAGTGACCTGAATTATGAATTACTTTGAAAGAACATTTTGTGTTATAATATGTATAAGTTGGTAAAAATGACACATGAGTTTAATTGTTATTTTAACGCTTTGTAAGTTTATTTAAAACTAGCTGTTGCTTGCAACTTCGTCCGCGTGGAATAATAAAAAATATAGCATATGTTACAGATAAATTATCTTTCTAACGGCGAAAGAATTTTTAAAATCGCCCAGTAGTTTTTGAGTTATTTCAATACATACAAAAAACAAAATAACAAATCTTTCCTCTTTATAATATTAGTATAGATTATGGATAGAGTGTAAAATCATAATGTTCTATAGTCGATTTTAGACTATTAATAAGACGCGATCTACAGAGTTATGTTTTAACAAAAGCTCACGACCAATTTAACCTTCACGGCTGCATATTTCGGGTCTGCGTCGGCCAAGGCACGTACTGCTTGTTGAGAAAACCAAAATATTCAAATTGCATATCACCAGTACGAAAAACTTTATTTATCTTTTTCTATAGAAGGAACAACATGTATGTAAGTACAGCCATTGTTTATTTACAAACTAGCTTTTACCTGTGACTTCGTTTGTCAAAGATTTTCTAGATTTCTAGACTCTCTATATACGATTAGTAATTTTAGACACATTTATGTATAGGAATGGAATTTACCAATAATGGTTAGTGTGTCAAGGTCAAAAATGTGTCAGAAAAATCGGAGAATGACGTTTTTCGCGTTTCGTTAAGGTCTTCTTCAAAACGCATCATTTCGTTTCAAAGTATTAGCTACATTATTAATGAGCAAACATTTGCGCGGTATTTAAAACACGTCACTGTAAGGAAATCCGATTGATAAAGCCACAAAATATGTATAAAATCAAGCTGACATCCCATTGTGAGACGGGACTTTTTAATGTCAATGACTTTTTTGTAACATAACTAAAACGATATAATCATTATTGTAAAAGTACACGCGATATTGGAAGTGCCAATATCCTAATGGTTAAGAATACGGACGTCCAGGATTTGATTCCTGCTATTCAACTTGCATATGCACAAGATTAGTTAAATTAAGTACCCTTCTTGAGATGTCTCTCCAACTAGCGAAGATTGGCGTTCAGATTTAACTCAGCCTAGCTGTCGTAAAATATTACTAACTAATCTTACTTCTTACTAATATTATTAATGCGAAAGTTTAGATGGATCGATGGATGTTTGATAGATTTTGTAGCCTAAACTACTGAACGGATCTCGATGAAATCTGGCGTAGATGTAGAGGATAGTCTGGAAGAACACATGGGTTTATCTTGTTTTTTTTAATTCCATACGGTCGGAGTTGCAGGCGAAAGCTAGTTGAATAATAAAAAAACTTAATTTTTCTGATTGAACATGTCTTTATCGCTTTATTCGGTGTTTAACATTACCACAGATAATACAATACTGTTACGAATGACATCATATTTTAAAGCTCATAAATATACCGAGATTATTGACCTATTGAAAAAGTCCCAACCACATCCAGACAATCGCGTAGTAAGTAGGTTTAAACGAGACAATGAACAATTGTATTTGCGGTACAAAATTTGGAATTAATTAATACCTAAGGCATGTTGTTCTATTTGCTCCTCGATGTATAATTTCAAATTGTGAGCCTCTTGAAACAAGGTAAACTAATTGAAATACTTTATGGCGTACTATTAATAATAATTTTGGTATTGTTTAAGGAAACAATAAATATTTTGCTAGTGTTAAATAAATTCAATGAAGGAAATAGTCCTGTTCTAAATATAAAACGGAAACAGTATAAAGCATAAAACAAAAGAATAGCGCTTTCTGTTCTCTTTGATCAAAAATAAACTTCTTAATATCAAAGGATCCATTGCGTGCTTCGAAATTAATAGCCTTTGTCTTTGGATATACTTTTACACTAGAGAGCAACAAAAATATCTCAATCTTGTGGTTCGAATCAAATAATACACTTTTTCATATTATGCAATGTTTTATTATTTTTGAGATCCCAAAAACACACAAACACAGTGCATCACACTTTTATATAACTTCATAACAATAATTGAATAAAAAAATATAAAACTTATTAATATCTTAAATCTATAGTCGTAAAAAAAGACCTCAAAAATGTAAAAAAAATAGTAAATGGCACGGGAAGCCGCGGTTTGGTCCTTACAACGCTAATACTGTTTTAAAACACACGTGCAAAAAGTGATTGTTATTTTTTTTTATTTTTATGTAAATTACTTAACTAAGTAAAACTCGATCCGTTCATAGAAGCCAAGTCGTCGTCGTTGATTATTCCGTCATAAGTTTTCATTTAAATGGGGATACATTGATTAGTATCGTTAAATAGTATATGCTCGCCGCTAATAAATTTTGAAGCCAATCGATATTATAATGATTTCATGATGAAGAATTCTTCCTCTTGTATGTACAAGCGTTTTTCAGGCCAAAGATAGGATACGTAGGAGTGATCCACTTGCAGGGCGGGCGGTGGCGAGGGCGCGCGGGGGCCGGGGCTGGGGCTGGGGGCGGGGGCGGGCGCCGGGCGGGGGCGCGGGGAGGCCCGGGGCCCGGGGGCTAGCTAGCCACGCACACTCACCGCCGCGCACCCGAAGATCTCGTCCATCTGTCGCGAAGAGAACGTGGCCACGATGTGCCGATCGCCGGCGCGCCGCGGCGTCATCTTGTCCTGGAAGTTCACGAACTCGCCGGGCTTCACGTCACGGAAACGAACCTGGAAGAAAAAAACAATTACAACTCAATGAATATCACTAACTAGTTATAACCCCATAACATAATAATTAGTTAAGATTTTGATTACATGTTTTGATACATTGGCTAGGTATCAGAGAAAGGAATTTAAAATATAGTTTGTTATCCCTACCTGCCGCGGTCTTTGTATTCCAGGCCCTTCAACGGTAAAGTAGCAGTCGGTGAGATGAACGGTCAATGGATTCTGGAAGCTGAAGGTCACGCTACACTCCTGGCCCACACTAGGCTGGCTCCTTACCTGTGGACAGAATCGATGCATCAATTACATGTCCCCTTAATTATTTTGAATTATGAACAACGCTTTTATGTTGATTTTACCTGCACTTGCATCCTTGGTTTATTGAGTGGGAAGTCGTCCTCATCAGACCAAGCCTGGCGCGTCTGCTTGACGTAAGCCATGGCGTGCACCTTCACCATCGAGTGGTCTACCAGCTTGTCCATGTACTCTTGCGGGGTGACGTGCAGCTTGAGGACCTCGCGCTGTCCGGCGCGCACTATGAACTCGCCTTGAGCACGTCGCAGCCGAGATGCGATGGCACCAGTGTAGTAACACGCGGATGCAGTCAGCACGCATAAAATCGTACGGTCTTCGTGAGATTTGTTCTAAAAAGAAACAAAGATTGTAAGGTTTGTACTAAAAATGAATCTGTTATTGTTCTGATTTAGTGGTAGTTATGAAAAAACCTTTTACCTGGATGTTCATGGTACAATCGAACGGTTGCCCGTAAGGTACAACATCGATGTCCATAAGATCGAAGTAGACGTCATCGAAGTTACGATCAGGGTACTCGTAGTACTGCTGCAGACGCTGGTAGCCGCGGCAGGAGGCGATCACAGTGCCACGGTCGGGGCCCGAGTTGTCCACGCTCTTGTACTCGTGGGTGATCTCCAGCAAGTCGCTTTCGCCCTCATCATCATCACGACTCGGGTTCTTGGTTAGTATCTTGCGGCCCACTCTGAAAACATTTCCAAGATTGTTTTCCCAAATTTAATTTGAACACATGGAAATCCAAATTCACTGTCGGTTTTCCTTGGAATTTGTGATTTTCCTTATTTATATTTTAAAAGGATAATAACAAGCTGAATATAATTTACTCACTGGCATTGATTTGACGCCATCCTAATGAAGCCCCAGTCGGAATTCTCCTCCTCCTGGAAGTGACAGAGCTCGGAGTTGAGCTGGCCGTACATGAACGGCGTATCGTACTGGAAGCCAACCTCCCCGCGGCGCACGGCCTCAACACTGGCCGGGCCACAATGGTACACTGCCTCCGCCTCCTCTTGGGGCGTTGCATCAATAATTTGCCATCCACTGTATCCTGGTGTATACAAAAATGAACATCCTTATAAACTTTTGAAACTGTATTAAGCATTTTAAGTATCAAAAAAGTCAATAACGTCATCCTACTGAACAAATAATTGTTTTTACCTTGCGGCAAATCCGGTCTCTGCATCCAAACATCATTCCAAACATGGAAGTTCCAGCACGAGTCATAGCAATCCTCGTCGGGGCCGTTGGGCACCTCATTGCCGTCGCGGTCGAAGTATTTGTCGACGGTAAACGTGCGGTTTGTATCGTGCGCCGATACATAGTTGGTGACGGAGCGACAAGGTATTCCTTGAATAAAATGAATCGTTTAGTGTCGAATAATGGATAAAAATGCCAAAGCCAATAAAAAGGTAAAACTTGTTACCGAGAGCTCGACAAATCGTTACGACTAATCCCGAGAAAACCCAACATTGACCGTATTCCACAGGGCGACCTCCATCAGTCAGGTAACGCTCCAAGATGGCTACCGAACCAGTCCAAGCATGTGGCGATACCCCATCTTTATATTCCCCATCGTAACGTCCCACCATGAGACCGTCATCATCTGCATTCGCATTAATCTGTGTTAAAAATATAAATATGTATTGCAAATGTAAGCATCTATAAAAAATATGGACAATAAATGACTCCCAACTTACAATCGATGAAATGGCGCGACAAACACGAACTGGATTACCGCGCTCCGAATGCTCGAGACCGCTGCGCTCCAACAGGTACATGCAAGCCGGCAGCACAACGTCATCGAACTGGCCATAGATCCATTTGCGGCCTTTGGGCTGGCGCCAAGTACCGCACCAAATCTTACCCTGCTCATTAAGCACGTATTCCTTTCTGAAAGCGTCATTGTCCATATACACCGAGTCTTCACGGCACCAGGGATTGAACAAAATGTAGATGTCCTCATCGCATTTGTAGTCGTGGCGATTGTCGCGCTGGCCGGTGCGGTTTGTTTGCACCCAGCAATTCCACACCCCCACCGGAGCGTTAGCCGGAACGTGCACTTGGAATGTTATAGTGTTCCCGTCTTGGCGTTGAACGCTTACGTCCCATTTATCCATTTCGTGGGTCATAGAGGTTAGATTTTGCGAGGAACCATGGCGAGATCCGTGCCGCGAGCCGTAACTGCGGCCGAACGATGGGTGCTGCGCCGTAGCGCTGTATCGCTCGATCACCGGCCGGTCCATGGGTCCGGGTGGGCTGAGCGGGCTGTGCTGCAGAGGCATAGTTTCGTTCCCGAAAGAGCTGCGTCGCACACCATAAGTAGTTGTTTCACGCATGCCGCTCATAGGGCCCATGGTGCCTATCGTGCTCACTGTCGTCATCGTGCCAATAGTTCCCATACTCCCTATCGGCGCTACGGTCGTTGTAGCTTCTTGCATCCGTGCCATCCCCAACCCCATCATATCACGGGAATGTTGGAAGACTCCTTGTTGAGTATTCAAGTTCACAGACAACACCACTCGGGTCCCTTTCGTAACGCTTGGCTTAGGGCCTGTGAAAATTATAGATAGAATTAAATTAATCTTAAAAGCTGCTGTATAAATAAGGGTCTGCACAAACATGTTCATAAATCTAAATTACTATTTCTTCTTCAGTCATGACCCTGTCCCTCTTACATTGGGTTGGCCTTTTTGTTTTTTATTATTTCACCTTAATTATTTTAATCTCTCTAAGAAAACTTACCTAAGCAGAATACGATACGAATTACATCCTGCTGCTTGTCGTATGTTCTATCGAAGCGAACTGCGAAGAAAAAGTTCTGCCCCCTGCGCAACACAGGATTAGGCAAGATGCTATCGTTCACAAGCTCGTACTGCTCCGTATGATGATCCTTTGCATTGTCTCTAGAATAGAATTCAGTTAATTCCACCTTAAGAGGCTGTTGAGAATAGTAGCTCTGCGGAATTAACTCCATTGTGTCGTGGCGACGACGACGTTCATTTTGATCAGCTAACTTGCAGATGAGATTATGAGTGTACTGGGTATTTGGGCTGTTGCGAGAAGAATGCTTCATGCGGTGCAAGGCGCCGGTGCTGTGCGAACGACCCGGACGATGCTGAGCTGACGGTCCAGGTCGCTGCATGGCACCGCGGCGCGTAAGTCCTGGGCGATGGCAGAAGCTTGAGATATTGTAGGACGCTGATAGACCCGGGACATAATTAGACGGCATCCCGCCAATCGTTATTTGCTGTTCTCTAACACAGCTCAACGTACTCATCCCGGAGGTTAATCCCGTGATTCCTCCGAGCCCCATCCCGGTCATACTAGACGTCATGCTTGATGACATTCTGTCCATACTGGATCTGCAAATTCGTAGACTGATTATAAAATAACACAAATTGAATTAAAGAGAAATTTCACAACGTAGATAACGTACCACAGTTTGCTCTATGCCAACGACACTAGAGCGAATGAGAGTTCTTATTTACCTCAATGTTTATATAGTGAACCTCCAGGAGAGAGATCGTTCACGGATGCGGTGTCAGATGTCCTGCCGGGCGCCACACTCGCTGGTTTCGGGCGCGCTATTGTGCTTGCTCGCTGGCTTGGAGACGTCGAGACACGTGCCATTGTCTTACACATTGTGAACTGCTAACAGTAACTTAACCACATTAATGAATGGAACATACAAAATAATTAAAGACTTTTTCATCCATTTTGGTACAGTTGTTTTTAATGTTACACTGTGCTAAGCGAAGTAATAATAGCTGACAGCCAACATCTAATATTCTATGTAAACCTTTTTCAATTCTTAAGTAGTTGTTACTACTAGTAAATATGTTTTGAATAAGTACATAATTCGTATTTTCTGCTAAATTTTCAACAAAACAAAGACTGGATAGGCAGCTAAAGTGTCATAATCATGAACGTAAACTAAATTCAAAGTAAACAAAACGATAACTGTTTGAACTAGTATTCTAGAATACTTTTTTCTATGTATTAAACTTTCATTGTAGTCTATTATTGAAGACGGTCACTGACACTGCAACTGCACACAATAACGAGTCTTTTGTTTTAGTTCTTTGCTCTCATGCATCCAGTAATTCAGCTTTATCAAACGTAAGAGACACTCGCATATCATTTTAATTTTAACTTATAAAAGTTAGAAAAAAATAAGAATAACCTTATTTTTTTCTACAACGAAGTTTATTTCACACTAGCTTTCGCCCGCGACTCCGTCCGCGTGGTATTGAAAAAAAAATTGAATAGCCTATGTGTTCTTCCAGACAATTCTCTACATATTTGCCAAATTTCATCGAAATCCTTTCAGCCGTTTAGACTACAAACTCTAACAAACGTCCATCCATCCGTCTAAACTTTCACATTTATAATATTAGTAAGAAGTAAGATTACTTTTATTTAACTTAACACGTTATAGTTAAGTTGATAAATTAGATAACAAAATACATATTAAAAATTAAACAATTGAATAACGACAGAAAGACTGTTCATAAATTAGGTTGCTAAGCAACGAAGTCATAGTAAACAAATCGACATTGCAGCTCACCTTATGCAATGCGAATATTAATTTTAAGTTTATTTATTTCAAGTGAAAAAGGAATAAAACAGTTTCGCTTTTGCTTATAATAGTCTTACAAAGTCTAACTTCAGTGTAAACAATGGGACTTTATCATTTATACAGCCACAGTGTGGAGATAAAATATAAAAGTTATTTTCTATCTAAAGCAACTTTATTTACATTAATCACTACCACTTTAAATATAATTTTGCCGTTTATTGTCGCATACAGGAGCAGAGGTAATAAGTTCTTTCGATATTTTTATTATTTTTATTGTCTGTTTGTAGTTGTTATAATTGATCTGTGTTCTATACAGCTAAATGCGTTCTATTTTCTAATCTGAGTGATACTTGGTACTAGCCTTCGAATCGGTTTCAGTTCCCTTCTGCGAATTTGTGCTACAATTAATATTTAAGATCCTGTGAAAAACAAATAGCAATTTACTCAGATAATTTACTTAGATTTCTTTTTTTAGGGTTTTGGCTCAAGTCACATATTTTTTATGAACAGCCAGTTGTACGTCCTACATATGAGTACTTATTGGTAGCGACAACCTTGGATCCAAGTGAATCCATTATTTGTGGTGATGCCACAAACATAAATCTAGAAAAAACTAATGATGAGAACTGTGCAGAAACTCAAGTAAATATTACAATCTTTACTAAATAGTTTCTTTGTGTGTAAGACGCATTATTGTATGTATGGTTTACATTGCAGATCCAAGAATACGATTATAATGCTGACGGAAGAACTGACATGCTACATTTTCAGTTTTCTCTTAATGTGCCACCAAAACATGCAATTACATCAATTGTTTTAATTTTGGGTTTAGATTTCCAGCTACAGGTATACAATAGAATTTAGCTTTTTTATGCAAATTCACTTAAGATATTTAAAAGCAGTTGTTCGTCTAATTTTAGACGATTGCTATTCATAAGCTGCAGGTGCGTTCTATTCAAGGAAAAGAGGGGATACTTTATTGCGTTAAATTCACAAATATTGATATGCCAATAAAGATTGATTATTTCACAAGCAAGTTGTTGAGGTTTCATTTTATTTATTGTACAATCTATATTAGATTGCAATCTTCATTTAACTTTTTTTTTAGACTACCTGTGGACTGCATATGCAAGCACTGGCAATAATAAATAGACAATTTACAATACCGCCATTTAGATATAACTATTATGGGGACGTAGAATTTTATCAAAAATCTCATCTACCATGTTTAAAAAATGTTATAGATTCTAGGTATAATACATCACTATTTGACATTACTTATAATGAACAAGGAGATTTTACAGAGCACATAGTGCAAGAATACTTAAAAAGATCAGGTAATTCACTAAAATTGATGAAATAATTAGTGATTAATGACTGTTGGTAATTATAAAATATTTAATTTTTTCAGCAACAACACAGATTAAAACACTATTTTCCAACAGTCATACTGGTAACACTGATGTTTTAAATTTGAATATCCACTTAGGTGTGCCAGAAATGCACATTAGATACCAACCAAGTATAATGCAAGAGTTAAAATGGGCTTGGCCACAATATCTATCACTTGTAGCAATATTTTATTGGATATTCAATCAAATGAAGAAATTTGTATTCAACAAACGTCTATTAATGGCATGGGAAGTTGTACCATGGAAGGAAAGATAAGATTGATTAGTATTGCCTAGCTATGTATACAATACATAAGTGTACATAATGATTACATAACTACATATGTAAACAAATGTTCACTATTCTATTATGTGATGAAATAATGGATGCATTAACTTCCAATCTAGTACTATTATAACTAGAACTTAGTTAAGAAGATTTTATAATTAATTATTAGTATTTGAATAAGTAGATATTAATATGACTGTAACTTTTACTGTTAGAAATAAAAGACAATAAAAACTTAAGTGTTTTAATCTACATTTCTATTTACAATTGACTTTAAAAGGCCACATTTACTGTGTCAAAGTAAGGGTGGGCAGTTGGCTGCCAAAATCCAATTTTTGATGGTCTAATTCAGCTCTGTTATCTTCAACAATAAATGTTCGTCCAGTGAAGTCATCTAATTGTACCAATAGATAGCGACACATGTAGTTCCCGTAGTCATTCTGAAACAGGTTAAAAACAGTAATAACAAAACAAAAAATGAACATGTCCTACTATATTTAAGCTTCAAAGTAACTTAGCAGTTTTATTACCTGTTTCATATCCAATTCAACAATTCCTTTGTTCCTAATGCCTTTAATGTAAAACCTCATTCTCATATGCTTTACCCCATCCTTTTCGTAAACAGCGTGGCTAACATGAGTACGCCTTCTTCTTGTTGTTTCCTCGCCATAACCTTTAATAGGAGCTCCTAGGGCATCTTCTATTCTAGGATCCTGTAAATTTCACATTATGGCTTTATTTTATGTTTAATTTGGTTATTAACATTTGTATTATATACGTACATTCTTACACTTTTCGAGAGCTACTGAATATATACTATTGGGGCTATTGCTTGAAAACAGTTCCCGAAATACATAGTAGAATATAACGCCGGTTACGCCGATGCCGGCTAAAATAACTCCCGTGTATGAAACAGTTTTTGTAGTTTCTTTTATCTTTTCACCTAGAGGTCGAACATCTGTAGAAACATCAGCCCTTTCTTGGCTTTTGGTTAAACCGCTTCCTTTATCAGTAGAATAACAACGGACATAACTGGTATTCGAAATATTAACCGACGCGGGAATTATTTCTATACACTTAGAAACTCGAAGAACTGGGTAAATCTTAGATAAAATAGACATATTAAAATTAACTTAACGTTATAAGAAAAGTCGGAATTTTCCGAAAATAACTTCAATTTGACAACTCAAAGTTAAACACAATCAAATACGTCAAAATCATCTGTTAATATAGATAACACAATAAAGCATTTTTCAGTTACATTAAAGGATTATTAATTAAACCAAACACAGTTATTAAAGACTGAGAATTATATTTTCAATATTAATAATTCAACTGTGCGATTAATTTTGTGAAAATATTTATGACTTATCCTTATGGCAATGGCTTTATGTCAAAATAGGAAAAAAAAAGAAATGTACTCTTTGATTCGTACTTCAGGAAATGTCATTTTGTCAATTGTCATGTCAGCCAGTTGTCATTTTGTCACCGTGATGATTGATTGAATCGTGTTTTATTGTCGTTGTCATTGTTTTGGGATTTTCTAGATTTATTCAATTAGGAATATTGTTTTTTGTAAATATGAATGTAGTTGTAAAATACCACTTGAATTTTACATACAAGACATACGTGTGAAATTTATATTACAAATACAAAGGAAGAAAATACAATCTTAAAAAATGGATTGGATAATATCAGATGAGTTGGGTTTAACAGTGGGCCATCTAGTCGGTTGGGGTGCAGCTGGTGCCATGATTATAGGTGGAGTGGCCCCTTACATTCCACAGTACAGGCAAATTAAAAGAACACAAGATGCAGAGGGTTTTTCTCTGTATGTTTGCTTAACACTTCTAATAGCCAACACATTGCGTATTCTATTTTGGTACGTATAATCTTTATTTACTTTTAACTTGAAGTCTTTACTTCGATTCTAACCATTTTGTTCCTATATCTATTTTATTTGAAGGTCATTTTGCCATATTTACATAACTCCAGCCG
This sequence comes from Papilio protenor, assembly GCA_029286645.1. Classification (NCBI taxonomy): domain Eukaryota; kingdom Metazoa; phylum Arthropoda; class Insecta; order Lepidoptera; family Papilionidae; genus Papilio; species Papilio protenor. Next base: position 6,619,044 of record JAGSMZ010000002.1, read on the forward strand.
TTACTCCCATATGTTTCAGTATGCAAATATTGCGTTAATATTTTACTATTTATAAGAACAATAGGTAGTAATAGTAAATAGGCAGAAATGAAGATAATATCTGTGTTGTATCACATTGATAAGCAATAGTAGCAGCAATTATTTTTTAATCTTATTAAATATGTTTTTAACAAATTTATTACACAAGGTCATGTTTAATGTCATAAGATGTATTGTAACACTAGCTGAACTTATGTGTTGCAATGCTAAACATAAAATAATGTCTTAAACCCAAAATAAAAAAACAAGTGATAAGAACTCTAACATGTTAAGTTTATATAATACTAGGTTTTACCCACGACTTTATCAGCATGGAATTAAATAAAAACAAAAGTTAGTTGCCTATGTGTTCTTCCAGACTGTGAACTACATCTATGTCAAATTCCATCTCGATCCATTCAGCCGTTTAGACTACAAACTCAAACAAACATCCATCCATCTAAACTTTTGCATTCATGTTATTAGTTTGATTTTGTAAAGTAATACAATGTAAATGTCTATTCCAGGTTTGGCAAAAGGTATGAACTGCCATTATTAATTCAGAGTATTGTGATGAACATAACAATGTTTGTGATGATACATCTATGTGTTAATGTTCGTAAAAAAAATCAAATCATAAGAGCAAGGGAGAGAATATTCACAGGTTTGTATCACATTTGCCACCATCATATATAGTAGCTTAGGAATACTCACTTATTATTGAAAATTAAAACTTTCTTATAATACTATGTAGTACCTATTACTTTTGTATTAGTATAGTTTCTTTATTTAATTGTATCATGAGCTATAATTGGTATGACAATGTATTTAGTTACTAATTTTATTTATATTTTTTTAACATTATTTTATGTTTTCTTTGGTGGTCGGTGTAATTGGTTGGCGTTAGGTGCAATATTCATGTTATATATACTATTGTGTTGTGTGAATGGATCAGCCCAGCCCGACGATACGGCGCGCTGGCTGGACCAACGCAGCAGCGTAGGGAGGGAGAAGCCGCGTCGCTTCTATGGTGAGTCAACGTTGGATGACGTTGGTGATTTCGTGACAGTCTAGACATACGGGCTATTTTGTCTTGCAATGTTTATGTTGCTGTGATATTGTTTGCCGCTTTTCATTTTGGGTTGTACAGATTTTTTAGTTTTTGAAGTCATTTGGATGCATCTCATATTTTTTCATTAAGACATTCTAACCTTTTTATAAAGAGGAAAGATTTGATTGTTTGCATTGGATAATCAGCTCCGAAACGATTAGTCTGATTTCAAAAATTCAGTCACTGTTAGAAATTGATTGGGGTTTTTTATTTCGTTCCGATAGATTTGTGCGCAAAAGCTATATTTTGTAACCTTGTATGACAACCTTTTTACTACACTTCCCATATTGCACCTATAACATAGTTTTTACAACATAATTATGTGAAGATTGATAAACTATATGATCACTTTTGTTATTTTTGCTATTGTCTAGGCACTAAATGAATTTGCGAAGACTCTTAATATCAATAATACAATTAGGACTTCATTGCTTGTGATATTTCAGTTTTCTTGTTCGTTATCTTTTCTGTTATAATTTTATAATTAGAATTACATAGTATATTTATTAAATTTACAATAGCATGTTGTTTGGTATTACTTTGTAATATAGAGAAAGATAAGCTAATACAGTTGTTTTGACTATTTTATTTGAGTTTTATAATAAGGAAATAGATGATTTGAATGGTTATCTTTCTTTATATTACTAAAATGGTTCATTGGCCCTTGTTATCTTGACCATTATGATTGAGTTAAACACATATTATTTATCTCATCTGAGCTGAGGTCATGTATTGTACATCTGTTATCTAATCATGTCAATTCATTAATTGTATAAGATTTCCTACTACTAATGTTATTTATTAAGCATATGTGGTGATATGTAATATTATTATTGGGTTAAAGGTTTGTAAAATGTAGTAAATAGTGAGTATCACGTTTTTATTATGTGTGATGCTTATTGGGTGCAACATTACCTTAAGAATTTTACAACTGATGTTAAAAATATAACATCTATTCAAGTTTTCGATTAATATTGAAAACTTTACTATGCTTTCAAAAGAATATCAGTAATGTGATTTAAAAAAAATTGGTCACATATATGTACTTGTGATTGTTTTGTGAAGGGTTATCATGAGTCACTTCAAGTTAATAGCTTATGTAAAGTTAATATGCCTTTAATTTGAATGTTATATTTGTAATTAGGACAAAACATAAAAATCTTCAGTAACATATTTTTCCCAGAATATTTATATTGACAAGAAAAGTTCTTTAGATGTCATGAATTGTGCAATACGAACTTAGCGAGTGATTTTTTTTTTCAGACATGGACAGAAAGTATTTTTGGGCATGGACCGACTTCCAGAGTTATTTGGACTGTATGCTCGTGTTCTCAGTATTGGGTGCGGCGATAACCTATCTATTGATAGAGTTCTCACCGTTTGTAGAACTTATTGGCTTCTTGGCTGTGTTCACTGAGGCGATGCTCGGAGCGCCGCAGATTGCTAAGAACCATCAGAATAAAAGTACAGAAGGAATGAGGTAATTTTCATTGTATTTTAGCAATTTTGACAAATACGTAATTACTATGTCCGCGTGGAAATAAAAAAAAAGTTAAAAATATAGCCTATGTTACAGTGGTTACGTAGCTTTTTAATGTTGCAAGAATTTCGAAATTGACCCAGTAGTTTTTGAGTTATTTCAATACATACAAATATACAAAAATACAAATCATTCCTCTTTATAATATTAGTATACACATAGACCAGCTGTTGCAAGCGACTTCATCCGCTTAAAATAAAAAAATAAAGCCTATGTTACTTACTGATAACGTAGCTTTTTAATGGTGAAAGATTTTTTGAAATCGGCCCAGTAGTTTTTGAGTTATTTCAATTAATACAAAAATACAAATCTTTCCTCTTTATAATATTAGTATAGACTAGTATAGATAAGAACTAACACACTATAAACTACTCGATATTTTTACAACGCATTTTTAATACTAAATTAGTTAACAGTTAAGTAGTTTATAGTTTTTTTATTATTATTTGCCAGTTAAGTAGTTTATAGTTTTTTTTTTATTATTTGTCAGTTTAAGTATGGTGATAATGTGGACGTGTGGTGACGTATTCAAGACTGCATACTTCGTGATCCGCGAAGCGCCCACGCAGTTCTGGGTGTGCGGCGGCCTCCAGGTCTCCTTAGATATTATTATTCTATTCCAAGTGAGTATTAATGGTTTCTATTACGCGTTTATGTTGTCATATTGCTAATATTCATTACAACGTAAAATTATGCAATATCTTGCTTGTAAGTAGCGAAATAATCATTATAGACAAATAGTTATTACAGATTAATTACTCCGGCATTTAAAACTCATAATGGTGTTATATTGTCTAGAGTCTAGAACTATGACTTCATGAAAATTGCATTACTAAAATTATATACATATGTGGTGAATCACTGTGAGCAATCCTTATGTGACCGATCTAGGTGAGAGCCACTGGAAACTCGGGTTCTATTGGACTCACAACTCGCGTCGTCTCGGTCACTCATTCACGACACACTCGTTGCGTCTCGCTCACTCGATCCTTCACAACGTGCGTCCCGTTAGACCGAGCGTACACCTTCGACTAAACTATTTCACAACTGTTGTGCGTTTGTTGATTGTTTTGCAGCCCATTTAACTTTTTAGTTGCACAACTAAAAACCTCCAAACTCACAGGAATGAAAGCGAGACTAAAAATTTGTGCGATAGTTTAGTCACAGGTGTGCGCGCTCTCAGTGTGGACCGAGTCGTATGTACCGTGACCTGTGTGTTTGCGTATAAAATCTGATCTGCCAACGGATCTTGATCAAATATCGATATAATTTTGTGTAGAATTTAGATGATGTGATACTTTCCAGGTGTGGTTATATCATGACAACACCACGGCTGCGCGGCGGTTGCGTAGAGGTGACTAGCAGTGGTCCGAGACCGACTTATAGCGCTTGCCTAGCGCAGCGCGTGCGCCTCGCCCGCGCCTGCAGCTTCTGCGCCAGTTGCTGCGGCAGCTGTTGCTACTGCTGCGCCAGTTGCTGCGGCAGCTGTTGCTACTGCTGCGCCAGTTGCTGCGGCAGCTGCTGCTGCTGTCACGCGCCTACCTCACATACTTATGATAATGACTACACCGCTCGTCTTACATATCCTTTAATCTATGACTTTATATTATCGTATAAATGTGTAGAAATTATATTGTTATAATCTATATTGTTGAATAGATTTTGACGTTTGGATATTATAACCTAAAATGAACATTATTGAAATGATTGTGTGCTATTCGTAAATTAGGTAATTTTGACGTGTATAGTAGCAGAAGTTGCCGTTAGTGTTTTTTGGTGGAAATGTTTGAAGCTAAAATTATAATTGAAAATGTAACAGTGACGTCACACGAAGTCAATGTTGCCATTTGCACATTTGTTACTTTTAATGCGAATTAGTTTGAACAAGTTTGAATAAATTCAATTTAAACTTGTACAAACTAACTAATATGTACATATCCCGAAACAGTCATTGGTTTTATTACGGAATTATATATATTGTGTAGAAAAAATCGTATATTATTGGCAACTAGTGGTAATGGAACATTTTTGTGCGAATTCCGCACGCAAGGTGCTATTGGCTGAAAATAGCCAAAGAGGCTAATGTTTTTTAATTGTAGTTTTATAGGGTAATAAATAGTTGTAATGAAGTTATTTAGCTTCCATATTTTATTAAGGTCTTAAATATATTTATGAACTAATTTTCAAATTGATGTTTAAAATCAAAGGGATAGTAAAACGAATTGGATAAATTATTAACTAAACTTTTTATTTATAAATTATGTTAAACTTTCTAAATATTAGTAAATTCTTATTAATATGGGGCCAAAACTTTGAATGTTGATGTATGGTATTCTTAATACTCATATGAAATGTAAAACGGCCAGAGTTATTTGAAATTTTTTAGAAAATTTTAATTAAATTATTACAAAAGAAAATTTAATAAAAGTTTATGATAAATTAAATGGCAGCATTCAAAATAGAAAAATGAAACAAAACGATAGAAGTCTGTGATAGAGCATTTAACGTTTATAACTTAAATTTAAAAAAAAAACTTCCCTTCTACTCTAAAATTAGTTTTTTCGAAATACAGATATCACTTTAAGTAGTTTCTGACGCACCGTTGTTCAGTATTCATATCAGATAGAACGTAGTTTATTAAAAGCCTAACCAGGAACATAAAAAAACTTACACTATACTGCGAAAATATAAAGAATTAATTTCTAAACGCACAGTATGTAAAATCAATTAATATTTTTTTTTACAGATTTCCAAAAATTCGTCTGTTTTTTTTTTGTTTGTTACATACTTCCATAGCACTGAATGTGTTATTAAAAGTACAATATTTTATGATGCACGCCTTTTTCAATATTTAATAGCAGTTTAAAATAAACTATACAAGTGAAGCTAGTCAGGAATTTAATATTTCACTGGTTAAGATTTGCTTTTATAATTATGTTTTAATTATAATATAAAGTGACAACAAAAAAGCAATTTAGTATATTAAAAAGATTTTTTTTGGTATAGCATTTGACAACCTATTTAAATGTGAAGTTTACATATGTACGCAGAGTGAGCGAGACAAACTATTAAATAGTTAATGAGTAACGGAGAAAGATCATGTCTCTAAATATCTATGTTTGTGTCAGTTACTTTACGTTTTTCATGTGGTAATTTAACTATAGGTGGGATCGTGGTCAAGCGCTGCTTTTAAAAATCATAAAAAATGACATTAAGCTTCTAATATTACACCTATATATACAAATATGATTTTAAAATGTATTGATTATTTAATATTTTTGTAGCCTAATTTTGGATACTTGTGTAATAATAAAATTGAATTGCCACGACCATCTTAAAGCAGTATTTTTTTTTAATTAAAGCTGGTGCTAAACTTGCACGTAGATGTGTTAATCTAGTCTTAAACATCTAAAATTTGTTGAAATAGATATCTAGTAAATGAATTAATCGTTAAATCAACTAAATGGAAACCTTATTTAGTTAAAAAATAGTGAAAAAAACGTAAATTTCAATAAATGTTTTCATGAACAATAGAGTATTTTTTCAAAAGTTTTTCCGTTGCTTTTTGTATGTTTTTTTAAAAATAGTTTGTCATTGTTTTTGTATTCGATAGTGTTTATAGTTTGTCTATTTCCTGCATTCCATCAAATATGTCTATTTGCGTAATTTTTACAAATATGTGTATTTGTGCATAATGAACTTGGAAGACAAATTATAATATAATTTTTGAACTATAAAAGCTTTGCTTATATTTCGCCAAATCATTAATTAAAACAACTAATATGTATGTAAAACAGTTAATGGCAATTCGTTGGAAAAACGGTTCCAAATTTAACATTTTTTTTATAAATAAATGCAGTAATGATTTTTTAATCCGAGTACATATTATTTTTTGAAATATACAGTTTGTTGTATAAATGTATTATTTTTGTATTCGTATTTTTTAAGAAGCTTACAGTTCTATGTAGATAAATGCAATTAGATACTGTGTTTTCACTGTTGATACACTTGTATGAAAACGCTGGTTTATTTATGTTTAAAAAAAATATATTGGCCCACTCTTTTTTATTGAAAAAAGGAGACAATTGTTTTAATACAAGTTTAATTGCAGTCGAAACACACAGACATACCAATAACATAGTATTTAGCGAGTTAATTACAATTATTGTGATTTTATGTGTACATATTGCAATTATTATTTTATTTTGTAGGTTATTTTGGGTTTTTAACCTAGCAAAGAAATAATTTGTATCCTAAGCCGAAGTAAACATCTTCCTTGGTTTTTTACCTGTCTAAATTTATAACATAACTAATGCTTAATTACTCAACAACCGTAACCTAGAGGGGTAGGCAGCGAGCAAGGACTTCCATTTAAATCTATCCTGAAGCACCTCTCTCCCTCTTAACATCGCCCTTACTTGAGTATTTTATCAATCTGTACGGTATAAGTCCGTCTGGGATTAATCAATCCTTTTATGTTTATTTATTTTATTTTTGTTTATTTATTGAGATAAACCAAGAGGACAAAATTATGACACACATTTTTACACAATACAATAAGTAACATGTAGGTAATTTTTCCTAATTACAGTTTTTTTCCCTTGTCACATTTCTTAGCAGTTTAATTGAATTATTTTTATAGATTTTTTTTATTATTATACGTTAACATAATATTCCTATTTATAATTGTAAAGTGACAACATCGAGTGTACTTTTTTTGTATAATTAATTTGAGTTTTTTTATATGTTTTTTAAAATTATATTATTATGATGAAACATATCACTTATATGACTTTTTAACTAAAATTGACATTGTCAATTAATGATAAAATCTTGAGAAGTGTATAATGTGATCTAAACATTTCTTATACAAAATAAAAATATATTGTTCGTTTTGAAATATTGTTTTTCTTAATTATTATATTTCAGTATTTATGTTCTTTTTGCAATTATTAAGGAAAGGTGAAACATACAAAAAATAAAGTTTCTGTGTCAAAAATACTTTTTACGTTCTAGGTAAGGCACAACAATTAGGACTATTTCAAAGTGTTGAAATGTCCCAAAACTCATGTTATTTTGCACTTTGTACTTTCCCATAAACAACTGCGTCAAAAAATAATGGTTCCAACTCGACTAAATATGTCAAATTTCTAATTAGACGAGTAATATCTACTAATTCTTAGCACAACAGGCGTTGGTGAGCTTATTTATGTCATAATTAGAAAGAACAAAGATTGAATACTTATATTTTGTAAGTTACAAAACATAATTGGATTTATGCGTCTGTTTAAAAGCTTTAACATTACTAAGCTACGCAATTTACGTCAGAGATTTCCGTCGGAAGATTCTTGAGACTCCGAAATAAGATACAAGCGAATATAAACCGTAGACTCGTACAAATAAAGGTGAATTTATGTTGGAAGTGGTGTAAGGGTGGATCGATGGATGCAGGAGCTTTCACGATGCGTGTGCCCTCTAGTGGCTTGCGGCGGCTTTTGTCAGTGCGCGGGGTTCGCCGCCGTTTATCGGTTGTGTGCATTAAAATCCGTTGTCTTCCGCAGCCTCCGATATTGGGAGCGAGGTAATATTTTATTTATGTTAAATATATTCTATAGACATAATTGCTTACTAATTGTCTCGTAACAATGTTTTTGTTTTTAACATTTTTTATTCAAGACTTGTTTTGTGTAGTGATTAATTAAAGCACGGAAATTATCTCGTCAAACGACAATACAGTCATTTATCAACAAAGTTAGAAGCTTACAAGTGTAAATTTTAAATGTTTTATTTTGGTTCGTCACAGATTAAATAATTATGCGGTTGTTAAAATTATTTTCCATATTGCGTCTTTTTAATGACGTATATTTTCTAACAATTTATGTTTTTAGGTTTAATTTTTTTTTTTATTTATTAAAATATTTCCTATAATTTAATTGTAAAAATGATTTACAAGTAATTAGCTAACTTTAACATGTGCTGAAAATATTTGTTAATATCCTATTTTCAAACAGCTTCGTTATTTTCCACATACAATGTAAATCAAGGTCTATTTTCTTTGTATATGTCGTCCAGTGGCGTGGCATCTAAAGCTTGTAAGGTCGTGTTCTTGACTTCACACTGCACAGAATGCAGTTCAGTTTCAAGGTGACCGCGCTGTTCCAGTGACGCAGCAACAGCGAGCTTCCTGTAAACTCGTCTACAATAACATTTAGAAAAAACTAGTCTGGTCTAGGATCCAGTTGGGGCTGCGTTATAAAGAGCACACGATATTTTCACGGTTAAAAGGGACTATTAGTGGGTAAATTTTTAATGTAATTACTTCGTAATGGCTTAGAATGTAATTGCGGATAATTTAGATAATTTTGGAGTACTGTAGTCAACGGTGGAACCAGGGCGGAGGGGTCATGACGCCCCCCTGAGCTGGTTGGTCAAAAGGTTGACAAAATATATTTATATATTTTGTCAAGCTCTTGACTTGACCACGACTATGTGACCCTCCCCCCCCCCCCCGGCGCCAAAGCTGGATCTGCCCTTGACTGTAGTATCTTTATTCATATCTAAAATGTATGGTGAGAGTACGGAATGGTACAAAATATACCAACTAAATGAGATGAAATGTTACAAAGGTAAAAACTACACCATACGGAATATCAAGTACCATATCTTAAATGTGTATGGAATGTGTGTAACAGAATGTGTTTTTGGATCAAAAAACTAAACTTTATTCCAAGGTAACCAAGTTTAAGTTACGTTACGTCATAACTCGTATTCAATCGATTAGAAAAAACATTTTATTTAGATATGTTTTTTGTGATATTTTAATTGATTCTACATTATAAACGCGACTGTTTGCTTAGTGTTCATATATTTTCACTGTTTAGGAGGCAATGTTTTTAAACAAGTCAATATGGCGGTTCCATATGATTCTTTTATGTCAAGTTTGTACCACATGCGCACTACAAAAAACTAAATAACGTCTCGAAAAACAAGCAAATGAACATAACGCCGCTGTCAGCAGAAGACAAATGATGCGGCTCCTGGCGACCCACTTGACTTTCAGAAAGCTATTTTAATCAAAGGTCTGAGTGGAATTTAATATTTACCGGTGTGCTTCCCCCTAGCCCTCCACACGCTGTCAGATCACATTCCTTGAATGGCATGGTCAGTTCAGAAACTTGCTAATTTAACCTTTGTTTATCTGCTTATTTCAATGCATACGTGCGGTAGATCATGCGGACCAATTTATATACAACCAGCAATCCGCGGTATATTTCTAAAAAACGTATAGTTAGTTATTTCCTAATGCAGAGCTTTCAATTGCTTAAAACTTTTTAAAATAGGCTCATTGGTTAGTAAAAATTAAACATAAAATTTTCATTACATTCTTGTAAGCACAGATTACTGTTTATATTTGGTCATTTCTGTCTCAAAATAGTAATTTCGAGAAAGGAATGTAAAATTTCATGCATTTTTAGTCATTCGGTTGACTCAAAATGCATAACATCTCGAATGGAATCTGGTATAACGGAACATTCGTATTTTAGCATCTTGAATCTCGCTTTGCCTTGTCGAACTAAGTCGATAGTGAGTCATCTGAATTTTTATTTAATGTACCTATACCAACAGCTACTTGCTCCACAAGTATCTGTATAAACTTCAAATGATTTATTATCAGTATCATTTGTTGAGAATTAAAAAGAAATTTACATGAAACAAAATTTGTCAACGACAAAATATTCTATCAATCGTGTAGTGTCCTACTCAATTATTACTTGTGTAAAAAATCTTTACACTTATTTGATTCTATTAAATTGAATTACAATTGTTGTTAATTAAATTTTCTGCTTGCAATTCTATGGCAGACCTTTTCGCTATTCGCTTTGAAACTTTAAACTACGCTTCGCTACTTTCGCTCAGAAGTTCATTAATTTAACTTGTCTAATAAGTTTCACATAGTTATTGTAATAACTCTTGCTACTGTTGCTGCGTCATACTTTATTACTAATTACAATAAAGTAAAACTATTTCAGTTATGTCCATATTACGTTAACTGAGAAAAGCTTTAACATTTTTCTTTGAAATCAACCAACGTATAAAGTCTTTTTTGAGGTTATATTACTTTAGACAGACCACCAGACCTAGGGGAAGATCGCCTATGAGATGGACTGACCAGATTAGAACGGCTATGGACGTACCCTTACATCAATGTGCGAAAAAAGCAGCGTATAGGGGGGAGTGGCGTCGGCTTGTGAAGCGGGTCACTGATACGTGATAACCACGACGAGTCTGTAAAGACTCAAGCGACGAAGAAGAAGAATTACTTTAGACATAGTTTAAAAAATGTTCAACAGTACCAAGTTTCAACAGTGGTAGAGCCCACTTTATCATCTTCGCACGAATGGGCCGGCTCGCCCGGTGTAATACCACGACCACACAGAAGACAGGCGTGAAGTGGAGGCAATTCCGCGTTTCGTCTGATGAGTGTGGTGCCGGAGGCCTAATTTTAGACCCTTTCCCTTTCCACCCTATTCTTGAGAGGAAAAGTGGATTTGACGGTGGAGTAGACGCATAGGAAGGGGAAATGTCCTCTTTATGTGCGTCTCCTCCTCCGTCAATTAAGGGTAGGCAACGCATCTGCATGTCTATGGGCAGCGGTCGCTTTCCATTTCGGTGCATTCTGGTGGCCGCTTGCTCGTTTGCCACCTAGTATTATAAAAAAAAATATTTGAATAAAATAAATGTATTTTTAAAACGATGTCAACCGTTAGAGTCGTCATGCTGTCAGTACATACCACTCCATATGGCGGGTATGTAGTTGAACAGGAAGCGAACGCGCGCAGGTGGTTAATTTGAACGCAACGTGATTAGATACCTTTATGTGAGTGTAGGAACTTGTATTGATAATAAGAAATAAATTACAAATTCCAATGTGACAAAAACGTCAGCAACGTGATTAGGAATTCGTTTACATTCACAACAAACTGCGTAAAACAGAAAAACTTACGCTACAAAAATATAAAACTACATAATAACTTTGTTTGTTTCAAACTCGCACCTATTTCATGATGAATTACATAATATGTAAGTAGTTATATAAAAATGGTAACTATCAATGCCATATCCAATTTAAAACTCTGGTCAAGTTTCGAACTTTTTATGAAGATTTACTTATTAATAATTATTTTTATATATTACTAGCTTTCGCCCGCGACTCCGTCCGCGTGGAATTAAAAAAAACAAAAGTGAGTAGTCTACGTGTTCTTCCAGACTATCTTCTACATCTGTACCAAATTTAACCGAAATCGGTTCAGCCGTTTAGGCTAGTTACAAACTCTAACAAAAATCCATCTATCCATCCAAACATTCGCATTTATAATATTAGTAAGATTACTCGTACTATGTTTATATATTAAGTATGGAGCAGTAAGTTGTCTAAGCATGTCGCATGTGTTATTTACTTATCTTTACAATAATAACACTAATCATAAATAAAATAAAAAAATAAAAACACTTTATTAATCAACAACAAAATTTTCAGTTTAAAATGTGCGTGTAGGTAATATTTTACTGTCGAAACTGAACTGAGCGGACTTTAGCGCATCAAAAAGACACCAGTAAAACGATATTTGCAAATTCTTATTTCATCTAGATAGTGCTATTTAATACGTCTACTGCGATAAACGACATCAGAGCTTACTCGTATATTTTATCTGAACCCTGTAGGCAATAGCATCAAATGTCGTTCGAGGTATTTTATATTAGATGCGTTATTACAATGTAGAGGGAATAAAATCGAAGCATGCGTAGAAAGAGAATACAGGGCTATTGTATTTTGTTGTGTGAATATCATTGTATGTGAACTTTTCAGGGCAGTTTTCATGAAAAAAAATTCAGCAATATTTACGATGAAAATCATTGTTGTTAATTCAATCCTCATTTTCTGACACTTGAATTGAAATACCAACAACGCATTTGTTTATTATAATAATCTTACTTCTTACTAATATTATAAATGCGAAAGTTTGGATGGATGGAGGGATGGATGTTTGTTAGAGTTTGTAGCCTAAACTGCTTAATGGATCTCGATGAAATTTGACATTGATATAGGTACAGCAAAATCTGAAGAAAGAACACATAGGCTACTTGCTTTTGTTTTTTTTAATACCACGCGGACGGAGTCGCAGGCGAAAGCTAGTAATCTAATAAAATTATTTATAAACCTTTTCAATGGAATTCACGGTAAATGTTGGTTACTTATTTTACCTAGTAAATACATAAAAATAGATTAAAAGAACTCTACTTTCACATACTTATAAGCTCAAGGTGAGCTTTCTATAGGATCAACACTTAAATAGGCTACAAAGAAGCTTGCGCGATCATCTGGAAGACTCTTTGTGACGCGCTACTGGACACCCGCCTCAAGGTTGAACGTGACACAAATAGATATCACCATATAAGTTATCATTTAACATATACACTACCTTTTATGTCATATAAACTTTTTTTTTCAAGTACTTTATTGCTAAATGGAATAGATAATGGAAATTAATTAGATATAGTTCCAAAAAATATAATAAACATTGTTTATTAAGGACGGTCTCAGCCTTCAAGCAATTTCAATACTTCTAGAATCTTCTGAATTTGTAATTTCCAAAAATAATTTGGTTATCTTATCATAAATTAACTTTATTGTTTACTGCGGGCAATCAATAATTAGTTAATTATACTCAAAGTGTCATTACGAGTAAATTACACAAAGATACTGTATATCGGGACCACACTAAAGTGTAAGAATAATTAATTAATATTTATTATCAATTTCGAGGATCAATTTAAAATAAAACAACCCTTTTTACTTACAGTATTACACTATACTTCTAGACAGAACGGGTTGTGACGTCACAGAAGCTTAAGAGCTAATTTCGCGACAAGTCAGCTGTCAGAACTATAATTGAATGTAACTTGATCCTTGTTAAATGTAAGCAGTGGACGCTCTTGGCTCGTCTTTGTTAGCGTACTTCAGACAATGGCTGCAGCGAACAAAGGAGTCTAAATATCATCAGTTAATTTAATGTTATAAAGCGCCTCACTCCTCTTTGTTACACCATCGCTAATAGCTTGGATAATGCACTATCGCGTCATTATGAAGATACGTCTTTATTATAGTGTTACCTTTCTAACAAAGAAATAATCCATCTTTATAGACAGTGGCATTGTTCAAAAATGTGTGGGTGAAAATGCGTATAAAAATTAGAATCAAAGAGTAACTATACACATTATAGACAGTACATAAACTTTCTATTTTACATTCACTTAGAAAGATCAATTGTTCGTCCCAAAAACTATTTTTTAGTTTTAACGACCCTATTTATTTAATGAAATATATATTGCTTGGTATATTAATTAATTTATAATTAAGATATATAAAACATCTAAATAAGTAATTAAAATATTAATTAATGTAAACAATGCTATCTGCATTTCATATTTTATTTTTGAATTCAACATAACCTCAAATCGAGGTGAAGACCAGCCCCCGTATCACCTGTGGCCTTGGAAAAAAAATACTTTGAACATTAAAATTAACATTTTCATCGTCCTCAATACATAATTAAATATGCATATTACAGTTTTATTGTTATATTTAATAAATTTTCAATGTGTTTAAACCTTAACATTTCTAGAAAATTAAAAATTTTAAAAAAGCAAATAAAAAAATAACGAATAAACAAAAACAAAACATTATATAACTATATCGTTCCGCTTATATTGTTATCATAATGTCTATAAATGTAACATTAATATAACGTCTGGTGATTACTTTCAGTGAACATCGTAATAAATATGATAATTCTAGTCATAACCATTTAATGAGTGAATAAAGAGTTACTGGTAAAACATTAGAATACATGTAATATTACATTAAATAAACTATTTGACACATTATAGGCTTAATTAAACTGAACGGCTTATCGACCTTTGACCAAGCGCAGTAGACAGAACATTCTCTACCAATAGACCACATTCCTATGATTCCGAATAATTACTGGCTGACTTAAACGATTTCTATAATAATTTAAGAAAAAAATTACATTGGACGATTTATTCCAAAAAAAAAGAAGCATTATTTTTTTATATTTGGAATTTAATATTAACTATGTCTACAAGATTTATGCGTTCATTTTAAATGGGACATAAATATGTATACGTTATTAAATTGCATGTTATAAAATGTTTTAAATAAAAGCCTCGTCGCACCCGACGTTGGTTTCGTATTTTCGTGTGATGTGAGGTCGACCGCACGATTTACATACATAGAACACCCTCTCAGTTCGCTGGGCTCCAATTATTTTTGCGGAATTTAATTATAAATACGGTTGTTTTACATAAAACGATGTCGGAGTTCTTTGTGATTATTACGTTAACAAATTTAAAATGTATCAAGAGTAACGAAAAGCAGCCCTTGCCACTGTGAAGGGTCGGCACAGCATGTACTGCTCTCTCATACATTTCTATCAGCCGTCATATCTGAATTTCTCTACCTTCTTAAGTATAACCTATTTCATACAATCCATCCACTTTCTTCCATCGTGCGTCAATGATATTTGTAAAATTGTTTTTTAACAGTATTCAAAAATCTCATAATGATCTCTAAGCGTTCTAAATCATTTGTTAACTCTGAGTGTGACATTAAAAATGCCATTTTACAACTCAAAGTAATGTTACACTTTCATTGCGTATAATTATATCAGTTAATACATATGTAGGCTATATCTACTAACGGGCGAGCTGGCGGTGCGTGTGTCAAAACATATGACAGTCGCAGTAGCAACGAACCAGATTAGTCACCAAGAGTAAAGTTAAAACATTCCAACGCATATAAACATTTATTAAAATCATCTAAGTATTGCGAGGACAGTGGCTTCGAAACATTTATTGAAGAAAAGGCACTACGATTTATATTAAGTGATGGTTATAAAAAAAAATTAGTATAAGTAATTTAAAAAAAAAAGATAATTATATTAATAAACTAGCTTTTGCCCGCGACTCCGTCCGCGTGGATTAAAAAAAAAAACAAAAGTGAGTAGCCTTTGTGTTCTTCCAGACTGTCCTCTACATCTATACAAAATTTCATTGAAATCCGTTCAGCCGTTTAGGCTACAAACTCTAACAAACATCCGTCCATCCATCCATCCATATTAGTATCCAGTATGATTAGTATGATATAACATCGTTAATATCCAAAGATCATTCCCGATCATTTTTTAGAAAACGCTAATCTAAGCTATTAGTAGCTAGTTTTCTTTTTTTGTTAAAAAAATGATGCAATGAACAAAGGGTCATTGTATAAACCGGAAGTAAATCATTAAAAGTGCATCGTGACGTAAATCAGTTCCCTCTTATGAGGCGGAAGTCAGTTAAAGTACTACTTAAAACTCCTAAATCCTGCTAACACTATAAAAAGTATTCATACTCGTATATTTATTTAGTAGCTTTTAACAATCACTTTTCTATCATTCAGAAAAAGGAATAATCTATAGACATTTTTACATTTGTCACATTGTGATTGCAAAATTTCAAGATTGCGTTATGGTGCGAAAGTATAACAATACGTATGCATTGTTAAATATCACAGTTTTTATTTAAGTGATAATTAACGTGTAAACAAAACTTGACAATAGAGCTTGGGCATTGTTACATTATTGTAGTAAAAATGTTGGAACTCCTCTGCAATGTTTTCCCTGTACAGAATGCCGGCAACAAAATAAAAACAATCAACTAGGCTAGGAACGTAAATATTTAATCAAGTAAAGATATTTGTCGCTTTATAAATAACTAGCTATGTACTTTTTTATTCAAGAATTCAGAACGATTTTTTTATTCATAAGACATTGAATTAAATAAATTAAATGCAATTATTTTTCAGATTGTCGTTACTAAAATAAACATTTGTCGAAATATAAAGTGATATTTGTCTTGAATGTATAAAATTAGACATTTTAATCGTATCAATAATGATTTAAGACACGTTAAAAACAAACATAAAATGTAATTTCGCGCTCGTAGCTTTTTCCTTTTGTACGAATTAAATGGTTAGGGGAATAAATAGGTTCTGAAATGACCGTGGCGGGGTCAGAATGCGCAATGAAGCGAACGCTCGAGCCCACTGGCTCATTACAGTCGACCCACACGCTCCAGTAAATACCTCATCCCTAATGCTTTTTACAAACATTTTATCTGTCCCTGCGGAGAAAAAATATATTAACGTACAAATTAAATGTAAAGAGATTAATCAGGATTTAAATTCAATTACAAAGGTATGGATGAGTTAACTTTGCGAGGTACACGAGAAGGAGCGAGGTACAGGAGAAGAAGCAGAAAAAAGTACGGGAATGAAAGTGCCTTTGCCGTAGATATTAAATCTACCCCTTTTGATCAGTAAAATTGTTATTTTATTTGTTTTAATTATTATCGTACGTTAGGCAATACCGAGTAGCCGACCTTCGCTGCGGAATGTGAACTACTTATGAATTCATTATTTATATTTGTTTAACAAACTAAGTATGTATCTTTGTACCTTTTAATATTTACATACATCACCAGCTCACTATACGTCCCCACCGAGGGGCTCGGAGCCTACCCTAAGTTAGGGTGACCACGCTGGCCAAGTGCGGGTTGGTTGACTTCACACATATCTTTGAATTTCTTCGCCAATATGTGCAGGTTGCATCACGATGTTTTCCTTCACCGTAAGATATTTAATATTTATCCCATAGTAATTCTTAATCCCAAATATTCCCTGGTTATGTTAGGTAACTTTTATTTTCTGTATTAATAGTTCAGTTTTCTGTTTTCTGTCATAACATAGTATGAATAAATGCATAGAAATGTAAATTGGTCATTATCTACGCAAAGACAATTTTCATAAATGTAAATTGCTTGTATATCGTTATTTCCGCGTGGGGGCGCTGTCGAGACCGTGACGTCACAGAGGGCCGCCCTCACAACCCTCCCTCTACACCTTTTTGTAAACACTCCAAGCTGTTCCTTGAATGTAAAATTTATTAAAGGAGCTTTAGTGTTAAATATTCAGGAAATGTATTTCAGTATGCTACGTTTACATGAAATAAATCTTAATATTTTAAGTAAATATTTTCTACATCTACATAATATTTAAGACCATAAATAACGCACTTTCATTAGGAGACTTTCTTCATAAAGTTTAACATGGTTCCTATCTTTTTCTGGTCATTATCAGCCAATATATAGTCATTAAAGGCCTTGACAAAACACAAGTTACATAAGCAATTGTAATATTTCCTGTGTTACGTATTGTATTTTGAGATCTTTATCATTGAACTCGAACATACCTTAATGTTGTTTTTGTTTTTTATTGTTCAAGGTTAACGAAGGTTAACGTTTTGTATACATTATAAACAGTAGTATCTTTTATTTATATTTCGTCCTTGTCCTATTTATAGTCGTGGTCTAATCATGCTCTGTAATTATGACTTCTATCTATAGATATATAGACGTGTCTATAGTTTTATATCAGTACTATGTTAGTAATTATCCTTTGGAATATAAGTAAATAATAAATCAAGCTTCCTTACTATTAATAATTCTCTAACCCTGTTTTCAATTAATTTAATTTGTTTGCCCTTTTCACTGTGTGCGTAGTTAGGGTAATTTGATTGTAAATTTGATTTGCACTCTTGTTCCATAGAACTACTAATAGAACCTATATTATTTGATTTTAGAATAGGATATAATTTTTTTTTTAAAGTAACAATTTTCTGTACAAATGCGCTAAATAGGAGGAGCTTTGGGTATCTTTTTACTTGGTTTTTACGATCCTACCCATCATGTCCAGATTTGGGTTCAAATCAAGCTATTTTACTCGTAAAATCGTAGCAGTGTTATCATTTAGTCACAAGAACCCATCTGTGACCGTCAGTATTTTATTATGACTTGAAATAATCCCTTAGTTTCTAACTTTTTACTATTACGATAACATCCATAAGTGCTTAATTATATAAAAAAATATGTTGGCAAACGCAGACCGCGTCTCGAAACGTAATTATAAAGTTTCTCAGAGCTTTTTATAAAGCTTTCATGTTCCCGTATAAGCGGCGACCGCATTAATTTTCAGCGCCGAGAAATGTAAAGGATCCTTCAGGGAAGCCAAAGTTCCTCAATTACATCGCTCTCGAGCTTTTCTCGCGCCTCTATTTATAAAAAAATGAGAATTTAATTTTGATATTCAGAGGTAATTCTGTGTAGATTTAAAATAACGTGTTTAAAAGTGTATGTATATTTTAATGGATTCATAATACATAGTTTAACACTCTTTCTCTCTTGTCTGTCTGTCTCTATTCCATATTGCTATTATGATAAACTAGCTTTCGCAGGCGACTCCGTCCGCGTGGAATTAAATAAAAACCAAAAGTAAGTAGCCTATGTGTTCTTCAAGACTATCTTGTACATCTATACCAAATTTCATCGAGATCCGTTCAGCCGTTTAGCTTATAAAATCTGACAAACGTTCATCCATCCATCTCAACTTTCGCATCTTTATCTTTACTATTATAATAAAGCGTAAACACACACTTCTTTGTTGCCTAAGATGTCAGCATACTTTTGAATAATTCTTTTTTTAATAAAAAGCCGTACACTTACGTCACGCTTTAGGCTATATATTTTCACGCCATTAAACTTAGGTGGTGAATATTTTGGATAAAAACCCTAATGTGGGAAAGAGACCATAAGTTGCTGCCAACATTAAGGAAGAAAGATTACTAAGGTTTGTCATGTCATGTCATGTCATTTTGACATTTGCTATTGATAATTTGACAAATGTAAACAATAAAATAAAGTTTTTATAATTCCACGCGGATGAATCCGCACGCGAACAGCTAGTTTATAATATAAATAGGATAATTTTTCCCGCGTCCTAGGAAGGTTTCCCACATATTTGGTTATATAGCATCAAATTCTATAATTTTAATGATAATAAACGAAACTTAGTTATGTTATAAATTAAAATTTAGGTCAATTTACTTCATGAACAAAAAGATGTTAGTGATAAAAAAGCGAACATGATTAATGTTTGAAACGCGACGCCGACCACTTGATGAGATAAGCGAAGAAACTCATCAAACTGTAATTTTCTAGTATCTTCTTTAACCCAATTTAAAATATTCCTTGTTAAGGCAAAGATAAAACATCTTTTTATAATGCTTTAAAGTTAAAATAATCAACATAAGTATTTAAAAGCGAACTCCGATGTAAGTATTTTATTAGACGTCGAGAAAATAGGGTTGTCAAACACGTTACGCGCTTAAACAACATTTTTTCTTTTCAGATAAGTTGTATCAAAAAATCTAGTAACTAGTTATTTCCTATCACAAAGGTCATAGTCTTATAACAAAATATTGGCAAACGTGTCGAAATATATTATGAAGAAAAACCGGATAAGAGGGTAGTGGTATGTCGTAGGGGATGTATGTAATTTAGTTATCTATCGGGCAATTTGCCAGCCCCTGTAGGCTTTGCACTCAGTCGTCCTTCGCCGTCAATGTTATATCAAGGTTACAGGACGAAAACCCTATTAAGTATTCATCTTGTACAGCTTTAACTAAATTGCCATCGTAATCATATTGCTATTTTTACATTTATATTGCATGATCACAAATACTTTATGGGTACTAAAGCAATTTTGTTTTCTTAATAAAAAGAACGCAAACGAACTGCGAGAACATTGAGATGATCGACGCCAGAGGATTTAATGAATTTCCCATTTTCGAACTCTAAAATACTTAACCGAACCCTTTATAATGTATACTAATATAATAAAGCGTAAACACACACTTCTTTGTGGCGTAAGATATCAGCAATTACAGCATATTTTTTAATTATTTCTTTTCTTAACAAAAACCCCTACACTTACGTCACGCTTTAGGCTATATATTTAGCTATATATAATATGGCTAAAAACCCTAATGTGGGAAAGAGACCATAAGCTGCTGCCAACATCAAGGAAGCACGATTGCCATGGTAAGGTAATTGGAATTGAGAATTTGATAAATGTAAACAATAAAATAAAGTTTTTGTTATTTTATGCGGATGAAGCCGCACGGGAACAGCTAGTGTTTGTATATGCATCAATATAGATCCGAGCTCAGATAGCGTAGCTAATATTTTGTAAAACATTGAACAGATGAGGTAGTTACAGCTGTACAATAAAGAAAGGCCAATCCGATGACGTATAAAACGCTTTATAACACTTGCATCTCGCCTCCGCAATCTCGATTAAGCAATCGCACGACTGCAACGTTGTGGCGGGAAATTGTTTGCTGAATAATTTCATAACATACACCTTGTATTACAAATATTTATCTTTATTTATACTTTAATCACAACTTCATGTCCAGATACAAATTTGAAAGAAGGTAAGAGTTAAGAAACATCTCTGGACGGCTGTAAAGTTATTGTTTTGTACTTAAAATTTAAATTGTCATTCCTAAAGATATCAGACGAAATAGCACGTCTAGACAAAGAATTCTTCGTAGAGATTGTGATATCGCCAGTAGAAGTCATTAAACTGGACATGGAGGATATTTGGCAACCTGGTCAATGTTCTTTCCCAGCCCGAGTATCACCTGACCGTTTTTTGCGTATGCATCTAAATTATTTTTCGGTATATGGCGAGTTCTAGAGGTGGGTACACAAGACGAACAATGGACATAGCCTACTAAATAATCGGCCTATTCACTCTTTCAAATTCGGAATATAGCCAATATGGCTCATCTGCAACCCTTTCTATAGTCGTAGAGCAAGCGTAAATTGCCTTCGTAATAAACATTAATTTTACCATCACAGATGAATTTGAAAGAATTTATAAATTTATAGATTACACTTCTTAATTACTTAGCGTTTGGGTTTTAGTTCTTAACTATACAAGAGTATAATACTCTATAAACACAATACTTTGTTATTTACTGCTAAAGATTTGCATACATAATGTTTACACAATCTATTCAGTTATTGAATATTTCTTTAGCACATATTTGTTTGTTAACACAGCTTGACCCACTTTCGTGTTAGGTCAACATCAGTTTTCTAGGTTACCAACAATGCTCGTGACAATAATAATTTTTAAGCGGGAAGTTTTTATCTCGGTTTTTAGACAACATTGTCACTTTAATTTCCAGCTAAATTGTATTTTCCGGTGTTAATAATGTATTGTGACCCGATTCATTTACATGCTATACCTCAACTGCAATTTGGAATAAAAAATGTTCAACATGTACAATTAGTTACTATTTCAGAATTCTTCAATTAAAAAAAAGTCTTCTAACGTGTTCTGATAATTACCTAAGAACTGACAACTAAATTTCAATTTATGTTTCTTTCGCTAACGCATCAGTTTCAGTTTAATTAATGATAGTTTAATGTGTTCAATGAAGTCATCGGTCATTTAAAAATTATGATCTGTTGTAATTATAAATTGAGTACTAAATTAGCTCTTTTGTTGCAGTGCGGAGACGTCGATTGGTTCTGCGTACGGTCTGGTTTCTAGGGCTCGGCTCGGTTCATTCACACGAGGGCCGGCGCGGCGGAGAGACAGTCGCGTATGTGCGCGCTGTCATGACTGACACATTTCTGTCCGCACCAGCCGTTACGCATCCGAACAGCGATAACAGAGGGACCAGCTTGCCAAGTTTCATTTTCATCGTCGCAACGGCTGCGTGAGTGACCGCACGTGTTCACCAGTGATGCAAACGCGACCCGAAGACGAACAACACTAAAGTTCCAAATTCAAATTAGACGTTCTCCGTCGACATGACAGCTAACGCGCGAATGTAAATAAATAGTTGAGCACGTAAACATTTTGTGAAAAATTGAAAAGTTGAGTGTTCAATAGAAAGTGTAGATTAAACGGTGGAAAATGACGTCCCGCTCGAAGGAAAAAGTCGCTGCCGCTTTTCGGAAATTTTTCCGATCACCAGAGAAGCTCGATAACGACGGCGCCGGGCCGAGCGGCTCGCCCGCCAGGCGGGGACTCCTACGGAGACACAGGTATTTAGAACGTCTAAGAAAATACATTTTTAATTGATGAAAGGTCAGAATTAATTGATAGATTCAACTTTACAAGTCTTATGTCATAATATTTCTTTGCTTTTTCTCGAAAATATTCTTACCATTGAACAATAATGTTTATGCAGTGGCAGGAGCAACAGTAATATTGTTTACATCGCAACCTGTTACAAGAATCGCGTAACGTCACCTCTTCGATAATTCTGTGCACATAACAATTATTAAAACAAATAATTAAACTCGATTATGTTATCTAAACTGTCTCCTTTCGCATAAATTGTTAAATTAAATTGATTATTTCGTACGTACTTCTGTTTTGTAATACACTACACATGTAAGAATTCAGATTTAGCTTATATCAACATTGGTATTAAATGATTTAGGAACGAATATTCCCAACCGTCACCCCGCTCTGTCTCCACGTGGGGACAGTTGAGAATAAAAAGATTCATCCGTCCCACCTTTTGCGACTAGGGATCGGTTGGAACTTATTTTATTTATTAACCGTCACCTTATTGGTGATAGTGGGACTAAAACGTGGGACGGATGAAACTTTTTATTCTCATCTGTCCTCACGTGGGGACAGAGCGGGGTGACGGTTGGGAATAATCTTTTAGGAACGAGATTAAATCAACAATTGTAAACAAGCTTTAAGGACAACTGTGCTCAGGCGTTAAGTTACCTCAGACGTCAGTTATGTCTTCGACCATGAAGATAGAACATAACCTTACGTAAAGTAATTAATTTAATAACCTTGCATTGCGTTGCATTCAAATATTATCTCACACGACATTCGTAATAAATTTGAGTTTACGTACCTTTGCTAAAACATTATAGACGACGCTTTATTTTATTTTAAATTTTAATTATGTTTTTATTAAGATTGTCTGTCGTTTTGGTCTCACCAATTATTTTTTATTTACCTTTGTTGAAAAATTATTTCAACGTAATTGCGGCCATTCAGAATAAAGAAAATAACCAAACTTCGTATTTCTAAAATAAATGAAAAACCAAGTGGCATTCCATCCGATAGTGTATAAGTAAAGCTCGCGACACACCTTCTTATACTTGCACTATTGCGTGTGTAAAGATGAAGGTGTTTAGTAGGCTTATATTTCTTTTATTTGCAGTTTCTTAAAAAAAAATTGTAAATTGTACATTTAATTTGCCCCATACGTAAGTAAGAAAGAAATAGCGTGTTGATAATCAGAAACGAAATCTTTAAATACCCTCAAAGGCCGGCAACGCATCTGCGGTTCCTCTGGTATTGCGGATGTCCATGGGCGTCGACGAACATCTCGGTGTTTCCGCTGCTCGTTAGCCCCCTCTCTTATAAAAAAAAACCCACAACGCACTAGTAGAAACTTACTATTAATATGGTTGTCGAGTCGGAGAAAGCATATGCTGCTAATATCACAACTTGGAATAGCGAGTTTCTATTTAATCTATCCCCTTATTTTCCATAGCTGATACTCATGTCAAAGCATTTTATTATCTGTATTTTTTTAAAAAGAAGGAAGGATATATTCTGGCACAAGTATTAAAAAGGAAAATGTCTTATAAATAAATGTACTATCGCTTTTTACCTATTTACTACGCTTTTACTCTCTAGTTTTAACCTACTACTATAAAAAAACAGCTGTGAAACGTAAAGAAATAATGATGCAAAAGGCGATAATTATAACTTAGCAAGTTTTCTCGGAATGTGAAAGATACTTCTCAGAATACGTGGGAAATGAAAGTCCTAAATCCGTCTACGGCCTTGGCCACGTCTATATTTAGTGTTTATATAGACAAACTTTCATTTGTACGTACTGAGTCAGGGTAAATAAATCACTATTCATTTTACCATTATTGATGGATTGCGTGACAGATGACATGATCAAGAAGGGAGTGATGACTGAGATGACGTATGATAAAGTTATGTGGAGGACAAAAACCTCCTGCGCCGACCTTACGGAAGTAGGATAAGGAGGAAGATGATAATAATATTAATTTTACCATTGACACAAGAGCAGGCTTATTCCCTAATGCCAAATTTAGTAACTTAACTTGTCTAAAGGACGAATATTTATACGAGTAGATTTTCTTAATCATATAGATTGCCGGTTGCGCAAATTATTCTAGCGCCCCTATAAATGTAAATCATTGGGTGACGCCCGGGCGCCCACTAAGGACAAGCGCCTAGGGTTCCCTCGTAACCGAACCCTAGGTAGTCGTAGCAAAGTCAGTGTGGACTTTTTCTATAGTTCTACTAGGTTAGTAGTCGTCTTCTTTCACGCTGTTGGGGTTTGCGCTTTTAGTTGGCAGCCCTACTGCTGAACTTACCAATATCGGCTGCCGAGACGTCTGCACCGACGTTATGACACACTTTGATATCTATATGTCAAAGTTATACACAATCGGTTAATGTTTTGATTTGTCCGCAGCCTCTCTGACAATCTTATACCTTATAGCTATATTAACGCGTAGGTATATTTAAGTTAACTATACCAAACTGTGTGAGTTCTAATTTTAATGAGTTATTTTTAAACTAGCTTTCGCCCGCGTCTTCTTCCGCGTGGAATTAAAAATAAAAACAAAAATGAGTTGCCTATGTGTTCTTCCAGACTATCCTCTACATCTATACAAAATTTCATAGAAATCAGTTCAGCCGTTTAGGCTACAAACTCTAACAAACATCCATCTATCCATCCATCTAAACTTTCGAATTTATAATATTAATAATATGATTTACATATTTTGTTATATGATTAGCATTTGCCCGCGACTCCGTCCGAAAATATTAAAAAAACAAAAGCCTGTGTGTTCTTCCAGACTATCCTTCACATTAATGCCAAATTTCATCGAGATCCGTTCAGCCGTTTAGCAAATACCTTTTAACAAACATCTATACATCCGTCCATCTAAAATTTCGCGTTTATAATATCCGTAAGATTAACATTAATGTCTTTGATTACGGGTTTTGTATCTTAAACTCTCGATTTGAGTTTTTCTTAATATATTTATTAATTTAATTCAAAAAATTTAGGCCACTAATAATTATTTTTTTAGCCCTGAAATGTTTTTACTCTTACAAACGATTGTTTTGTAATTTTCCAGTCATTGTCTATAAATAATAGAATAACAAAGAGTGTATTTATATAATAAAAATTTTGGGCGCTACATCTCATCTTATGCTTGTACTTGATAAGTCAAAATATAACTAATAAAAAGTATAGAATACAAGCTTTCGCCCGCGACTCTGTCCGCGTGAAATAAAAAAAACAAAAGTGAGTAGCCTATGTGTTCTTCCAGACTATCCTCTACATCTATACCAATTTTCGTTGAAATCCGTTCAGCCGTTTAGGCTACAAACTATAACAAACATCCATCTATCCATCCATCCATCTAAACTTTCGCATTCACAATGTTAGTAAGAAGTATGAAGTATGATTAACAGGTGTTACATTATTGTGATTTCATAATCTGACGGATGGATATTTATTAATTTAACTTGTGAAACATAACTAATATTTTAAATGCATTAATTGGTAATATTTGTTAGTAGGCATTCCAAAACTAGATTAGACTCAGAGATAGATTACATTCTACAATAACACATAGGTATAAATTAAGTTTTTTTTTTCGTCGCGGACAATATCTAGTACTAGCATCATATAAATTCTCTACATTGTGTTAGAGCGTGCGCACACATGAAACTAAAGTATCGAACAACTAAACAGTTGTTGATGAGTCTCACTTTGATTCCTATGAGCTTATATGGAGATGCGCACACTACTCGATTTTTAGTTTTGCAACTAAACAGTTGAATTGGCTGCGAAACAATCGACAATCGCACAACAGTTGTGCTATAGTTTACTCAGAGGTGTGCACCCGCTCTTACTGTATCGGCAATAAAACTCTCGTTAACATTACGTAATCAAGGGAACAATGAGCCGTACAAAGGTGAAAGTCATTATCCATATATCAACACTGACATTGACACGGCACTGAGGTTGGCACGTCGGACACAAGAGAACTCCTGTTGCTGATGTGCCAATTCAAAGTATACTACTAAGATGGAGCCAGTGTTGCGATGTTATAATAAAGTTCAGTGCACTTTATTGATCATGTACATTGCATTTTTAGAGCCTTTGTTTTTTATTCAATCATAAAACCTTATCAACTAGTAAGTGCTTTATCTAATGCAATTACTTTTATGCTGAGATTTCTTATCGATAATGAAGTATTGCAAAGCGAAATAAACTATAAAAGTTTATTGATCTCAAGTCTATTGTACTACGCAACTCTACTGACTCATACAATTCGATAAAACAATTGTACAAAAATAGATCCATCATTCTCGTATGACTGTATGCTGCTTTTTGTTATTGTCATATTTTTATAAAAACAAATTAAAAACAACAACATGTCAATGGTTTGATAATAGAATAAACCACTTGATAATTTCAATAAAAGTAAAATTTACTTTTATCATATTCAATGATGGAAAGGTAAATATTACTTTCCTTCCAAGTCCTAAAATGAAAACAAGACATTTTAACAAAATCCCGTTCTATTATGCTTCTGCATTTTGTGTAATCGAACAACTACAATTTTCAGTTATTAAGTAAGAGATCTTCGTTTGCATTCATACATAATAGCATCAATAAATGAGTTTATTATTCTGTATAGCAGTTATAAATAATCATCGCTGTGGCGGAGTCAATAAACATACAAAACGTGCGGCCTGTACTGATAGGGAGGTCGCGACAAGCCGGCTGCTCCGCACGTGGACATGCGGACAAACCGCAACATGCATATATTTAAGTATATATTCGCCGCACTCATGTTCCAAAACCACATCTAAAGTTAGGATGCACACTAAGGTTTTTATTGACATAAAAAAACTGTTTCTGAGTTGTAAATACCCAAAGGGATGAAGAAAATTGTGGGATTCGACTAGATCTAGATGAAAATAGCAAGCTAATGATCAGTCTAAAAGAAAAGGCTTATAAGCGCCTGAATCCTAATGATTAAGTATTCGGACAATAGATTGTGAGTAAGAAATTAAGTTTTTGAATTCAAACTGCAACAGTACTGTAAAAGGAATTAAAATGGAGCCTGGAGCTAGAGAAAGTTTAGCCACAATACGCAACAGCTGGTCAGAGTACAAGGTGCTATCTATACTAATATTATAAAGAGGAAAGATTTGTATTTATGGATTTTTGTATATATCGAAATAACCCAAAAACTACTGGGCCGATTTCAAAAAATTCTTCCACCATTAAAAACCTATGTTATCAGTAAGTTAAGTTATATTTTTCATTATTTCTTAATTTTTCGCGGGCGAACTCGCGAGCAACAGCTTGTTTATTATAAAAGCATTGAGTGCAGTTAGATAGAGACGCGGCTTAGTGCTCTCAATTCTTTTATTCGACCAGTCAGACCGTAGACGTTCCCTCTGATAGATAAATTGGATATATCCTCATTGATTAGTGGAAGGAAGCGGCATTGTAACGCCTTACGTACTCGCTAAACGAATAATTGTTCCCCCGTTGTTATTGTTACATAATTCAATTAAAAACATTAATAAATCTACTGAGGTTTAAAGGATATTTGTCAATAGTAAATTGTTGTTTGCCAATACGACTTAGGGTCCTTCAAGAAGCGAGCCTATCATTTCCTCAAACGCCGGCAACGCATCTGTGGTTCCTCTGGTGTTACGGATGTCCATGGACGTCGTTGACCACCTCGGTGTTCTCGCCGCTAGTTTGCCCCCATTTATTATAATATAAAAGAAAAAAAAATTGTTGGCAAATAATGCAGAAAAATCAATGCTCGGTAAAAGCATTTATTGCGTTGAATTATTTATTCTAACAAAGGAAAAAAAACACTCATCTATATTTCTACGCAATATCATTGTATGATATAGGAACGCATATTCCCGACAGACCATAAACGTGAATGCTTTGTAATTGTACAATGCTGCTGCCTACATCTTTTGTTTTGCGATTTGTCTTGTTATCTAATAGATGTCCAGGATTATAATGCGTAAAGCGTGTTTTATTATTTTTTCTTTCCATAAATGCCTTCGACTGAAAGAATGAATTTAAGAATTTTCGCCAGGGTTCTTCTGTACTTAATATTATAAAGAGGAAAGATTTGAATTTTTGGTTTTTGTATGCATTGAAATAACTCCAAAACTATTAGGCCGATTTCAAAAATCCTTTACCACTTAAAAGCTACGTTATCAGTGAGTGACATAGGCCATATTTTTTTATTATTTTCTTAACACCTATTAATTATATAAGCACTATATAACTACGTGTATTCCTTGCCAAACGTAAATCTGTCACTTAGATCACGCGCGTTAATGCTAATTAACTGACTAAATTATAACTGACTAATGACTTAATAATTACTCTATTTAACTTTAATTTGAGTGCAACTTCTTTTGTAAAGAAATTAAGGTCATCTTGAATAATTAAAGACGGGAATCATTAACGTCAGCTCTAAAGGTTTTACGTCAATAAATTATATTTTTCTTGCGTACTAACTTACGACATTCAAGTAAATGTTATTGTGACACTCGATGTGTTACTTTCCCAGCATCTGTCACGTCAACTAAGACCGAAGGTCACGCCATAATCTGATGCAAATGATATTTATTACATTCCTTAGTGCAGTGCCATACAGGCGGCAACGGACCGCCGTCACAAATGACTGGTTACACTAACGAATGATTTTCCGGAATTATACGCTCCAAAGAGATTTTAGCTCTTCAATGGTTTTGAAATAGTTTGTTGGAACTTCTCATTCGATTTGGTTGGACCACTGAATTGTGAAATTCCTACGAACCATACCCTATGTGCGATATTCTCGTTTATTCAGAGACATGACGATGAGACCGAATTTTCATTTTATACCTTTAAGTTATAATTCCAATATGAATGAAGTATTTTTTTTGTTCGGCATTCGTGTGGCGGCAGTGATGCCACCGGTGTGGCATATCACTTAGTCATAGTCCTTCAGTTACTCACCTAAAAGACTCGTGACGCGTCATCGCTCGACAATTAGCCGTTATCCACATCCTTGTACATTCATACCACTCCCACTATTGCACTCCTTTCTTATATTTCAAACAACGGTAAACAATGGGCTCTAGAGCTTTCTAATCTCTCCCTTTGTTCTAAGCTTTTAACAATAGTAGATCTTAGCTTTGTCTTTGATGAGACTCGTAAAACTTAATTGTAAAGTTTCACAGTCTATACAACTATTAATACATTGTAAGATTTGATTAAATTAAACAAATTATGATGGAAGTTCGAAGTAAATATGTGAAAAAAGTTTTTTTAAGTTATATACAGATGGTAGAATGTTTCGAGAAAAAGCAATCAAATTTTTAATATCTATTAAAATCAAACAAGATATCTATAAGGTTGTTGATCAAATTGTAAGTTTCCTTCACGGAAATCGTATATTTTATAGCCATAAGTTTATAGCAAGTTATAACAGGTTGATTGAACGTAAGTTACGTTTACATTCGCTATATATGTAATCAGTTACGTCAATTTTCAATGGAAAAATTGCGTATGTTGATACATTGTAACAGAGCCCTCAGAGCCACACCACCTAGACCTGTACAATACTGATGTTATAACATTAAGGACTAATGACTTTTTATTTCTTTTGATTATGAGCTATGAAAATAAAAGGCGGAAACATAACGCGACCCCCGTAATACTAACTAATATTATAAATGCGAAAGTTTAGATAAATGGATGTTTGTTAGAGTTTGTAGCCTAAACAGCTGAAGAGATCTGGGTGAAATTTGGCATAGATGTAGAGTATAGTCTGGAAAAACACATATGCTAATTGCTTTTGTTTTGTTTTTAATTCTAAGCGCTGTCGCGAGCAAAAGCTAGTATTAACTAATTAGCTAAATCCATGGATATCCTTGAAAAGTCTCAGAGACTAAAATGGAAGAAAAAATCCCTCGATCAAAAGACCTTAGATCATATGGGAACGGTAATTGACATTTCAAGTCCAATTATGAGCATATCTAAATCATAACGAATTTTTCACACATTGAATAATTCCATAGATTTAAAGTAAAAAAACCTTATATGTCATTTCCATTACAGATTAAGTGGATTTGCTAATGCTAGTTTTAGCATCCGTTTGGACTACGTCGTATTAAATCTATTTTGTTACTTGACACCAAATGATCCGTTACAGATACAAAATACTATGAAATTCAACCTCGTGCCAGCTAAAGTATGAACGATGATATCCACTTCCCTTGAGGATGTTGTGACTTATGACGGTTTGAAATTACGAGATAGGAGTATGCGAAAAATAATTATATGTAACGGATAGATCAAAATATACAGAATGAAAAACAACTTGTATATCAAATTGTACATAACAAGCAAAGATTGTATGATTTTATTATTAAATATTTTATTTCATTCATTCGTTTAAAAGCGCGATTTTTATTCTATCAAATACATTGCCAGTACCATTATAGTACATATTGTAAAAGAATATTTGAACGCTGGAAAGCTCTTTTATTATCGAGTAACACTATGCTACGTTCTCTCTTCTCTTCTCTGTCTGTAAAAGGAGGAATCTGGGACGATTTGCTAGTATTACTTATATCAAATCCAATATATTTTTAAACGTATTTCAGATTCCATTGTGTTTAGCGAACATGTTCCATATAAATTGCTACATTATCATCGTCTTCTGCAAATACATGTAGCTATTATCATAAAAGCTCGCAGACACGAATCCCAGTCGTTTTGTAATGCGTAGACACGGCGCGGCTTGGTACGAAGGTTACGCAAATAACAAAGAAACAAACGTTTAAATATTAAAACGTGGCGTGTGTGAAATGACTGCGATTTAATCGCTGTATTCCGATTTTCTGGTAACGATATTTTGATAGACTACTCAAGTAGATCAATAATAATGTTTTCACTTGAACAACAACCACGCTAATGTAGTACTATAGGGAAACTTGCAGTGTAATAGCGACTTACGAGCTCTTTAATAAACTCGTTACATGTTTTGTTGTATGTTTTTATCAAGGGCGGATTCAGCGTTGGCGCCAGGGGGGGTCACATTCATAGTCGTGGTCAAACTAAGAGCGTGACAAAATATGTAAATATATTTTGTCAAGCTCTTGTCTTGACCGACCAGCTCAGGGGGGTCATGACCCCCATGACCGCCCCCCTGGATCCGCCGTTGGTTCTTATATACTTCCTAAGTCACTTAGGTCCCTGTACTTCGTAAGATGCAAAATATTTATGACAAGCCGTTCAAACGTGACGTACAAATTAAAGATAAATTTCTGAATACAATGTTTCAAAAGATGTTTTAGCTCGTAAAGTGAAGGGGATTTGTTATAAGTAAAGGCCAATTACATAAATACATTTACAGTACAACCATAAATTGTGAAATACATCATCAAGTAAAACTTTTTGATTCCTTGTTTTTTTTTTTATTAAATCTATCATAACATGGAAATCGTCGAAGCTAATTAGCATTAAAAAGTTCTAATTAATTAATTCTTTAATTAGTTTTTTTGACACAAAACCTGTTTTTATAATTATCAAAACAAACACATGGTACAATAAGGTATAATGTTTCGCAGACGCTGCACACATCAATACATAATAAAACAATGAATTTAACATAAACGTGATTGCTCAAATACGCAGACCCACGTGAATGGTGTGCGATACGATGTGCATAATAAATTAATTGCGATTCACAAAAGTAGGTAACCTTATAAATAAAATATGCACTACATAAACTACACAACAACATACGCACGCAAAACCACAGAGACACAAAAACTTAGTGAATGGATCATTTTTTACTTTTTGGCATTGTCGTAGTCACTTTTATCTTCTTTATTCATCATCAACTTGCCCTTATCCCTTATGGAGGGTCGGCACAGTATGTGCTGCTCTTCCATAAATCTCTATCAGCCGTCATATCTGATCTTTTCATCGTTTTATCTTCTTTATTAAAATATGAAATCATATTTCACAGAGACGGCGTAAGCCCTGCGGAGGCGGCGGCGAGCCTGCCCTCGAGCCCCGGCGCCACATCCCTCGTCAAAAAGAAGGGTAACGGCGCTAGTGCGGGCGAGGTCCGGGAGCGTGCCGCGGCTGTGCGCACGCGCAGGCTCATGAAGGAGCTCAAGGAGATACAACGCCTGCAGGAAAACCGGGCTGAACCCGTCTTCACGGTACTAAATCAATTAACACCATATATCTTAAAAACAAATTTCAATTTGCTTCATAAAGAAATCCAGCTAAAGCTCTTTTTGTAAGATCTATTGCAATAGATTCTTTTCTGCCGTCTTTAATATAGTCTAGTTCAGCGATCAAATATAACGCTAGTTAACAACTGATAGAAATATAAAGATACACTGGAATGCACTGTGCGATTGCCAGTGTCGGGTTACGTTTTATCAATTGTAATCCAACACTGGAATCTATCGCTGGACTGGAATAAAGTAAACTGGACAGAAGTGTGTGTATCTGAACTAATATTTAAGAAGGAAATGAGACATAGTTCTAGTTTTTTCTGTGGATAGTTGTTTTGTAAACGGTCATTCACCGGGTTAGCTGACCTACTTTCTAAACGTTTAGATATAATATTTTCAGTAATTATCATCAAATAAAAGTAAGTTAGAGTATCACGCTGTTGACCTCGTTTCCGGGTCTTCTTTAATGTTATTATTTTTGTTGCAATAATGACATGTTGACGAATAATATTTAACAATGTTTATTAAATGAATACGTAGTTACACCGTATAGAACAATACGTTTTTTTAACTAAAACTTATAAGTTAACTAATAGTTTCATGACATAACTTAAGCAACTATTGACCATGGTCATGGAATAGGTGTGGCTGTTTGTGATAGTTAAATGACTTGCTCATTTTTAATGCCACTACGGTACTAAAGAAACGAAATAAACGCGCGTTAAAAATTAAATAATCTCTATTTACAAACCTAGTTTCGGCCGAGTTATAGATAACGAATAGTGGTACGCGAATTAAAATAACAATTGTAGATACTTCGCTCTTGTTTTCTAGCGAAATGGCACAGTAATTATAGTGATCTATAAACAATACTGGCAAGCAAAGTGGCCCGATATATCGTTTGTTTTATTTTGCCCTCAAATGTTCGGAAAACAAGTGTCACTTTACTATGATTTTGATGTTTTCAGGTGGAACTGGTGAACGACAACCTATTCGAGTGGCACGTCCGCCTGCACCAGATCGACCCGGAGAGTGATTTGGCGGGGGACCTGCGCGAGCTACACATACCCAACATCTTGTTGCACCTCATCTTCCCGGAGAACTTCCCCTTCGCGCCACCCTTTATGAGAGTTATCGAGCCGAGGATAGAGAAGGGCTTTGTTATGGAAGGTAAGCTGAAAAACTCTTTATATTCTCATTATATCTTACTAATATGCGGAATGCGGAAGTTTGAGATAGATGGATGTTGTTAGAGTTCGTAGCTTAAACGGCTAAACGTATCTCAATGAAATTTGGTGTAGACTTAGAGGATAGTCTGGAAGAACACATAGGCTGCCTACTTTTTAATACCACGCGGCCAGAGTCGCGAAAATGAGAGATAAATAAATTAGAGATTCCTGATGCTCAATTTAATATTTGTTTTTGTATCAGGTGGAGCGATATGTATGGAACTACTAACACCTCGTGGATGGGCCTCCGCGTATACAGTAGAGGCGGTAGTGATGCAGTTCGCCGCGTCTGTGGTCAAGGGCCAGGGTCGTGTGGCGCGCGCGCCGCCCCGCCCTTCGAGGGAGTTCTCCCGCCGCCGCGCGGAGGAAGCCTTCCGCTCCCTCGTCAAAACACACGACAAGTACGGCTGGGTCACTCCCGCGCTCTCCGATGGTTGAAACATCGCACACAAGCGCGGTCTCTCGCCTTGTACACATATTGTTGGCAATGTCAACTCACAAATACTCTGATTCCGAAGGTAGTGTATGTGTTGTGAATATGTGCATGTGCCATCCTCATAGTTTTAAAGTTTTAAGAATAGATTGTAAAGCTTTCGGATTTCTTTAAATGTTACACAATACCCAAACCTAGTCGATGTAAACAGACATTCCTGACATCTGTGCTCCAAATATTTGTGTCGTTGATGTTTTTATAACGATTTCGCTTTTTGTAAAACAATGTTTATTTTAATGTCTACTATAAAACAAAATTGTATTCGTTAATGTATTAAGGAATTGTGAATTGTCTGTGAAAATGTGTGTGTGCATAGATTTTTGAAATGTACTTAGTTTAGTGGAAATGGACATCGTGGATGTTTTATACAATAGGTTATTGTTATATTTTATTAATGTAGTAAGTGATATCTACATTATTTTAATATATTCGTCTATATTTATTTCGTATCGAATGTGTACTTTAGCATAATGTATGTAAATTAGGACTTGCATATTTTAGTATTAAACCAACTTTGTGAAAGTATTTTGTGCCAAACATGCTCATTTCTCTAGGCATTTTTACCATTCTCTATATTTACTTTTATCGTATTTTTTTAAGTTTGGTTTAATTTTTTCCCTTGGGGCATAAATAGTCCAATTTTTTTTTATTTTAATATATCTCAATGTCTAAAAGGAAAATATTTCCGTCCCAAAGTCATTTAAATCATTTTAATAATATGTACATGTTTATATGTATAACATAGTAGTTTGCATAAAAATGTCATAATTAGAAAATGCAATTGTGTAGTTTCTTTTTTTATTATTCGTATTTAAATTAATTAAAACGTGCGCTTGTTTTAGACGCATGTGCTACGTGTAGTGGTTTTTTTTTCTTCGATTCCAAGAGTATAAAAATGCTCAATTTATTAGATAATTATAAAAGGCTTGTGGCAACATTTAAATATAAAATGATTGATATTTAATATAAGTAATTTAGGGACTCGATGTTGTTGATTTGTTTGGTAAACCAAAGATGTTTATTTTTATGTAATTTCTGAATTCAGTGCAAAATGTGTATTTATACCTGAATTTAATGTACAATGTTATCGATGTAATAAATTACCTGCTCAAAAATTGCCTTTGATTCATTTATCATTTCACAAAACGTTACCTGATGCACGTAAAACGAGTCTGTTAATATTTTTTCGAGTTTACTTGTAGTTCAGTTCAGTTTCTTGTCTATGGCACTCCCTTAGCGGATTGGGCCAGTGTCGAGTGAGTTTACTTGTATCATCATGGACTTTGTATGTTTATACAGCGCCCCCTATCGGGCAAAAAAGTAACTAAAAACACCCAATTTTGATGACTTCACATTTTACATATAGACACTGCTAACTAGAAAAATATCAAAATGGTCCCAGACCTGTAAGGTTAGGAAGCCTTAATTAATATAGGTAGATGACCAACCAAAGGCAAAAAATTATAAACTCAAGTTGTTTTCCTTTATTTAGCTTTCACAGTACACAGCATGAGACTTGTTACAATTATCCTTACAAAAAAAAAAACTTACTCTGCATAAAAAAAACTTGCAATCAAAGATTTTCACATTTATTTATGTAATTGTGTTTATTTTATACATAGAATGAGAAATAAAATTAAACAGTTATAAATATGAGACAATGATCACAGAATTCACTCCCCGCCGCGCAGAGCTAACACCAAATGCAGCACTGATCCACCTTGTACTTTGTAATCTTGCGCCGTTTTCTCATCATTCCTGTAACAATGTTATTTATCAAGCTAGTGTCACTTAAACATCAACTTAAGATATTATACTGGTACACCAGTACACACACTTTTATAAAATACTAGCTTTCGCCCGCGACTCCGTCCGCGTGGAATTAAAATAAAAACAAAGTGAGTAGCCTATGTGCTCTTCTAGACTATACTGTACATCTATGCCAAATTTAATCGAGACCCGTTTAGCGGTTTAGGCTACAAACTCTAGCAAACATCCATCCATCCATCTAAACTATCGCATTTATAATATTAGTAAGATAGCTTTTGCCCAAAACTCCGTCCTTGTGAAATTTAAAAATAATAAAAAAAGAAATGAAAAAATATAGCCTATGTTACTCACAGATAAATTACCCTTCTAACGGTGAAAAAAATTTTAAAATCAGCCCAATAGTTTTTGAGCCTATTCATTACAATCAAACAAATAAAGTTTTCCTCTTTATAATATTAGTATAGATTGTATATCCTAATATAGAATATAAACATCCTAGCTTAGGGTTTCATCAATAGACTTTATATCATCATTTTCTAATACTAGTGCACATATTTGCATATTCTGAAGAATTTCCCACTATGGGACTTAAGATTTAATTTTCCATAATGCCTCATGCAAGTGCTTTGTCAATGAAAACCTAGTTATATGCATGGAGAAATCTCACTCATCCTTGCTATTCTGGATGAATCTGTTTTTCATGTTGTAACAGAATCAACCAATATGTTACTAGATTATTCAGAGACTAATTTATCTCCTAAATACACTCAATTTACAAAAATGTGTGATTCTTTTATTTTTAAATTGAATATTGGTAAAACAATCCATCCCGGGAACATCTCACAGTATTATTGTATACTGAGACCTGATAACTAAAGTGCGAAGTGCGTAAATCATATGTAGTTGAGAATAAAACACATTTTAGACGCAATTTCTCAAATAAAATAACGATTAAACATACAAATATGTTTTAGAGTCAAATAGATATACCTACATTTGTTTGCCAGAAAAAATAAGCCGCTGTTGTTGCGGTGGAATGCCTTCTTTTTCTTCAACTCGTTCTTTAATCCTCTCCACTTTATCTGTAGGCTCTATATCTATCTCAATCTCTTTTCCAGTGAGTGTCTACAACAAAAATAGGTTATGTACCAAGAAATCTAATGCAATGAAAAATCTTAAACATTAAACATACCTTGACCTTGATAAGCATGATGAAAACTTAGTAATATAACAATTCTAATTAAAATCAAGCTTTACTTTAAGTAAATTCTAAAATCTGCAAGTATCGGAATCTAAACTGTCAATGTCATTAATTGACGTTTTTTCAGTTTTTCACAGACAAATATTTTTGTTTTTGCCGCTCGAGAGTCACTGGATAGCGTCATTGAGTTGTAAATCACAAAAACTGTTTAAATTGTGGTTACATTTTTAAATGCACCACGTTCCTTATGCTTTTCAAGTTATTTTTCAGGCGCTATAGCGCCATTAATTCAATTGGTATTTAATTTCAGGGTGTACCGGTAGCTTCAATTATGTTATACCTATCTTTCTTTGCTCTTTGATATTGTCCTTTCTGTCACTGTCAGTGTCAAACAGTATAGTAAGGCAATGTTTGGTTACTTTTTTATTTGAAAAAAGATCTAATTACGAAATTAAACATTTAAATGTAACCAATAAATATGGAGGAAATCAATGTGATATTTGAAAGAATCGAAAATATTACCAAAACCGGTGAGTCGACTTAGTTTATATTAGTTTTTAACTTCTGTATTATTTTGTAACAAAACCTTATTTTCAGATGATTCTGGGTTCATACCATGGTTACTGCAAAATGTCGATACAAATAGTAAAGATAAGGATGCTATTTTTATCTCTCAAAGGACTTTTCTTCATAAAATATTTGAGGAAATAGATGATTTAGCGGCGTACATTAAAAACGATGATACTGTGCTTATTAGTGTGAAGAATCAAAAGCTATTGAGAACATGCTTCCAGCTGATTGTTTCACTTGGTATATCACCATGTTTGGTGCCCGGTCTGGGTATTAGTTTGTCTAAAAGATCAGCATTTACAGCCATGTTACCTACTACTGACTTATCAGATGAGCAAAAGTATGAATTACTAACAGATTGTACAGATTTCTTTGTAAGAAGTTATATTATACCTGTTTTAAAGAGTATAATAATCAGTTTCCATTTATCGGAATACTTGGCTGCATTAATACAACTTTCCTTTGCACCATTAAAAAAACCTGGAGTTTATACAAATTTCACAATGACACAAGAATTGTATGATAAATTAAATGTAGATAGAAAGAAATATATAAATATATATGATGATTTAGTGAACAATTGCTTCCAACCAATACTTATGAAGGAACTTTTAGTGTTACAAAATGTAATAGACAAGACACCTCCCGCATTTGTTAAAAGGACAATAACAAAAGAGTTGAGTCGACGGCTTATAGCACCTGGAGGATTGCTAAGTCTGATCAGATGTTTTATGGATAGTTTAGAAATGGATTCGGGAATAGAATGGAAAAAATTTGACATAATTTGCAAATTGATTGCAACAAAACATGGAGATACATGCGATGATGAATATCTGCAAAATATTTGCAACCAATTGAAGCAGATTCTTGTATTAAATAATACAAAATATTTGACAACTGCAACAGCTTGTTTAATAACATTGATGCAAAAGTATCCGGACTCAGTAGCGGTTACCACTTTAGTAAAAGATGTTTTTGATACATTTAAATGTGAAAATATAATTGAATCATATTTACCAGGAACAATAATATTAACAACACAACAAATAGAACATAAAATACAAACTTATCATTCTTCTTTAAGTTTGCCAAATCAAGAAATTATTACAAAACTCTTAACCCCAAATTTGCCTTTATTATTTCTGATTGGTATTAAATGTACCAATGGAGAAATGAAAAAGAAATTAAACGAGATTTTAATTAAATGTATGGAGAAAATGGATAAAAAGGCAATACCTGGTTTACTGAAATTGATTTTATTTGGTGATACAACTATATCTAAAGTTATAGTTGAAGAAATCCAAGCAGGTTTAATTTTGAAAGCAGTAAATAATACTTATCCTTCAGATGATGCACTTTTCTATTTCATAGAATTATTCAAACAGATATCCGATAACAGTTTTAATCAAGCTATATTAGAAACAGCTTTACAAATGCTAATTGATTTGAGTTTGCAAAGAAATAAATTTAAAACAGAACCTCTTTTAGCACCAGAAGATGAACCAGTGTTACTCAATGATTTAGATAAACAATATATTAACATTCTGCAATTATTATCTGTGATATCAGATTCAGCAAAAATAAATGAATGTTTGAAAAAATCTCCTCAAACTGTTTTCAATTTTATAGAATATTTTCTTCAAGAAAATAAAAAGAACAGTGAATGTGAATCTATTGCTTTGGTTCTGTTGAATACCATACTACCAAACATTGACGATTTTAGGGAAACTGTTAGATTAAAACACATAATCCCGATATTAGAAAAAATAGCCCAAAATGAATCAAATATTAATAGTATTTTATGTAAGGAAGCAATATTATTAATTAATGGTGAAAAGGTTAAGAGTAATTCAGCTTATGAAAAGGCTGTGTCCAATGCGTTTGACAAATTGTTACCTACAAGAGCACATGGTATTATAGAACTCACAAAACTAATTGATATACAAGATGCTGAAACAATATCCAAACGTCATTTAGTTTTTTGTTTATTTCAGGTAATCATTATAGTATAATCAATGCTGAATACAAAAACTTGTTTTTTCACATGAAAAAAAAATTAAAACTTATGCGATCCCTCGGATCTTAATTTTTTTTTAAAGTCGTAGTAGTAAAGTAACCATTAAGAGGTTAAATTGGACTAGACTTTATTTACAATGTAAGGTGACAAGTGAGCAAATAAGCAACTGTTTGTTTTCGTCCATCTGAACAAAACTGTAGTGTTTCCTACATTAATGTTATAAAGCACAGATTTGTATTTTTGTATGTGATGATAAACTCAAATACTATTATGTTAATTTCACAAACTTTTACCATTAAAAAGCTACATTATCTATTGTGTAGCTTTTTAGTAAATTTGTACTAGTTTTTTTAAAATCACGCGCTGTCGATGTCTCCGGCAAAAGCTAGTTAGTAATTAACACACATATGATTTAATTGGAATGTTTCAGGAACAATTAAAAGATTCAGATTCATACATTTACTTAGCTGCAATAAACGGTATCGCCTCGTTATCAATGCATTGCACTGAAGATGTACTAAATGTGATATGCAAAGAGTTCCTAAACATCTCCACTTCCCTTGGAGGTGTAGAAACTAAAGAAATGCAAAATAAAATACAAGAAATGAGATTGAAAATAGGTGATATCATTGTGAAAGTGACTAAAAGACTGGGTAAGAATTTAGTTGTGTTTTTCTTATAATTTTAATAAAATTATTTTTTTCTCTAACTCACTGTACTAGTCGCTCGGAGGCAGAGACTGATCATGTAGAGAATTGAAAAATGTTAAATAGACATAAAAACTACTTCAAATATAATCCTATAATTGCCCCCACATCTAACCTAAATGATAGGCTGACACCACTATATTTAGATTTCTTAAACCACTAACTTTTGATGTCCTAAAAATTACCTAAACATATCAATATTAATTATTATTCACATAGAAATGTAAAAATTTGATCTTTTATACTTATATAATTTATTTGCAGGTGATATGAGTATCATTCATAAAACAATACTATTGAATACAATGTTGTCTGCATGCAGAGACCATGACCCGTTGTTGAGAGCATCTGCATTGTCCAATTTGGCTGAGATTGCTTTAGTCCTGCATTATAGGATTGGATCTATAATTTATGAGGTAAGTTATTCCTAATTTTTTACTTACAATAATGTGTAAACTTTATGTTTCAAATATAAGTCTAGGTAACTTATTGCAGAGGCAAAAAATATTTATTTAAAAATAACTAAGTGTGTAATAGAGTGGGAAAAGTCTAATTTTTTACAAGACTTGAAAGTTCCTATTAGGTAAGGTATTAAAAATATAAACTACTAGCTGTTGCTCGCGACTTCGCCCGCGTGATATTAAAAAATATAGCCTATGTTACTCACAGATAAATAACCTTTCTAACGGTGAAAGAATTTTAAAATCGGCCCAGTAGTTTTGAGTTATTTCAATACATACAAAAATACAAAAATACAAATCTTTCCTCTTTATAATATTAGTATAGATAACTAGACATTATTGTAAATAATTAAAGTTATTGTACGCCTCTTTAATTTTCTATAATTTCCTTTTTTTCCTAGGTTTTGTTATGCGTTGGAAGCATAATAGAGTCAGATAGAGCTATAGAATGCAGGAGGGCTGCTGTTATGGTTATATCAAGTTTACTCAAAGGTCTAGGAAAGGAAACATTAATCCAGCTGAAAGAACACTTACTTCCTTTATACAGGACTCTAAATCAACTATATAAAGACCCTAATGAAGACCATGCAGTTAAACTCCACGCACAAATAGCCCTTGAAGAACTCAATGATATAGTGTATCAGTTTTTACTACCTAATGTTGATATGGAAAAACCATTTTCGTTACTAAACGAACCAAAAGATATAATTTACAAATAAATGTACTATATGTTCATTTTTTTTTATTTCTTCACTCATTTTTTTCTTATTCTAGATTATAATTAAAAATACACGATTATATGCTATCTTTGTATGGCCATCATAGCACAGTGCAAGTGTCCAATTGTCTAAAATAAAAGATTAAAATTAATTTGAGACCAAAACACTATACAATCTTCTTTCTAATACTCTTTGTACATACATTAGTTTTGCTTCGACCACTAATCGGGTCAAAGCATACAAAATATCTTTATAATTAAAAACTACAAACGTCATCAAACTGCAAAACTATTTTCCACTTTGATCTTGAACATCTGTTGATTTAGGATCAAAAGGCATAACGGAGTTTTTAGCGCAAACATCAAATTTATCAGAATTTACGTAAGCTACTTTGACCTAATTAAATCACAATATAATACAACACAACACGTGCAACTAATAAATAAACCTTAGTACTTTACGCCTCCGACGTATTGTCTCCTTCGTTACTTTTCTTCGTTCCTTCTTTTTCTGACAATGTTATTGAGTACACGGAACTTCTATCTGAAAATCTATCCCTGTTCCGTCTTCCGAATATACTACTGCGCATCGACGACATTGTTGTGATAGATACGTTGTCTTTGTCCGTTTGTGGCACCATCTTCCATATGAGTAGTGCGATGCCGCCAAACGCAGCGACTACCAAGAACATCACTAATAACACTTCGCCAAATGCACCTGAAAATACAACTTTATTAATCTAAAATTGTTCAAAATATAAAATAGTTCAATAATTTTATTTTTAAGTTTTTTAAGCTAGCGCTTGACCACCATCTCACCTACTGAGAGTGAAGATGTTGTCGAAAGATGGTACTACCCTAAGATACAATTGCTTTCAATTCTTATAGAAAATATACACAAAGGCACCTTTAGTCACCACTAAACCATATCATGAACGCTGGAGAATCATTTTTTAGTAATGGATCATGTCAACCATCGCCTGAATGTATTTAGCTTATATAGGAAATTGATTATACTTGAATTTAAATTACAATAACAAGCATCCTTAATTATTGGAATTCAATATTAATGAAAGTTCTTGTAGATAACGTACTTTGTTGAGTTTCCTCTTTGCGTGCTTCAAGCCTGGCCGGCTGTAGATCATTGTAGTCCATATCCTGATTGTCGTACGGCTCCACGGAGCCTATCGGCTTCGTCTGATGCAGAACATCCCCAGGGTCGGCTTTAGGTAAATTAATACCAGCTCTGACCGTAAGAGTTTCTGGTTTATATGTACACAAAACTAGAAATCTGAAATGAAATAAATAGTACGTCATTATATTAAAATAGCGTATCTCAGGTAAAGAAATTATGTAGTCGATTCTCTTCTCGATTATTGGTTCTCTAACTAGAGTGAGGGTTTAACAGTGACTTTCCGTAGTTGATATACATACCGACGTGTGCTATGCGTCAGTATAGGAAGATTCTCTTGAACGATGACGTAGGTAGCGACAGTCGTGTCATTGACCTCTGAGCCGCACTCCTGGTGGTGTATCCTAAGGATGTAGGCGTCCTGCGCGCTGCGTGGGTTGCCTTGCAGCGCGCACCGCTCGGGCCCGCCGTCAGCCGCCTCCACCGCTATACGCCCGCCAAAGTACGGACCAGTCGATACTTCTACTTCGCTCGCGTGTGGCAGGCATTGCGTAGCACGAGCTGAAACTGTTAAAGTTACATTTAGATGGCGTCACAATGGAGTATATATGCGCGCAAATAGAAGCAAAAGAAAGATACGGTCATTTTATGAGTGAATTTTTACAATAGTAGTTTTCGAGGAAAACAAGAACAAACACAATTAAATCTTTACAATTTTACTAATATATAAATAAAGGAACTTACATCCTTTAGTAGGTACAATGATGATCTTGGATCCAATAGACTGAGGGTCAGCTAAGTCGCGTGCGTCTCGCCTCACGGGGCGGACCTCGAACGAGTATGTGGTGGCCATGCGCAGACCGGAGATGTGCGTGCTGTAAGCACGCCCGCGTCGCCCACTCGGCGTCGTCGTCGGTATGTCGCCAGTACGGCTGCGACCCGCTTTTTCGCTTTCTTGATTTTCTACTACCTAGGAAAAATAACTTAATAAGCATGGTAAAGTTCCCTTTACCAGATATTCTGGTTTTGTTTT
Organism: Papilio protenor; assembly: GCA_029286645.1. Classification (NCBI taxonomy): domain Eukaryota; kingdom Metazoa; phylum Arthropoda; class Insecta; order Lepidoptera; family Papilionidae; genus Papilio; species Papilio protenor. The sequence goes on from JAGSMZ010000002.1 coordinate 6,663,411, forward strand.
TAAAAGATAGGTCACTAATAATATTTCCTCGTATATATGCGTTAATTAATTTATTGACTTAGATTAAGTTTGATGCACCTCGATATTTTAACGCGAGTTCTTATCATTCCGCTATGATTATGGTTATTTAAATTTTATGTTAAGAAAAACACTAAAGACAAATCGTTAAACGAACAATAAATCTCCTGACCGCTTATTTAGCGGCGCGGTAAAGCACCTGAATGTAATAACGAGCATTAGGGCGGCGGCGGAGTGGCGTCACGGTCACGCCTGCCGCCGACACCGCCATTATATCCCGTTCTATGCCAGATACAAACCGGGCCGACCCTACTGATTCGAATTCAGATATTTTAATGTATTTAATATGCAAACGGCTTTCTTATAAGCCATTGAAACTACTATTTACCGAAGTTTCGGCCTTTCTTATCGCGTATACAAATTAAAAATAACAGTCATCATAAATGAACACGTAACCAGTACCGGCGTTAAGGTAAGCCGGACTGGGTGACCGTCCAAGGATACTAATTTAAAAAAATATCTTTGACTGAACAAATAAATATGAAAGGTAAGTAATTTAAAAGCTAATGCTTAACAGACAGTACACCGATTGTCAAATGTTTTTCCTTCAACTTACTTTAGTGCGACACCTGTACTGCCCCCAGGCCTGCAGCTCGCAGTAGTGCACTTGGAAGGCGAGCAGCGGCTGTCCCTCCTCGCTGCCGTACTCCCAGCGTAGCCGCACGTCGCGGAAATCCGGCTCACCGATCAGATGCAGGACCTCTGTATAACATTATTTACATTTTAAACTATTAGTACACACTAATTCCTTCACCGTACAACGGGTATATCTGAAAAGAGATTCAAATATGTACGAAGTCAATCAATCAGGAGTAGGCCAGCATGGTTGACTAAAGCTTAGTCAATCCTTACTTAGGGTACACATGAACCCCACGATAAGGTCGCAAATGAGCTGATGGAGTCGCACTACTTTGCGGGCAGAAAGTGTACGAGTTAGTCTGATATAAACATACAAATGTGATGGTTTAGAAGACACCCCGAAAGCACGATAGGAACCAGCAACGATACGCCCAATGTGTATTAGGAGTAAACACTTCCATTTTCACGCTCCAACACTTCGTTTTCTAAAGCGATTTGTGTAATTGACTTCCTCAGTCTGTCGAGACGCTCGAATGCGCCGACGATCCAGCGACCCGCTCGCTCTATTGACCTAAAGAAATTACATAGATTTAAATTGTATTCGCTACACTCTGGTAATAAGCACGTATGATATGCAGTTTGCCAATTACGGAACTTTAATGGTGCATTTCAATTAACATGATATTAGAAAATGAAAGGATCGAAAGAAAGTTTAATTTTTACGGAAGTAGAAATAGAAAGCCGTGGATAGGAAGTAGGAAGAAACTGCACGTTAAACATCTCTGTTTATCTGTGTTAAGGAATTATTGATGTTATCCGTAATTTAATTAGTGAAAACTAGCACATAGTTTAGATTGACAGATCGCGCTACCGGCCGCCGGGCGCGCTCTCCCCTGCAGCCAGCCGCACTGCCCACAGCCCACTGCTGCACCGTAATGAGCAAATTATCTAAGTAGCACAATAAACAGATACATTGCAAACACTACTAGGGGTGTGATCACTTATACTTCGCCTAAAACTTCATTTAATATTTTAAGTTAATTAACTCCACTCGAAGTGAAAATTTGTATTTCATATACCAGAATTAAATACCCTAATAATTTAATCATTACACAGTAATGTTTACTCACTGCACTATCATTACTAACAAATCTATCAAAAATAAAAAAAGTCCTCGATTAATATCTAACCGGATGGCTCGTGACAAATTACCCAGCGATCACCGGATTTAGCTCCGACAGATAAAAGACCCCAACATAATAAAAAATACAATTTATGTCCGCAGATGACAAGTTTAAATTAACTAACCAAATAGAAAGCGTTGCAAAACAAAGTCGTTGGGCTATTTACATAAGCTTCAATAAGTGTTCACTCCCTCTCATTGACACTAACCAAATACACTTTACATAAATGAAACGGCTTTAAATTTCACTTGTTTTATTGTATAAATCTTAATGTATTCAAAATAATAATTGAACAAGAACAGATTATCTTAAGGCGCTCTTTTCGCAAATTGCGCATCTTTGGAAGCATAGACCAGGGTTCCTACAAAGATTTGATTTGTGATATTTTAGTATGTGTAACTTCAGTCCTTTAACTAAAGTCTCGTCAAACAGAATCACGATTGGTCAAACTTTTCTCGATAAATTTATTTTTTGAAAATGTGCCGTATTCTGTAAAAATCACCATACTCGTATATCTGCAATACAACAACGAAAGTAAAAACTCGAAGTGGTTTATTTGATACACGAGTACTTTATCTTCCGTTAACCCGAAGCTTTTTGCAATACATTGATTAGTTTAACAATGTAGTCGCAACCCTATTTAAATTTATGTTTCCTATTTTACAAGTTTCTCGCGGGATATCATCCGTATTCATTTAATAGCGTAGATCAGGTTTTAGATATAGACACATCGGTGTCTCCTGTCTCCTAGTCTATTTAAAACTGATAGCAGATACTTAATTTTAGTAATAATTTTTTACCCATATTTTGTAAGCTTTTGTCAAAAGGTTTGACTGTTTTCGCATGTATTGGAATATTTCGGTTGTTATGATATATTTTATTGCAAAAATCTTATAACCAGTTAATGTTTTTGTAATACTTTTGGTTTTTTAAAATCAACTTTCAATTTTAACTGAGTCGAAGGAAGTGTTAGAACGGTGTCATAAATATTTTAATTCCGCCGACCTAACGGATAGCAATTTATGCCAATGGGCTTGACCCGGTGCCAAATTATTATCGAGGTCATCTGAATGACCTTGTTTGTCCTTTGACTTTTTTCGTACTTAAATTGGCGTATTAATTTTATGTATTAAGCGTAAATAATAAATACCAAAAATTTATATAACCTTAAAATATTACATAGTAGTTAAAATAACATGTTATATATTTAATTAAACTAACGAAACAAACATGGAATATGCGGAAATCAAGATTAACGTTAACCTTAATGAAGGCTTCTTTTAGCGTCGGTGGCTCTGTGGTTTAAACACTTGACTTGTGATCTACAGGACTTGGGTTTTCTTATGTACATAATTTACCCGACGTTCTTACGGTGAAGGAAAACATCGTGATGCAACCTGCAGATATCAGCGAAGAAATTCAAGCGTGAAGTCAACCAACCCGTACTTGGCCAAGCTTGTTGACTGTGGCCTAGTCACCCTAACTTAGGGTAAGCTCCAAGCCCATCGGTGGGGACGTACTGTGAGCTGGTGATAATGGTGACAATGAAGACTTCTTTTATAATCAGTACGTCATACAATGTCTTCCAAAAAAAAGTTTACGGGTCAATATTCAGTACGATTTTGAAGTTTGACATGTTATTTATTTTAATCTTATAATTAATTTTATACATCATACTAATATTATAAATGCGAAAGTTTAGATGGATGGATGGATGTTTGTTAGAGTTTCTAGCCTAAACGGCTGAACGGATCTCGATGAAATATGGCATAGACGTAGAGGATACTCTGGAAGAACACAGGCTAACCACTTTTGTTTTTTTTTAAATTCCACGCGGACGGATTCGCGGGCGACAGCTAGTTTAATATAAGATGAGATTAAAGTTAAGATAGTACTTTAATAATTCGATACAAAAAAATAAGTTACATAAATACAAGACTAAACTTTCCTCTAGACCAGTGATTCTCAAACACTGTGCCGCTGCACTTTTGTGTGCCGCCAAATTTCAAAAATGTGCCGCCAAATTTTGCATATTTTTGTCATAAACTATTTATGCAGTATGTTGTAGTAAGTAAATAATTTTTATCTTTTTCTTTGTGTGCCGCCAAATTTTGAAATCGTTAAATATGTGCCGCAACAAAAAAAAGGTTGAGAATCACTGGTCTAGACAGTTTTAATTAACTTTTTACTCTTGTCTTGACATTACTCTTTATGCCGTGTAAATCGTACCAATCTACCAATAACGAAGAAAGTGAAAGGTGTCTGCAATGTAAGTTTGGTAATAGCAACAAGATACTACTTAATACGTTTAGATTAGGCATCGCTTATAAGGCGTAATAAAACATCAATAAATTATAGCTTACAAGTTGAAATAATGACTTTTAATTTTTATACTACCACTGCAGTGACGATTTTAATTTATAACCATGATCACATATTTTTATACATCTATTTTGGCATAGAAATATTGATATAGTAATGATGTTAAATCTTAGGCGTCGCCGAGTACGGAGTTTAGCTGCAGTTTAGTTGACAAGAAAAGTCACATCAAGTTACGTCACACTAAACGAATAAACAGAATCTGTTAATCTATATCTACTTATATAGTTATAAAGAGGAAAGATTTGTATTTTTGGATTTTTGTATGATTAAAATAACTCAAAAACTACTGGGCCGATTTCAAAAATTCTTTCACTCTAAAAAGCAACGTTATCAGTGATTAACACAGGCTATATTTTTGACCGACTTCCCAAAAGAAGGAGGTACTCAATTCGTCCATATGTTTTTTTTTTTTTTTTTTATGTGTGTTACGGCATAACTCCGCCCCTGGTAGACCGATTTTGAAAATTCTTTTTTTATTCGAGAGGTAGTGCTTGCAGGTGGGTCCCATTTTTTTGTTTGATTTTTGGAGTCAAAGACTACGGCGTAGTTAAATAGTTTAGCTCAAAATTGCGTGACGAAATTTGGTGTCTTTTTTGCTTTCTATGCTTACGTAGCCTAAACTATAAGACCTACATAAAAATGATGTATGAAAGAATTGTAGCCCTTTAAATTTGCTAAATAAAAGTCAGCGATAGCATATATCTATCTATTAAGGTTGTCGCACAATAACCACTTTTTTCATTAAAATTTCGATCAAAATCTATACCCCACTTTCAACGCTATTACTCGTGTTCGGTATGAATCCTTATCAAAATAAATGTGTTCATCATCAAGAGAATTTAATGTAGATTATAAATGCCCTTGGAACTGTGTAATTCCGATCAATAGTTTAGGAGATATCATAAATAGCAAATTACGAGTCGCAGAAAAAAATACCAACTTGTAACAAAGTTTGCTTTCTTGGCTTACGTAGCCTAAACTATAAGACCTACATAAAAATGATGTATGAAAGAATTGTAGGTCATTCAATTAGCTGAATTAAAGTCTGCGATAGCATATATCTATCTATTAAGGTTGTCGCACAATAACCGTTTGTTTCGAGAAAACCGTCAAATAAGTGCAATCGACTTTATTTAAAACGCTTTTATTCTTATTTGGTATGAATCCTTATCCAAATAAATGTTTTCACGATAGAGTATTATATGTAGATCGTAATTGCCTTTTACAGTATGTAATTCTGTGCAAGATTCTAGAAGTTATCAAAATATTAAAACTCACGGGCAACAACGGCGCGCGGCCGCACCGAATTATGAGTGAATGATCGCAACGATGTATTAGTTGTTTACTTAATTTCTTAGATAATCGATTTAGATAACTCATTATTTGTTTGAAAGCTAGTGATTATCATACTGCGATGTCTAGATTCACTAAAAATCGTGAAATAAATAAACTTTTTAATAAAAAACAAAACCGACTTCCAAACAAAATACACTAAAAACAAAATACACTAAAAACAAAATCTTCTCAAAAAAACAGTACACTAAAAAGTAACGAAATAATTTCTTGAAAATAGTAAACCTCCCTTATTGTAGCTGTTATGTCTATATTGTACAATTATTATTACTTTGAAGTCGGTGTCAGTCATTACTAAAAACGTTACTATACTTTCAATTGTCAATTGTTATGGTAAAAATGTAGAAAACCTTACGTAGAAATATCACTGCATATACCTCGGCTGACACCGACATCAAAGTAATAATAATTGTACAATATAGACATAACAGCTACAATAAGGGAGGTTTACTATTTTCAAGAAATTATTTCGTTACTTTTTAGTGTACTGTTTTTTTGAGAAGATTTTGTTTTTAGTGTATTTTGTTTTTAGTGTATTTTGTTTTTAGTGTATTTTGTTTGGAAGTCGGTTTTGTTTTTTATTATTCTTAATTTAACGCGGACGAAGTCGCAAACAACAGCTCGTGATTAATAACACTGGAACCTCCAAACTAGTAATCTGTTACAATATAATTAGATTTTAATATCAGTAAATTATAAAGCAAGGCCTTCACAATGCGGGGTCATTAGTTAAATCAGACAGCTATGTAAACATAAAAACGGATGTTACGAGCAAATATAATGACTACGGCAAACATTAGAAATTAGATTTTAAACACACAGCTTTAAAGTTGATTTTGCAATGTGCTACGTTGTATTTAGATGACTCATACAAAACGGATGTGGATGTTCCACGCGACGCTTTTCAAGAGGAAGTAAAACCAGTGTTATTTTGTCACGGTTAACGAGTACATTTTTAATAAGGGGAATATTGTAATTGATCATTGTAATATGATCAATTACTACGGTTCTGCTGCAATGAATACGTCAAGATAGCGGATGTATACTAAAGGGTCCTTTGTAAGTGACCTTTGTCTGACATTGTTCGTCCAGTTATTGAAGACGGTTTTGTTTTGTTCACACTGAGATTGCATTTACGCACTTCGCCTCCTTGCTGCGTGCTCCAGGGGCTATTTCCTATGGGCTATGGTTTCCAGGCCTTATATTTAGGCTAATCACTAAAGCCCGCGGTGTTCTTCGCCCGACCGGGCCGTGGCATCTACGTTAGTTTATCCACGACCCGGCTAGGGGGAGATCCTTATTGAAGATGGTGGTATTTTATAATTTTCATTTAATGAAAAACAATCATCAATATTTTTGGACGTTTAAAATTTTATATCTACACGATATATTTTAATAAACCTGGCTAAAATTACCTATATCATATGTTCAGATATTAATAAAGTGTGAGTGATTATATTTCAATGCAAGTCATCTTACTTACGCATTCGTTAGGAAAAAAGCTTTCACTTTTGGCTCGTTCTTTAATACGCTACATAAATATGTCTTATCAATCTGTAACTGTCTTCTTATGGTTGTTACTGTTAGAAATGCAGAAACGGTGGGCGCGTCTTGTGGATACTTGAGGCAATAAATCATGATATACGGAGCAAATGACTTTTCAAGTGGCAATCTTAAAAGTATTGACTCGTTTGGAATAGACTTGAATACCGTTAACTGCCATCAAAAGGCAGTAAGAAACTAGCGCCTTATATGCGCTGCAGTGCAATGATTACTGGATTTACCATAATTGTAATCATCACATTCTGATTGCCAATTGAAGTCGACTTGCATGAGCATCACTCAACTTCCCTCTAGTAGTTTATGGTATGTCATGTCTAATTGGTTCACAACTCAGCGCAAAACACATTATTAACAACACTGGATAACTACAGATTCGATTTTAATATCTGTTGGATATCAGTAGTTTAAAAAAGTTTAGAAAGAAGTTTTAGATAACCTAAAAAATTAAAACCAAATGTTTAATTGAATTGCCTACTTTTGAGGCCGATTATGGAAGTGGTTTCTACGAATATTAGAGTCATTTAACAGTTATTTTATGTTATTCTATTTTGTACAATGTTGACTACACCTATACCACGGTACCCACGCTAAAATTCGACGCTAAAGTCAAAAGGATAACGTTTCTGGTTTACAAGAATGCACGTCTATTCCATTATATTTTTTAACTTAGTCATAATTTTTAAATACATGCATTTTATAGAATTTGCAAGTTTATTATAATGGGTGAGTGATGCGAAACGGCCGCATACCTAACAACAAAAGAGCTTCACGCACTCTTCCTGTGATCGCATTATGAGGCCATCTGATTTCATGCAGTCATTTGAACACACATTTAACACGGCCTCTGTACCAGGAACAGACACGAGCCGCTCTGTTACTTCGTGCGACAGACAAACCACAGTTACATTATTATATGTAGATATCCGACATAATAATCGCATTATAATTGTTGCATAACGTTATAACACGTAGACTTTGATGGAATTGATACTTGCAACTGTTGTTTATCACTAAGCAATAATCTATACTATTATAATAAAGCTTAAACGCACACTTCTTTGTTGCCTAAGATGTCAGCATTTTGACATTTGCTATTAATAATTTGACAAATGTAAACAATAAAATACAGTTCTTATAATTTCACGCGGATGAATCCGCACGCGAACAGCTAGTTTGAGAATACACAGGAAGAGAATTCATCCACAAACTTCAATAAATCACAATAAAAAACCTTCAGAAATAAACACTAGAATCGTATCACCGGGTTATGATCAGAACAAAGTAGTCCACAAAACGTTTTACAATGTGCGACTTCAAATGTGGACTCTAAACACGTAAAATGCAGAAGAGCGTGTAAATCCAAATCTCATTGTTAGTTGGCCGTGCGTGTATAATCACCGTTTTTGTCGAATTCAATTAAAAATTGACCTACTGCGGCCGCCTACTGCGATGTTAGCAGACAGTGTCTTTCTGCCGACTATTCTTACAGCAGGCCAACAACGAATGTTTATGCCGTGCTTGTGGTATGTGGAGCGTTTACAACTGGCTTTTTTATTTTGAAATGTACGTCTTAAAAAGTAATTAGATTAAACGGTTATTAGATACCAACACATTGTACGCAAATAACAATTCGTATTCAGTACGGGGCGAATCTATGATGCTTGCTGGACTAAATTCTTTCCTCTACATCCATGTTGCTTAGAGTAACTGCAGTGGACATAGTTTCCAACTTAATCTACACTAAGCGGGCGACGCTTAGTGTAGATTAAGCAAGTGATCACAGAACTACTCTGGGTGCATTTGACGTTTATTCATATTAATATTATAAATGCGAAAGTTTAGATGGATGCATGGATGTTTGTTAGAGTTTGTAGTCTAAACGGCTGAACGGATTACAATGAAATTTAGTATAGATGTAGAGAATAGAAGAATAGAAGAACACATAGACTACTGACTTTTGTTTTTTTTTAAATTCCACGCGAACGGAGTCGCGGGAAAAAGCTAGTTGAATTAAATTCTGTGCATGAAAACGATTAACTATAACCAAAAAAGGTTACATTTTTTTTTATCCGCAACCCTATCTGTAACTCTAGCCACTAAGTGAGTGTTAAATAGTCTGGCTAGCTAAGTTACACGCACATTACAATAGTCGCTAATGCCACCGCACTTGCTTAATCTTAACAAATATTTGCAATGTAGGTAATGTAGAAGGAAAGTACATAAAATAAAAAAATACCAGAACAAAGCCAATACTGCTAGACCTTAAGGTCTAGTTAACACTAACACAGTTAACTGTGAGCCAACGATAACTGAATTTAAGCTTGTTTGGATTAATAAATATTTTTGAAATACTTCTACTTTGTAAATAATCATTTTAATTTCGATATAAATGAAGGCAGGAGAATATAACATCTTGAAAGTCGAGTAAAAGTTAGTTAAAACCAAAAACGGAACGATGATTCAGTTTAGAAACGTTACGATCTTAAAATTTTATAAGGCAATTTGGTGTGGGCATGGTACATAAACGAAAATGGCAAATTCGAAAAAGTTCATCGAACCGTTACTGGAGTCGTTTGCCATTCTATAAATAGTTAGGATAAAAGACAATAAGAATATCTTGAACCGAAAGAGTTCGTTACTATCACTTAAGACAAACTTAAGACTCACGCGAGTTTTAATAATTCTAGACAAAAACCAGCATATAGTATTTTACATTTATGAAATACTAGTTTTCGGCCGCGACTCCGTCCTCATGCAATTAAAAAAAACAAAAGAAAGTAGCATGTGTTCTTCCAGACTATCCTCTACCTCTATGCCAAATTACATCGAGATCCATTCAGCAGTATAGGCTACAAACTCTAACAAACATCCATCTAAACTTTAACAATTTTTAATATTATTAAAAACAAACAACCCGTGTGATCAGTATGTGTTAATGACAGAGAAAACAATCGTTAGTGAATTAATTAACCAAAGCCTGCTAAATGCGCAATTTAATTTAATTCGCTGATATTTAAACGACCACAGTAAAAGTAAAAGATCGTCCGTGACTCTTTTACCGATAATCTGTAATCGCATTGTAAAATTTTTATTTTTTCAATTTATACAAGAATCCGTTCAATACGCCTTTACCTGTAAACGAGCAGTCGGTTTTGAAGTGGACATTACGTTGCTTGTTGTGATATCGTTACCGTTTTGATATCAATGAACCGTTCAAGAAACAGTAGAATGCATAAAAAGTAAACGTTAAATTCTACGTGGGATATTTTTTGAGCTAAAAGATCTTTCATGAAACGGTCCGTGCCTGAAACGTCAGAAAAGTATTGCTTTAAAAACGGCTAATTTAGGTACGCTAATGTTTTTGTTTTTATTGCAACTAACAAGCTGTAACTAAAACATCTTTCAAAATGGGTTGTTATCCTTTTTGAGATGATCTTCCAGCAGATAAAGACCTTGCTTTGTAGAGCTTTTAACGATGTTAATATGAAACAGATAAACTCTATCTGACAGAGTGTCGGTGGCTCAGGGGTTTAAGCACTCATTTTTGACCGACTTCCCAAAAGAAGGAGGTACTCAATTCGTCTGTATGTTTTTTTTTATGTCATCTACAGGTCCTAAGCTCGAATTCCGCTGTGTACGCGCCGTCTACGAGGAAATTCAAACGAGGCTTCAAACCTCTTATCGGGGGCGGATATTGAACTGATAATGATGAATATGAAACAGAATTAGTTAATTGTCGTGCAAGAGACATTGTTTTTATTGTACCAAAACATACCTACCTTCTGTACTGTATTTCATATCTAAGTAGACACGGAATGGGTCCACACCTTTTATCTCACGAGCTTTTATAGTTAGACGGTTAGACAGTTGACATCTGTCAGTCTAATAAATAAAAATTATCAACTAATTAGTGACATGAATTGAAGCGCGTCAAGTGAAAGCATAGTTTCACACATGTCCTATTTAGCGCGCAACGAGAGCAAAACGAAGCATTCATACGTGTATCGATCGTCTTAGCTTAATATGCAAATGTACGGATGTTGGCGAATTATTGAATCCGAGGTATTAGAACGGCATTAATATTGGCAATGTAGGGTGTCTCGCCGCAAGTGCCGGCAACCGTTACCGCATGCATAATGCCAACCGCGCGCTGCCGCTGGCCCACTGACGTAATGACATGCAGACAAGTTCCTCAGGCCGCGGTCGCCTGTCCACAGATAATAATAAAAAAAAACATAAGAAACAAACAAACCGGGTCAACGTCAGTAGCTGTACAATACAGACCGCGCCGAATATTGGCGACGCGTGGTGCTGTTTACTAAATATTCGCACATTTAGTTCAAGCAGGTATGTTAACGTTACATCGACGGAGAATGTGGTTCAATGCGCGTTTGTCCCAAATGTTTTTTTTTACACAAATGCCGCAGCACAACACTGTTGCTTTCTAACGTAAACGTTCGATTTACGTCCATTTTATTTACTGGTACAATGAAATAAAAAGAAATACTAAAGAATTTACATTCTTATGGAGCTATTAAATATCTTTCGATCGTATCGGCTCTCTAAATCTCAACATTAGTAGAATGGCGGTCAAACTCTGGTAAATTTTTGTTCAATACCTTTTCATCGTAAAAATTACTTTCAGAATCTTCGAAATTTACACGATCGACATCTGCTACCAAAGTGTCAAACAAAAATTAAAGCCAAAAAATAATACGTAGGTAAAAGTATGGTGAGCTATGGAGATGAAATATCAAGATGACTAACGCATATACGGTACTGCTTAGAATTTTTTATTTCAGAATCCTGTATAGCACCGTAATGTCAAAATTAAACGTCAACATCAGGTGAATGTCCTGCCCGTTTCGTCGCCTGATGATAAAAAAATTCGAAACTTTAACACCTCATACAGTTGAGTGGAATGTTGATTGAAAAACAATTATACGAGATCGAGATACCAACTTCAACATCGAAGCGACGCAAAGATTCTGAACGTATCGGCACTTCCAGTCTATTCATCACAATTGACCAAAGTTTTTTTTTAAATCACAATTTTCAACTAAGCGTTTGTTACATACCTACTTGCAATAAAGAACAGCTTTTAGGGTTTTAGAAATTGGAATCAGTTTAAAAGTGTTAACAACTTTCTCAACATTGTTTTAGGTATTATGCTAAAACTCTTTACAGAAGTACATAATTCATCAACGCTCAAATAGCCACTATTACTGCTGGGCCAACATTACGCGTACTGCATCTGTCATCAACCTTCCGGCGGTGCTATTGACTTGTAACCAGGACTGTACTCTATATACAATAGGTACACATTTGTCATCAGGTACACTGCATAACAAAATTATTCACATGTATCACAAAGGTTAAACATGAAGTTAACTTTTGTTTCTAGAACACAAAACATTTTTTTATTACGATCACGCACAATGTTATCTGACCTATAACATATTTTTATTTTAATACATTTTAAAGTGTCAATAAACATGGAATTTCCTAAACTGTATTTATAACATACTAGCTGTTGCTCGCGACTTAGCCCGCTTAAATTAAAAAATTGTAGCTTATGTCACAGATAAATGACTTTTCTAATGGTGAAAGATTTTTTAAAATCGGCCCAGTAGTTTTTAAATATGTTATTTTAATACATACAAAAATACAAATCTTTCCTCTTAATAACATTAAGTATAAACTAGCAAGTCATTAAAAACATTCGTTTAAAATTACTAATGCAAACTTTAAAATATCCGGTATAAATTGTAGGTGATTTAAATAGTAAAATAAAATAAATACTAAAGCCGTATAACCTTAATTAGATGGTCACGATCTTAGACAATTTATATGTTGTTTGACCTCACAGTTTAGTTTAACTAATGTAAACTCATTGGAGAAATGCACGATATTTTAACGCACTTTTATAACTGTCTGCAAAAAAAAACATATTCGAAAAGATAGAAGATGAGAGAATAGGCAAATATAAATCAATGAAAACTACACACGACCCTTGGCATCTTGGAAATTATCTAATTGAGAAGACCGTCAGTACATTTAGTAGTGGAGTTTTTATATATCTTTATAGTTCATGTGAACTAACCCAAAAAGTATTCTCCTAAAATGGGGACAGCACGATCGTTCCTAAACGGCGCATTGTTTAGAGAAATATTGTCAGTTAATTTAATCAAACCATTCACTATGATTGTGTGATTTGTCGTGGAGATATTGGTATTGGATTTTGATTTCACGACTATGATAAAGAATGCAGATAATGTAAATCCAGTCTAGCTATGACATGCCTACACTGTTGGTGGTCTTAAGGGAAATGAGGTAACCGTTATTTTAGCTTTAAGATAACCACTACATATTATCGTACCTACAGACGGTAGATTTTTAATAATTACTAATACTTTTCATATTTATTCCCTCTCAGACTTCTCGTACTAAATCTACTGTGAAGGTCCCTGTTAGTGTTGATTAAAAAAAACATCCATAAAAAACAAACTAAATTGTAATTAAATTTCTTGATTTTCCAACTCTACTTCCATAGTACAATTGTTTAAATGAGGAGCAAAGCCTCGTCGTTAGCAACACTGATAACGCCGCGATGAGCCGTTAGCTTGATGTAATCTGGCAAAACCGCACGCCTCCGTGTCACATTGCTTTGCGGTAAAAAAGCTTTGTTGCGCCTTCTAGATCAACATTGCGTAAACTGTGCGTGCCACTACAGACGCTATTCAACCGAACTCTTTCAATTTGTTTTTTTTTTTTTCATTAACAGCTCATTTCGGCACTTTTCCATTAATTAACATTAACTTATTTTAATCTGACCTAATTATCTACATAATTATTTGTGAATATAAGAGATAACCAAAATATATAAACAATGTACCTGCACTTTCCTTTTTCCTTAAATAATACGTGATAAACATCGACTTTCACAAATGTATATAGTATCAACTTGCGATTGGTTAAATTCATTTCTTTTAAAAAACAATAAGGCAAAAACTTACACTGACTGAAACTAAAATATGAAATAACTAATGAAATTGTATGAAATTGTTATGCGCCATTAACATAACTAACACATTCTTGTCGTACTTAGCCCACATATAGTTCTCATCGTGGGGGTCAAGCCTAAACAAAATTAATTAATTATTAATCTGACAACCACGCTGGCCCAGTGCTCATCTTTGAATATATACGCAGATATCGAATAACATATTTTATGGAGAGGATAGAACCCAGGACTTCTATATTACAAGCCCACTTCTTACCTGTCAATCGAATTATGACACTTTAAAATTATGTTACAGATTTTTTATATGTCCTTAATGTATAAAACATAGGTGTCATCTATCCATATCCGGTTACAACGGAGGATCAGCACATGTGCTAAGAGATTTCTTAAATAAAATCCATTAATAAATTAAACTCCCTGAGTCAGACTCTGTGTGAAAAACACCATAAAAAATCAACAAGACGTAAGGTAATATCGTAAGAACCTATCTCTGCTTCACAAGATAGCTTTTAACAGCATTAAAAAAAGTAACTAAAAAGTTACAATGTGTTTTAGGTATAAATAATTAGTTAATTACAAAACCACGAACCAATACATTGTCATTTCTAAATAAGTAAAATAAATAACTTTAAAACGACTACTAAAATTCTTCCCATTTCGTCCGTATATTTTTTTACTTTGCCTTTTATACCCCTATAAAATAAATTTCATAGAATAAAATATCATAATTATAGAAAATTGTAATATTAAGATCGCTTAAATAAATCGATCAATTACATTTTTATAATTAAATTATCTCACCGTCATCGGCTTCTATTTCATCAATCGGGGACACGGATGCAATTCGGCATATAAGTCCAATCAGAAATAAATTCAGCCGGCAAAACATTGTGTGAAAAATTTATGAAAACACTATAGACTATTATGGTATTAGTTTTCTTTGTTATTTATTTGTATTACAAATACAATAGGAAAAATGCTTTATCTCGCGTAAAATAGTTTCGAAACGCGACCGGGCGCCGTTCGAAAACGTCGCGCTTCTATTGCGGTCTTCGAACGACTGGCGAACTGACGATGTGATAAAGTGCAGCCATAGAACTTGGAACAGGCTAGGCTGTTACATGGGCATGCAAACAGTTAAGACTTCAATGCAGTCATCGCCTGGAGCTATATACCAATTCAACTTCAATTCTAAATTTAGTATAGACTAGCTTTCGCCCGCGACTCCGTCCGCGTGGAATTAAAAAAAAAAAACAAAAGTAAGTAGCCTATGTGTTCTTCCAAACTATCCTCTACATCTATGCCAAATTTCATCGAGATCCGTTCAGCCGTTTAGGCTACAAACTCTAACAAACATCCATCCATCCATCTAAACTTTCGCATTTATAATATTTATATGATTTCTCTGTCATTAGTTAGAGGTATATGTATAACAGTAAACATTTCAGAATTTGTTAGAACATATAGTTTTAAAGTATCTCATGGTTCAATTTAAAGATCATATGGCAATAAATTCACTGCCACCTGTTATAGATTAGTTGATTGCGCAAAGGTAGGTATCGCGCATGCGTTGTGGTTGTGATCCACCCGCGCATCTCAACCAGCTCAGCCAGCCAGCCATCTCATTTAGCTCTCCCGGACACAGTGCAACAATAAATATGTCGGATAAAAATAAAAACGGTTTAATAATAGCTGAAGGAATAGATCCTAACGATAATAACAAGTCTGCGAAGGTGGATGCGGAAATGGTTCTTTTCCTACAAGGATTACTTAAAGTCATCAGTTTTATTTGCTGGGTATGTATACAAATATTTTCATCTGGCACAAAATAAGGGGCGAAATGTCAATTTCGAAAAGAATACCTACTCTCCCCAGTATACCCCGTGATGGCCCCGTGGCTTGTTCAATGGCGGACCATGACCATTCAATGGCGGTCATGACCCCCCCCCCTCAAAACCTTGACAAAATATATAAATATATTTTGTCAAGCTTTCAGAAAGATCTTTCTGAAAGTTCGAAAGGACCGCTGCCTACAGACAGGTAAAAAAAAAACAGCAAATTCGTCGCCTATCTTGTAAAGGACAAAGTATATGACGCGAAGGGGATATAGCAACACGCTATACGTCATGAAATATTTAAAAAAAAACATTTTCATTATAAGCAACGCAAATGTCTGCAAAACATGATTTTTTTATATTAATTTACAATTTACGTACTATAAACCTCTAGATATGTACATACCTCTATACGTATAGGGTACATATTTATTTGTTCTACTCTTAAGGTGTAGAAGAAAGCGATATTCTGTTGCTTTGTAATAAATTTCTTGAATGTCTTTTTTTCCCAGATAGTAGGTATATGTATGACGTATGCGGGACAGCAGATGGTACTCCAAATTCACATGTACGTGGATCTTCCCTCAGACATGACCAGAACTGTTCCGTTTCTAGTAATCGGTTTAGGAGTACTTATGGTTGTCATCGACTCTTACGCCTTCTTGTTCATCCATTCCTGTAGGAAGGGGCCGATGTTTTATATTTTGGTAAGAAAACCTGTTTATGTATATTGCATACGAACATATTATAAAATATGATGTCAGATTGAGATACGATGACTGTCGTAGTAGTTCTTGATTTCGTGTTAGCTATTCGATTCCAATGTGTACCTCTTACAAAATTATTATATTTTCAGTATGCAATTTATTTAATATGCGTCGGCTTGATGATGTTGGGATTGCAAATATCGCTGGAGTACTACAGGGAGGCGTTGAACGAAGGCATCGCTGACGGGCTCAAGAGGAATATTCAAAATTACAATTCAGTCACGACCAAACTTGACATGATTCAATCAACGGTATTGAAACACCTTTATTTTTTTATATTAGTGCATAATAATAAAATGTGAAGCGAAAACTTTTTAAGAAAATTGCTCGAACGGATATACGTGGGTACTAATTAAAGTTAAATTGCAGAAAGGCAGAAAGCTATTTTTTAAAAAAATCTTAGATTATGAATATAGCAGAAGTTCGACCAATGGGCGACCACTAGTTAATATTAAATATAAAATTAGTTTTTTCATCATATTTATTAGTAAAACATTTTGCCTTCGCAGTTTTTTTTTCAAAGGAGAATAAAAAAAACATGACCACGTGTATCAAGTAAACAACTATGGTTATAAAATAACACTCGTTTTTATAAACAGTTCCAGTGCTGTGGTATAGAAAATAGCAATGACTGGTTACAACATTCACCGAAGTCGGTGATCCCGAAGTCCTGCTGCATCAACCGCACCAACTGCGACGAAAATTACGACAAGGTAACAATCACTTTACTCTAACATTTGATGGTGCAACTTATATTATTTCGGGCTTATCATTTATTTACAGGGTTGTGATGCGGCACTAAAAATATTTTTATGTGAAAGAGTGGAGAAAATAACCACCATGTTGAGGGGTTTCATCTGGTATCCAGCCTTCGGCATCACTCCGGCCCTCATAATCTTTACTTACAATGTTCGTGGCAAAATATGCAGTGACCCGTGAAGTGCACATTTCCTCCCTTAGTCGTATTCTTCATGACATTCCCATCCAACTACATGTTAGGTTTATGTGAGGCCACAAAATACATAAATGTAACTTATATTTTGCCGATGTTACTAATACTTTCCGCAATTTTTATGATAGGCCCCTGAAATATCTTAAACTCTTGTTAACATAACTTTTCGGATATTTTTTTTTTGGCATATATTGTTTTTCCTGAATATTAGAAGAGAATGGTATGAAAATATGATACAAGTTGAATTCACGATAACATTGAACAATGTTTTATCTGTGACATCGCCATGCGAACTAGTTTCCAGGCGACAACTATTATTCAATAGATATTAGAATTATATGTCACTGTTATGACATTTGCACACTTATTTGTAATCGTTTAAATATTATATGGTAGACATAATGTTAATTTTAATTCATCTTTATAGCTTACTATCTATTGCTCGCGACTTCGTCCACATATAAAAATAAGAAAAAACATAGCCTTTGTTACTCAGTGATGACGTAGCTTTTTAATGGTGAAAGAATTTTTGATTTCGCCCCAGTAGTTTTCGACTTATTTCAATACATACAAAAATACAAATCGTTCCTCTTTATAATATTAGTGTATATATATAATAAGTACTTTACTTTTAATGACTGAAACTGTTTTTAACTAATTGTATAATAGTTTAGAGAATTTTATTATTATTTTCAAATATAAATAAAGCATGAACTATTTTTAGTGTAATGTTTACACTATTTTTATTTGATCTAATTTAAACTATCACTAATTAGTCATGAGTGTACAGTCCGAAATTGTTTGTTTGTTCACTTAATGTGTTGTTGATGTTATTATAGAAGCCAAAGGGACTTTACAATTCTCATGTCATATCTCTTACTATTTTGAATATAACATCCTTCACCCAAGAATGTTAGTTAATCTGGTAGTAACCACCGATAGAGGTAGTGTGGTAATAAAGCTAGTCAGGATACATTATTTTGTAAATTGTTGTACTCAGTTGTGTGTAAAGTAATAATAAATAACTAAATTCTTCATTGACTGCCGGTTGTCATTTTACCAACCCCTTCAGACCACCCGAACATTACATTAGTTATGTACAAAACCCACTAACTGTAAACATTGTCATATCATAATTCAACTATTACATAAACATCCATTATTTAATAAAAATAACAGATTATTAGCAAACTGCTGAAAGATAGCACAATATGCCTTGACAGATGGTAAAGTTATTTTAGTCACACACATATTGTAATATCTTTTTCTATAGATCCTAACAACTTTAACAGTGGTACAGCCCGCTTTAACATCTTCGCATGAATGGGTCAGCTCGCCCGGTGCAATACCACAACCATACAGAAGACAGGCGTGAAGTGGAAAAACAGTCTGATGAGTATAGTGTTGGAGGCCTAATTTAGGTCCCTTTCTTTTTCTTATGAGGAAAGGATGGGTTGGGGGAGTAGATTTGACGGCGGGCACATAGGAAGGTGAAATATCCTTGATATGTGCGTCTCCTCCTCTGTCGATTAAGGGTAGGCAATGAATCGGCAATTACGAATGTCTATGGGCTGCAATCGCTTCGCCATATCGGCAAATTCAGGTGGCCGCTTGGTTGTTTGGAACCCCATGATATAAAATAATAATATAGAGGAAAGAATTGTATTTTTGTATGTAATGAATAAATTCAAAACCTACTGGACCGATTTTTTTATTTGTTCCACCATTATAAGGGTACATATCACTGAGAAACATAGGGTATGTTACGAGATTTTTAAATACGCGCGGACGAAGTCGCGAGCAACAGCTAGTAAGTAATTTTAAGAATGATGATATTTTACATAACAATGTATATATTCTTTTTCAAGAAATCCTGTTTAGTCACTATATTTATTAACATAATAATAAAAAGGAAACAATTTTAAAACACACTTCACTGTTTTGACTCGTCTTGTCTACTACTATAAAAAAAGTACTGTCTAGTCACATTGTTTACTCTTTGAAAAAAAAAAACACTTTTTTGTTCAAGTGTTACCATAGTGGACACCAACATACAGTAATTTTTTTGCTAGTCACTGTCTGAACTATTTTTATCTGGTTTTGCTTCAACAGGTGCCTCTTGCTTATAATGTCTGTATTCTGGTTTCAGTTCCCACATATTTTTGTGTGGATTTTTCAAATTATAATTACACACCTCTTTAAGAATGTCTTTTAAGTACACTATCGGTTGTTTGGTTATCTGAAACATAGGCGATTTTTTATTTTTTTTACTATTGTCATACATGTATACAAAAATATTGGCATCTTGATTTTTCTATTTGACAAAACAGAAATAAAAAGAATACTATGTACATGCACATCATTACCTTTTGTAAATCTTTTATATTATAATACTGATGTTTTTCAAAAGCTGCAAACAGCATATTGAGGACCACATCCTTGTCATCACGAGCCTTTTTACCCTCTGCTTTTTTCTTCTCCAGAAAGTCAATCTATGTGAAAAAAAAGCTAAGTTAATTACACAAACCTACATCATAATTTACATAGAAATTATAAAAATATTTGGGTATAAAGCTAAAATGATTATAAATAAACAACACATTCACCTTAAAACATAATTATAAAAAGTTTGATTCAAATGAACACTCACATTATGTTTGTGATCAGATACTGGCTTGAAGTTCTGCACAATTCTGTCCAGTTGCTGAACTTGCCGTTGTGGCATGGACGCTTTCCTTATAGATTCCGATTTAAGCTTGTAATAAGTATTGTCAGCATACGGCCTACACTCCAACTTTTGAACTATTCTACCTTCCATATAAAGTTTTTCAGATTCAGGTACCACTGCATCTGTAGTAGCAGCTAAAACAAAAGTAAATTATATAGCTAAAAATCATTGAATTTGGCAAAAAAAAAAAAAACAAAAAAACGCAATAAAACTCAATTATTTTCTGTTTCTTGTTCAGAAACAGGCAAGTAGTAATCCCATCTATGTCAATTATTGAACTATAATAATCTCGAACTATGTATTAATACCAAAACATAGCCTAATAACAGGGTTACAGAGGCGTACTTACGAACAACATGGGAGAAAACACCCAATGACTGATGAGTAACATTGTACACGTCAAGGCGATGAACCTTTGGAATGTTTTGTTCACCCGGCTCTTTAAGGCATAGAACTCCTTCCGAAAGATAAAGTTGTACTTGTGTTTTTTGGCCCGGTGTACGAGAAATTTTTAGTTTTCCAACATCGATATTACCAGGAGCTTTCTCCCATTTGTTGGCTATGTATTTAGGAACTTTTACTAGCCAGACTCCTCTTCCAGAGTTCGATAAATCCAACTCCCTATCGATATGAGGATGAGCGTTTGGAGTTGTCATTTTAACGTTGTTTAATATTGTAACAATTAAAATTCTTTAACTTTGCAACGAAACAAAAAAGTTTGTTTTACTCAGCACACGCAGTTACGTCAAATGTCAATGTCAAAAGTCAAATCAAATGTTATTCCAAAGATCAGAAAACTCGCACATCAACGGATTGTTTAGCTCAATACAAATCATTGTTCACCACACTTAAAACCCAAGCCCAAACCTAGATATATCAACACAATATTCCTTAGTTGTAAATTTTCTCATATCTAATGGTTTCCATTTTACACCATCTGAAAAAAAACCAACAGAGATAATTGGAGATAATTTTATTTCTGTCAATGTCACTGCTTCGTCAGTCTTCGCATTTGCAACTTGATTTGGTTTAGTACCAATTATTCAAAGAATTGTGTTTGAATTTGTGATATATTTCAATTAATTATGTCGGTTTATGTATTCACGAATATTTAAAATCCATTCGTTTCAACATCTGTCAGGTTATAGTAATGAGTAAAGATGTTTGGCTACAGCAAAGAAGCAGTTAGAGTGAAAGTCAAGGTTTGTATTGTTTCGCTTCATAGCGTATAATAAACCATGAATTTTACTAAAATACTTGCTAAATTAATGGTTAATTTTTGATAAATAATGCAGCACATTTTTTGTATTTGATATATATTATTATCCCTTCGAGAATTACAGTTAAATTAATATTTACTTCTAAATTTTTGAACTCCAATATATATTTATTGTTTATTCGCTTTTGGCAGAAATGTGAAGGGAAACTACAACCAGAGCTAAGAAAATTTTCTGTGGATCCACAAATAACTTCTTTGGAAGTCTTACAGAGCATTTTAATTAAAGCATTTGATATTAAGTCTGATTTTACACTGTCATATAGAACATTTGATGATTATGGACAAGATATTTACTTACCACTTCTTTCTGATTGGGACCTTGATGCTGCTTTTCTCAAGTAAGTAATCATGTGGTAGTTAATTTTTATAATGTATTATAAATAATTTAGAATTTACGCACATATGCTCATATAAACAGTATGTAGCTCATATGATGAAAATTTGGTCATTTATTGTTTTATTTATGAATAGGGCTCATAATATAGCTCAAACTCAGAGATCAGAGCCGTGTGTTCAACTTAAAGTGGATATGAAACCTTTTGCGGAGGCATCAGAAGATTGGGAGCCTCCGAACATTAGTCCAACAACAGTAGCACCACAACCAAACAAAGAACAACCAACTGTTTGTCCAGCTCCACAACAAATTGAAAAACAAGAATCACAATCTGGTTTTCAAGGGTTAATTATGAATCAGGTATTTCTTCATGTAACAAAAATACTTGTTCCTGTGTTAAACTATCATTTTCCAAGTGTCTCCAATCATACTAAAATTATTAATTTGAAACTTTGGGTGGATGTATGGAAGATTGTTACTATGAATCTCCAGAAAGGCTTCATCAATCTGGTTAAAATTTGGTATAGTCTAGAAGAACATATGCCACTGATTAAGATTTTTTTCAATATTGATTATCTTACATTCTATGTTCTATAACATATTTTCCAAAAAATTGATAATAGAAAGAACATTTATATCAGATTTTTAAGACTAAAAAAAATCCCAATTCTGTTTAATTTTTTTATTTTATTGATAGGTAGAGAAAACATTTAATATAGTATCAAGGGCATTGAATTTGTATGAGGATCCTAACACACCACCTCGAGCACCACTCAATGATATTGAGTTTAGGTCGTTCCTCGATGCAGTGGGTCAAATAACAAACACTTCAAAGTTACGAGAAGTTATATATTGCGGAGGAATTGAACCTAGCTTGAGGTATTTAAAACCTAAAATAAATTTATATATAAAATAGAAAAATGATTTAAACATTAATTGAGAAGATGACTTAAGGCAGAAGTCTCAAGGTCAGAACTGTTGCAAGAGTTTCTACAGTTAAAAAACCTGCACTAATACTTAGTTTACCCAAGATTAGAAAATGCAGTTAATATTACTTAAAATGTGTTATTTTGTACTGTTATTTAGACTTATACACTAATTATTGTTTTAATTATGAGAGTAAATTATTTTATTTTTTCTAGCACCTTGCTTGCAATTTTCATAAAGATAATAAAGCTAATAATGATGAAACATTTATTTTCAGAAAAGTAGTATGGAAGCACATTTTGAATGTGTATCCCGAAGGTATGACCGGTAGGGAACGGATGGACTATATTAAGAGAAAAGCCAATGAATATTATGCACTCAGATCTCGATGGAAAGACTGCATTCAGAGAGGAAAGGTAATATAAATGAAATCATAAATCGACTTCTATACTTAGTCTATACTAGTATTATAAAGAAGAAAACTTTGTTTGTTTGATTGTATTGAATAGGCTCAAAAACTACTGGGCCAAATTTTAAAATTCTTTCACTTTTAGAAAGGTTTTTTTATCTGTGAGTAACATAGGCTATATTTTTTCATTTCTTCATTATTATTTTTATATTTCACGTGGATGGAGTCGCGGGCAAAAACTACTGATATTATAAAGAGGAAACATCTGTATTTTTGGTTTTTGTATTTTTATATGTATTCGATTGACGTAAAAACTACTTGGCCGATTTTAAAATTTCTTTTACCGTTAAAAAAATTAAAAAGGAAATTTATCTTTGAGTAACAAAAGCCTTTTACTTATTATTTTTTTAATTTCACGCGGACGAAGTCGCGAGCAACAGCTAGTGTATAATTTTGTAGAGAAAAAAAATGTTGTTTAACTACTAGCATCATTATTACATGCAACGTAAATATAATATATGTATTCTATAATATTATGTGAATGTCTCAGTATCTTATGATGCATAGATTTGTATGGTGATGTATTTTAATTGTTTGAACATAACAATCGTTGCAGGTGGACGCTGACTTAGCTTACGTTACGAGTATGGTGAGAAAAGATGTGCTACGTACGGACAGACATCACAACTTCTACGCTGGAAGTGATGATAATCAAAATATTGCCTCTCTTTTTAACATTTTGACGACGTAAGTGCTTATTAATTGTTTTGCTTATTTACTTGTCAACATTTTGTCTGTAAAAAATGTTCAAAATTTTTACCTCTTGGTTTGACTTATGGATGAAATCTTACTTCTTACTTCTTACTAGTATTATAAATGCGAAATTTTAGATGGATGGATGTTTTTAAGAGTTTGTAGCCTAAACATCTTAACAGATTTGATGAATTCTGGCATAGATGTTGAGAATCGTCTTTTTGGTTTACTTTTACACGGACGGTGTCGCGGGCGATAGCTAGTATAAATCAGAATTGCTTTATATCCTTGTTCTATCACATTCAAATAATTTAGTTTTTAAAATACTTGTAAGGTGGTACGACTCATTAGCCTTTTTCATGAAAAGCAAGTTTGTAATGTTTCCCAGGTACGCACTATATCATCCCACGGTGAGCTACTGCCAAGGTATGTCGGACTTGGCGTCGCCGCTGCTGGTGACGATGGGCGACGAGGCCCACGCCTACATCTGCCTCTGCGCCCTCATGACTAGACTCTATCCTAACTTCCTCTTAGATGGCGAAGCTATGACATTAAAATTCACTCATTTAACCGAATCGCTACAAGTGTACGATCCGGATTTCTACAATTACTTAAAATCTCAACAAGCGGACGATTTGTTATTTTGCTATAGATGGTTACTGCTCGAAATGAAACGAGAGTTTGCGTTCGACGACGCTCTTAGAATGCTCGAGGTACTATGGGCTTCGTTACCGCAGAAAACGCCATCGTTTGAATTACCTCTCAAAGAGAAAGAGTTCAATCCGACAATAGAGGAGGAAATAAACCCGCCTCCTCCGAGCCCGCTGGTCAAGGCTCCTCGAGAAAACGCCTACACCAAAGTTTGTGCTATCAGACGACAGAGCTCAAGCTTCAGTTTAGCGAACATCAAAGCCCCAAAACTAGTTACGATCAAGCAAACTAATCACAGTTTAGATGAAAACGTCACTCGTAAAGCTTTAAACAACACGTCACTAAAACATGCCAAAGAATTTCAAAGTCTCGACGACGCCGTTCTGCACACACAAAAACCACAAAATGAACTTCTTGAAAGTATTAAAGATGAATGTAAGGAACAAACTTTAAGCAATAAAGACACGAAATTGACCGTCAAAAGAAATATGTCAAGTGTACCAGAACATGACAAGCCTTCGGTGACACAAACCGCAAGCGTTCACGATTGGTCGAGCGCTGAGAACTTAGTGAACGGCACCGCACATACGGATGTCAAGGAAACTCCACTTGGAAGTCAAATTAGGTTATTACGGGACAAAATATCTATTCATAACAATCGGTTCTTCTCATCCTTAGATAAACTTGACGACTCAACTGTCGCGGATGCGAATAAACCCAAGATTAAGATGATAAAAAATTTGAACGAATTTCTAAACTTTGCTACGGGAACTAAGTCTGGAAACTTTAAACAAGAAAAACTCCAACGAACTCAATCCACTATAGATAGTAAAACATCGCAAGACTGTCCACGAATTACTTTAACTAAGACTTCTTTCGATGAACATGATTTAAAGACTCTCAGAAGCCACAAAACATCCAAACCTTTTCAATTGGATACAAACGATGGGAGCAGCCCAGACGACTCCCAAGAATACTATCCCATGACGACTTCTATGACGAGGGAACTGAGACTCGAACTGGAACATTTAGATCGTCAAGTGTTCGGATCATCCTACGTGAACCGACGCAGTATGATCAGTGACTCTCCGTCTGATTCTACCAGCACCGAGGAGAGACCCACTAACAACTATACTGAGCTAAAGTCCGAATGCATTACCGCTTTAGAGATACAGACGGAAAATGTTGAACCATATGAAACAGCGAAGAAATCACCATTGTTTGAAACTATTAAATCGAATGCAAGGAGTGCTGAGGATATTTATCTATGGGAGAATCCTCTCCATAGAAACACGCCGACGACTCGCACCACCGCCAGCTGCCCGCAGACTCCCGATGAGCAGGCGGAATTAGACTTCGACGGAGACACAGGGGAAATATTTGAAGAACATTCCGGTAAAAAATCAGTCACACCGATACGACTGTTGAGAAAGAATCATTCCTTGGAAGCACAGGACGTATCGCGCGACAATAATAAACATTCCGAAGGACATTCCAGCGAGACGGACTCGTCCGATAGAGACGGCGTGGAGTCGACAAACACGGGAACCCTCAAGGACAGTGACAATCAAACCACGCCAAATGCTAAATCGCACAAATTCTTTTCTAACATGTCACATGAACTGGAAAATGCGAAAAAAAATTGTGAAACCATTCTGATCGCTAAGCAATCTAATTTGCACAGCGTGGCGTCTACGATTAATAATTTTCAGAAGAAGTATGAAGTGTTTAAGCCGCCGGTGCAAAGAGCAGTCTCGTATTCGG
Organism: Papilio protenor; assembly: GCA_029286645.1. Lineage (NCBI taxonomy): Eukaryota > Metazoa > Arthropoda > Insecta > Lepidoptera > Papilionidae > Papilio > Papilio protenor. The sequence continues at coordinate 6,689,973 of JAGSMZ010000002.1, forward strand.
GAAGCGGGGAGGGTTCTACAAAGATAAGCATCGGCAACCTGCCGGCGCCGACTGTGTTCGGGGGCGGGAACCCCTTCCTCATGTTCCTCTGTCTGACGGTGCTGCTGCAGCACAGGGACTACGTGATGAGGAACCGAATGGACTACAACGAACTCGCGATGCATTTCGACAAGATGGTCCGCAAACACAATGTAAACAGGGTATTGAACCAGGCGCGACAAATGTACGCGATATATTTGAAACAACAAGCGCAAAAGACTGGCGACACTTGATTAGTATTATTTTAAGCACTGAGATCTCTTCAATTTGCTCATAAGAAGTTAATGTAATTATAACACCAGTAGAGTATAAGATTACTTATTTACTGATATCTAATTACCGCCTTCATTAATCAATAATTGCTATATTTTACAGTATTAATCTTTTTTGTTTATTGTCTAAAATTAAAATAAACTTCTTTATTTTTTACTTTGTGTAACAAAATAATAGGGATGTTGACAGCTCTCTTAAACATTTATGAGAATTAGGGTACTCAGGGATTCTGGTAACATAACCAAGACAAAAAAAAATAAGTTTTAAAAAACGAGTGTTACTAGGACTGGCAAAACTCGTTTACATACCCCAAAGATTATAATTGTGATATTACCTGCATTTTTTATTTTTAATTATGTATAATTTATAACAATAATATGTACAGTAAAATTATGCACAATTTGAGTAACGTTATGAAATTCTTTGGATATTTAAAACAATGCTTATATTGTTATGTTTTATTGTAAAGTATTTATTAAATCGAGATTATTGTTATTCCATGTATTCCAGGATTTAAAAAAAATGTTAGCTTCCGAGGCTTTACAGTTAATATTTAAGCCAGCGCGTATCTTCTCAAACTTTTATTCCGTTTAAAATAGTACCTTTGTAAATAAATAATTTAACATAAATGTTTTTTTTTGTGTTCAAAAATTTCTTCTGGAAAATTTTCTGTATAAAAGCAAGCGCACACCTTTAACTTAACTATCGCACAATTGTTGTGTGATTGTCGATTGTTTCGCAGCCAATTCAACTGTTTAGTTGCACAACTAAACATCGAATAGTGTTCGCACCTCCATAGGAATCTAATCGAGACTAAACAGTCGTGCGATAGTTTAGTCAAAGATGTACTCGCGCTCTAAGAAGTATAGTTTTCTGTGATTATTCTTCCTTACTTCTGTCGCCTTAAACGATTCTTTTCAGAAAATTGGGTAGGTAGAACCAAAAAAAAACAAAAGTTATTTGGGATGATGTATTTCCACAAAACTGTTAATTTAATAGATCATGCCTCGGCCAACTAAAACTTAATCAAACTTAACATCGAATCTATCTTATATATTACATTATATCACATTTGCGATTTTAACTCTAAATAAGTTACTGCAATTTTCTTGTTTTACAATGCTGTAAACAATAAGGCGACTAAAATTATCAAACATGTGTGAATAATTTATGTGGGGGAAAATTCTATTATTGTCAGTATTACTTCCTCCTGTTGCCGCCGGAGCCGGAGAGGATCATGGCGATGCGCATGAAGATGTTGAGAATGTCCAGGTACACCGAAATGGCCCTAATATAAACAATAAATTATAAATTACAATGTAAATCTTACATAATCTTCTTACTAATATTATAAATGCAAAAGTTTCGATAAATGTGAAACTTTAGATGGATGGATGGATGTTTGTTAGAGTTTGTAGCCTAAACGGCTGAACGGATCTCTATGAAATTTGGCGTAGATGTGAAGAACACATAGGTTACTTGCTTTTGTTTTTTTTAAATGCAAATAAAAATTAGTACTGCGTTAGAATTGGCACAACACTAGATTATCGGCATAGACATCCGTGCCTATCTGACAGCTGTCAAACGTCATTACACGTATTGGAATAGCGCGCCAACCTGGCGGGATCTCTAGCAGAGTGTTTAAATTAATTACGCTAGTACAATCAAATTATTAAAAATATATATTCTGCAAATGGGACTAAAAGAAAGGTTTACTCACGAGTTTATTGGGTCATAAGGCTGGAATCCGTACATGGGATGAGTCTCCGCGCGCTTGATAATAACCTGCGTATCGTAAAGCAGGAACCCGCTGAACACTACCAACCCACCATACAGGCTGAGAGAATACAACCCTGGAATACAATAAAACAACATAAAAATATTTCAATTACATTTACAAGTGGAGAACATTTTCATATTTGTTTCAAAGCGAACAAATAATTAGATTAAAGGAGCCTTCCATACCAATATCATATTTATGTCAGATTCTAAATTACTAGAGGTTATAAAGAACTAATTTTAGGCCACAACTCCATCCATGCGGAACAAAAAAATAGTAGTCTGTCCTCTTCCAGACTATACTCTACATCTATGTGTAATTTCGTAATCCGTTCAGCCGTTTGGCTTTAATCTTATAACCAACATCCATCCATCCAAACATTCGCATTTAGTAATATTACCTGCTCCAAGTGCAGTGGTAGGCGGCAGGAACATGCTGGCGAGCGAGGCTGCGAACACCGCGCCCAGCCCCATGGCCAGCGGAGCGCGCATGTTCAGGAACTCACCAGACGGCGCGCACACCGCTATCGTGCTCAGCCCACCAACCACTCCCGCAGTGTACCTACAGTCATTATAACCGTTCAATTTTCTATGAAAAACTTTCCTACAATAGTAATTCAAGGGAAATGTTCAATGCCTATATTACTCACTGATAACATAGTTTTTTAATAGTGTAAGAATTTTTGAAATCGGCCCAGTAGTTTTTGAGTTATTTCAATACATACAAATACACAAATATTTCTTCTTTATAATATTAGTATAGAAGTACAGATAATACTTACATAGCGGCACGGGTCAGTATAGGGCCGCCGAGGAAGCACATTGGTGCAATAACAGCACCCATAATACCAGTGTGCACAATCCAGGCTAGCTGCTTAGGTCCAAACCCTGGCCTGTACTCCATTCCACGGACAACCATTCCCGACCCAATCATAAGACCAAGTGTGATTATGATAGACTGAAACATACATATTCAGTTGAATCCTACTAATATTATAAATGCAAAAGTTTCGATGGATGGATTTATGCTAGGTACCTCCAAAACGGCTTAATGAAAATTGGCACAGATGTAAATGTCTTACACTATAGGTTGATTTAAGTTTTGCATTGATGAAGTACCTAGTAAATACTGGCAAATGTATAATACATATACATACATCTATAATATGTGAATGACATGTAATTTAAAAAAAATTGTACAATACATACCATCCATCCATTGCGTGCAACTAAATTAAGCAATGCGGGTGTTCTAAACACTGTGACAGCACTTCCAGCAGTCAAAACCAGAGAGCCAGCAATATAACCATAAGTTGTCTTGATGCGATCTTTTACATATTGCGGCCAGAGACTGGAAATAAAAATTCAAACTATTAGCAAGCATGTTTTATCATTTTTCCTCTAAAAGATTGGCTAAAAATCAAATTAGATGAACAAAACAATGTTTATCATTGTATCAAGACTCATTAAAACTACAGTTTTTGCACAAATAAGGTGGAACAATATGTATCAACATTTCCCAATATAAAGCAGCATATTATCAGATTATTAGATTATAAATTTCTTTAGCTAGGTGTAAAGAACCTACAACTTTATCTAAAGCTTATGCAAACAAATATCAATCAAAAATTATCAGTTAACTTGGATATTATATAAAAATAAACGCACTGTGACTCCTGTAATGTGCCAGGTTTCACTCCAGATCCATAGTAGCAGAGAGCAACAATACCCACAGCGGAGGCACCTGCTAATGCACCTTTGCCTAAGCTGAATGCTGTAAATGGAACATTTGATTAAATTATATCATCTGAAAGTGAACTTGCTAAGCAATTTGATACCATTTAATGGGTTACAGGAATTTTAATATAGCATGATGAATGACTGAGTCTATGCATGCAAAAACATTTAGTTAGAAGCTTAGTTGGTTGTTGTTTATTTTATAATGATTGTCATAAAAATTATGTGGTAAGGAAACAAATAATTCAAATGTAGACATACCATTAGGTCCAGCTGGTGCCATTAATCTTTCCCATAGGGTTGGCTGTGATCTAGTGCTAACACGGGAACGAGTTTCACGTGCGTAATTCCTAATGACATAATTCTTTGGAACAAACTTTGCTGCTAACGGAGTTTTTAGTGTTTGTTGTACGTTTAATGTCGAACGAAGAACGCACACACGGGACAGCATGATGCAACTGAAAGAAATGCCGATAAACATGTACTAAAAAAAATAGTATATTTCTAATTACGTATTCTAAAAATGATGATCAATAATCATAGAAACAAGATGAAACACTACTTTTTCTCAATGTTGTTATTCATTTACTTACTTGGGTTTTCACCAGATTACGAAATATAAAGTTCACCGGTTAATATAAAGATACTGCTGCCGATCTGGCCCGGGGATGTAGATGTTAAGCTGCGCAAATTTAATTTCGTTGCAACAGGATTCGATAATGTTCTATTATGTTCTTGTTCTGAAAAATATTTTTTTTGATTTGATTAAATATAGTCTATGGGTTCAATTAAAGGGTGGTCATAGACATATATATTTTTTAATAATAAAACCAAATTGTTAGAAAATAAACAGATTTAGCCGTTTTTAGCGTAAGTTCGATTTTAAACATGAATATAGGGTGATATCTAATAGGACAAAACAATTAGGTTAAAAATATGTGTTCTTTTAAATTAACATAATTTTCTACATTTAGTATAGTCTGTAGAGATGGTTTTGACAGAATATTTTCTGACGTTGATGCCAATGTCAAAATATGTCAAGTGTCATTGTCATTGTACCGACTGATTCACGTGCGATTGTTGTGTTTTATATGACCATGCGGTGTTAAATTATTTAACTATACGTTTTAATAATACTTAAAAGGCTAGTAGTAGGCTAAAAGTTTCGTAGAGTTACAAAAGCTGCTTTTTGTTTTATTTTAAATAATGAAAATGAAGAAGTCTAAGAAAACACCCCAAAAGTCTGAGGAGCCTCATGACGATATAGGTTACATTTAATTTAAATTTATTCAGAAAAAATCTGTTTACAGTTAAATACTTGTTTTTATACTAACGTGTTTTTGTTCTAGATTCTGAAGAAGAATTATCCCCAGAGGAACACAAGAAATCTTTAGAGAAATTGAAAAAGATCGATCCAGATTTTTACAATTTTCTTGAAGAAAATGATGAAAACTTGTTGAACTTTGGTGAAGATTCTGATGATAATGGCTCTGAAGGTGAAGATGAAGAGAAAGTACATGAGCCAGGTCCTCTCCAAGGTGACAGTGATGAGAGTGATTTTGAGGTAGATATAATTTTATAGATTTCAAGTAATTCTTTATAAATGATCTAAGATTTGAAATTAATTAAATCTTAGTCATAAAATAATCAGTATTATTATTTAGGATGTGGATACAAAACCGGCAGTTGGTAAAGTGACTCTTAAACTAGTAAGTCAGTGGCAGGCAGAACTACAGAGTGAGGGAAAAATTAAGCTTCCCATATTGACTACTGTCATAAAAGCATTCAATGCAGCCATGTTGCGAGTGGCCGGTGATGAGATTACTCAGGGAGAGTTCAAGGTCGAAGGTATGTAAATCTTTTACCAATTTTTACCTTAGGGTCCTTCAAGAAGCGAGCCTACAATTTCCTCAAAGGCCGGCAACGCATCTGTAGTTCCTCTGGTGTTGCGGATGTCCATGGGCGTCGTTGACCACCTCGGTGTTCTCGCCGCTCGTTTGCCCCCTTATCTTATAAAAAAAAAAAAAAAAATTGTAGTAATATGTAGCCTAATAATTAAAATATTATCATTATCAGCCTGTATCAGTTCACTGCTGAATATGCCCTGACATTGAGGGCTCATCTGTGCTTGCATAAAAGTAAACAATGATGGGATTTACAAAATAATAAGAATTCAAGTTGTTTGACTATTTCACTTTTTTTTTTTATTTGTGATATTTATCATTAAAATACATTTATTTTTAGGATCTTCTGTATTCAATGCAGTCATACAAATGTGTGTTCTATATTTACCTGGTGCTATCAAGAAATACTTAGGTATGGAGCAATCAGGAAAAGACCCACAGAAGTGTAAACACTTTATAAAGATCAAGGGTCCATTAATGTCATATCTCAAAGATCTATTGAAGCTTCTGAGTGGAGTGACATCTGAGAATATTTTAACAGTACTCCTGAAGCACTTGCACCAAATGTCTGTATATGTAGCTTGCTTTAGTCGTATATCAAAACAATCATTAAAAAAACTTATAACATTATGGAGTACTGGTGAAGAAACTGTAAGGGTTTTATCATTTTTGTGCATTCTAAGAATAACAAGAAATCAGCAAACAGCTCTACTCGATTTAGTGCTAAAAGCAATGTACATGACTTATGTTAAAAATTCTAAATTCGTAAGTCCTTCAACCTGGCCTGGTATAAATTTCATGCGAAGGTCTTTGGTGGAAATGTTTTCTTTGGACTTAAATGCTGCTTACCAACATGTATTCCTTTACATAAGGCAGCTAGCCATACATCTCAGAAATGCAATCGTTGTACAGAAAATAGAAAACAGACAAGCAGTTTACAACTGGCAATATATAAATTCTCTACATCTATGGGCAGATTTGATAGCGGCAACATCAAATAAATCTCAACTACAACCCTTATTGTATCCATTAGTGATGGTTATCACAAACACAATTAAGTTGGTCCCAACTCATCAGTACTATCCACTTAGATTTCATTGTGTTGAAATCCTAGTAAATCTTTCAAAAGAAACTAATACATTTATTCCCATTCTACCGTTCTTGGTAGAGGTAAGTTCATAAGACTTGTGCTAATCACATTTTATGATTAGAAACTTGAATTAATATTGACTGATTTTTATTTTTTTAGGTGCTAACAACATATGACTTTAACAAAAAACACAAGAAAGTTTCAATGAAGCCTTTAGATTTCTCTTGTATTTTGAGATTGGCAAAGTCACAATTGTCAGAGAATGGTTTTAAAGACTCTGTTATTGAGAGGGTGTATGCACTTTTGCTGGAATACACTGCTAATGAAGCACACAACATTGCCTTTCCAGACATCAGCTTACTTGCAATTTTACAGGTAATTCTTACATTTGATATTTTTGTACAGATTGTTTAAAATTTAAAAAAAAGTGTCTTTGTATCCTACATTACCTAAAATCCTCTTAGTTCCGAAATCAAATCTATATATTATTTCTTTTCATTACTAGGAAGATTTTGTTTAAGTTCTTTCTCATGGTTTTTTTTCTTCTTTCACGGTAAAATTGTAAGTTGGTAAAAATTTATAGAATAACTAATTTATTTTCATTTCAGATTAAGCAGTTTTTAAAAGCATGTAGTGTTTCAAACTATACGAAAAAGATGCGACAGTTGATGGAAAAGATCGAAGAAAATTCCCGATTTATTGATCGCGAACGTTCAAAAATCAGTTTCGCATTGAACGACGATAAGATGGTGTCCGCCTGGGAGGCTAATATTAAAGCAAAGGGAACTCCATTGTACGCATTCTATGAGAATTGGTCAAAGATCAATAAGATTCAGAAACGTAAGAAGGTATCTAAGAATGATGAGACAGGTGTGGAATTGCCCATGATAAAGAGACCGAAATTACTTGATGGACAAGAATTAAAAACAAACAAAGACAAAGATAGTGGACCTATGGAGTTATTCCCATCTGACAGTGAAGATGACACTGGCAACTTTAAAATGTCAGATGAAGAAAATGAGACAAAACCTAAAGAAAAGAAATTAAAGAAAAAGAAGAAAAACAAAAATAAAACAAAAGCATCTAAGGAGTCTGTGCAAGAAGACGTAGCAGACAAAGAGGATGTTGTTCAAGATTTTAGTGTTGGTGATTGGTAATAAAACACGTTTATAACATGATTTATTGGTTTTTATTTGAATTAAAAAAAATCGTAACCTTATTTAAACATTTAAGGTACGCCTTGTAGGAAGAATGTCCAGTGAACTTTTGGTTCACTCGGCTCGTGAGTCTCTATGGTGAGACAACCCGTAGGAACATCATCTGGTGATTCCATGAGGTAAACTGGCAAATATAACTCCTGTAAAAAACAAAAAGAATAAAATAGATGCAGAAACAGAGGCACTACGCATCATGTCCGACGTAATCATAATTGTTACTGATAGACTGCTATATCGTACTAATATTTGCTTATACTCAGTTTATTCCTAAGTTTAACTTTATAATTTATTTGTAAGGCTGTATATGATAACATACCTTTTTCGGTTTCAAAGTTTCGTTTACTGATTTTAAATAAAATTCTTCTTGATCGATACCGAATTTAAAAGTTCTCGTGTCCATAAAGACGTTTTTGAACGTAATTATCGTGGACTCTCCTCTTTTCACCAAGTACGGTCCCTGAGGTTTTGGCCTCTCGCCTATACCTTTTATGTTGTACCTGCGATATTATTAAAATAACTACCTATAGAATAATTAATTAATATTTAATTACGTAATAACGTAATTATTTTTAGCTCATTTCCCGAGGACTCACTACAGATATTTTTTTCTCAAATTCCATCTAACGGCATGGTTTTTGTTTTTCCCGAATGTGTGCAAATGACCTTAATACCTCAATACCCTTGATTATTGCTCTCGAATATGCCACTAATAAAATTGTGTATTTATCCTATAACTAGCTGTTACTCGCGACTTCGCCCGCCGTGAAATTAAAAAATATAACCGATGTTACTGTTTGATGGTGATTGATTGACAGAATGGTGAAGTTTTGAAATCGGCCTAGTAATTTCTGAGTTATTTCAAAAATACAAATCTTTCTTTATAATATTAGTATAGATGTATGATATTGTAAAATGTTTATCTACTTACACAAATTCACCAGCAGTAAGCGAGTTCAAAGAAACCCTGCAATCTTGGCAGCCAATTTCAGTCGGCTCGAACCAAGCCTGAACTTTACCTTTCTCCAAAGGACCAAGTGCGTATTTTTCCTCTATTATAATCGAAGGATGGGAAACCTAAAAAGCAGTCTTATTACAAGTATAAATAGAATTTAAAACAAGTAATCAGGAAACGGCGGGTCCAGGGAGGGGGCGGTGTCATGGGGGTCATGACCCCCCTGAGGTGGTTGGTCAAGAGCTTGACAAAATATATTTACATATTTTGTCAAGCTCTTGACTTGACCACGACTATGGGACCCCCCCCACCCCGCCCCGGCGCCAAAGCTGGATCCGCCCTTGTAATCAGGAGATGACTACGAATCGAAGAAAGCCTCATTTCACTTTATCAAACCATTTAGCCTACAGGAAATCAAAATGTATCGGGCCTTTCCCCTTATTGGACAAATAATCATTTTTGTTTTTATACCGTAATATTGAAATCGGCTTTTAGTTCTGTCTTATTCTGCACCCGTAATCTGAAAGGGACGGAGGATCCAATTGACGTAGCAAATTCTAGATTCTTTTCTTTAGCCGGCAAACAAATAAGATTCACTTTGTACATGTAAACGCCGACAAGTGGGTTAAAAATTTGTAGGTATTCTTCCGTTTCACCCACCACAAGAGGAGCATACGTCAAAGTTATTGGTGCCTATAGAAAAAAATACATTACTCAACATACAACGAAAATAATTCGTAAGATACGAATTGGGCAACTTGACTTGTGACTTTGAATCATCATCACCAGCTCACTGTACGTCCCCACCGAGGGGCTCGGAGCCTACCCTGAGTTACGGTGACTAGGCCATAGTCAACCACGCTGGCCAATGCGAATGACTTTGAATACGACTATTTAAAGTTTCCAACTGCTAGCTCATGAATAAGCTACTACTACTTTTTAATAAGTTATCTTACTAATATTATAGATGAAAGTTTAGATGGATGGATGTTTATTAGGGTTTGTAGCCTAAACTGCTGAAGGGATCTCGATGAAATTTGGCATAGATGTAGACGATAGCCTGGACGAACACTTTCTTTTGTTTTTTTTTTTATACAACGCGGTTGGTTTAGTGGGCGAAAGCTAGTAGGATAATAAAATATAGCACAATATGTCCTACTAAAAAATATTTAAAGCGGATGGTTGAACATGATCGCTTACTGTAGAATTCCTGTTAATCTTAATCACTTCAGAGCTGTCTAAATTTTCGCAATGAATGTTAAATTCCGCCTCTGTGCTGAGAGGGTTGAAGATTGACAGCTCTTTTTGCACGGACTCCCGCGCACGTGACTTAAATATCATAGAACCTTTAATACCACTAGGTATCACTGTTATTGTAATATTGTAGAACTGATATTCACGTGTTTCTTCATTTGTAAATGTAACCTGTAAAAAATAAAAGGGTTTTTTTTTGCAATTAGTTAAACAAAACGCGCATTTGCAGTTTGCACTTTACAAAAAATAGTTTTAAAAATAGATTAACTGTACTATAATATGTAGAATAAAATATTAGGTGAGGGTATGAGGTTTAAAATACAAGATAAACGGAAAACTAGCCGACCTTTGCCTCCATTTCGCATTGTTCATAGCAAACAAAGGACCAGCGGCAAGTCGCCGTGGCCTCGCCCCACACCTTGATGGTGTCCGGATGTTTTATCTCATAGTAGCCCTCGTACTTGTCCGGAAAGATCTTTACAATTTCCGATGTTACAATGTACGATTCCGGAAACTGAAACAGAAAAGTTTCTATGGATTTAGAAATCACTTGATTGGATCTAAATAACAAAACTCCTAAAGATTTCTGAACCGATTTGAATACTCTAATGGCACTAGGTAACTTTCAACTGACCTCTGTAATATTATAAACTAACAATTCTTCAGTATGCACATCCTTTTCTTTGACAGTAAGTGATATATTCCCGTTGGGATTCGGATGTGTGGCGATACCAATAAGATTGATGAAGAGAGCGCTCTCTCCAAGAGGCGAGTATAGCACTTGTGCCTAAAAAAACATGCATAAAATGATACGAAAGAAAACTTATTTCTGTAAAATAGCATTATTATAATCAACCTCATTTAAAAATCATACATACCTCGTGTTTACCGAAATATTTGGGCTTAAAATAAATAGGTATATCGAATGTCGTGTTAGCTTCAATGTTGAACTCTTTGAGCGTGGTAAACGCATCCCCTGTCACTTCCGACAACACTAGCCACATTTCGTCAGTACTGTTCGACAAACGTTAAAATATTTTTAATTTTTAAAACTTATTATCAATGCAGGAAAAGCGATATATGTATTACGAATACAAATTGGTCTCTACTGTCATTTCATTCGTAACGTTCTTCAAAAAGGGTACAGACAGTGGAGCTTATATTTCTTTTAAATAGATTATAGTTGGACTTTTTATGAATCATCTATTAACATTACCAATGTATACGTACGGGTTAGTGACCACAAGATGTTCAGTCTCTATTTCTCTGACGGGACATTCTATAATAATCGTCTTGTTCTGCACGGCGCCGGCGTCAATGCACGTCGCGTACAGAGCCAGTTCTAAAGGCTTGTAGTTCTCTATGTTGCAACTGGCCTAAAGATTTTTATCACTTTATTATTATATATTACAACCTTAACTTTACCTTCATAGTAACTTTAAACAGTTTAGTAGCGATGTGACTATCGGTTTGAATTCTTTATCTTGTAAATTAAAATATAGTTTGTAACATTTGAAATAAGCCTTAGTTAAAAAAAAACTTACCCAAACTTTAATAAAGGGATTGTGATTTGCCGGCCTGAAGGTGACAGTAAAGGTAACATCGGTGCGCGCCGCTATGTTACCTTCGATGGGAGATATCGCGAACTCAGCCGTCTTCAGAGGCTGCCACCAGAACCTACCATAACATTTTAGTTTATAGTATATATGTTAGATACATTTTGTGCAGCTTCAATCTGTCACTTTATCAATAAGATTACAAAAAGCTAGTGCTGATTAGTTTCTTAATCAGATAATAATCATTAAGTAGATCTTACCTAGCACTAAAATCTCCTTTATTCTGTAACATAACCTTTAATATCTTACAGCCTCTTTTGCGTACGCGACCGAATTGTAAAGAGTTCTGACTGAGGCAAAGGCTCATGCCCGTTGCACTGCCGCTCAGTTGCACCAGAGGGCGCTCGATATGAAACACTTTCATCATCAACTAGAAACATATGATATAAAGAATTAACTTTTTATATTTTTAGTAGAAAGCACTTTATTAAAGTCATGCATTGTCAAGTACAACTTTAAAATTATAATTTCAACATTAAAGGAAGAGGAAAAATGTCAATATAAACGAATACCTGAACGTTCAATTTGGTCATAATTCCAACAGGCCTAAATTGAATCTTCAACGGAACCTTGTGATAAGGTTGTATGGTGCATTTATTAGGTATAACTTTTAACGATGAAAGTGCATTCTGTACATCTAAAGCAATTTGTTCTTGAATTTTATCCTCCTTGTAGGCTTTGAGCATTTCGTCCCTGTGACCAGATGGTATCAATATCAAACAAAAATAGGTATCGATAAATATTTTAAACTTTTACGTTAACGTGGTAACTAAAAAATAGTTGAAAAGCAATCCCCAAACCTGTCATGTCCAGGATCACTTCCTTGAACGCTAGCTCTGAATCCTAAACAAATGCTTGTCGCCTCAGACTTGTTCGTATCCTCGACTAAAGCGTACGTGTCTTTGAAGGAGAAGCTCGCGTCTATCGGCACTTTGCTGTGATTCATTACTTCTATTTGACGCACTATCTTATCACCAACTTTAACAGGACCCAAGTCAAAGCTTTTCTGACAGCCATCGTATAAATCAAACAGCAGTGGTACGCCTGGATATTAAAAATAAGCAATTTAAAAAAACATGTATTTTTTGAGACAGCTCATATTTTATCAACCTACCTTCTCCTCTAACAGTAACAATTTCTTCACATAACGTATTCACCCAGAATTGCAATTTAAATTCATACACTTTGACTTCTTTAGGGCGGAAGTAAATTGATATTTTCATACGTCCTTTCGGCTCTACTGCGTATTCTTTATTGTACTGCACGTACAGTTCCGGTAAATTGGAAAAGTTAAGGTCTACACTGTAAAAAAGTATTTTTTATTTAACAGTGTTATTCTAAATTAGTTTGAACGAATAGTTATGTGCGAAATAAGGCTCATATGTAAATTGATAATAATATGTTAAAATATTAGCTACATATAATATCATACATTAAAGGTACTTCATCAGAATTCTCAAAAGCAATATTTTTTCTATACGTAGTCTCCGGAGCATTTACTATACATTTTCCAAAGTCGAATTCCATACAAGAGAAATGATATTTAGGCTTTTCAATTTCCGCATGAAGATAAATTTCATATTCAGGACCATCTACTATCTGAAAGTGAAAAACTCATGTTTACTTTTTGTTTTGAAAAACTAAACGTAAAAATTTACATCATAACCGAACAGTACAATAAGACAGTACAGAAATAAATAAAAACTTACAGACAATGTGACAGGGAAAGCATGCACAGGAACTTGTTTAAGATTAAAATGCAGAATGCAGTCGATCTGGTTCCCAGGCGCAACGTGACCGATATTTGGTTCTATGTCCACTTTCAAATACTTCTTGACTGGTGTACTAGAGTAATGCCACTCGAAGAAAAATGTTGCGGAACCATCGTTCTTTATTTTGAACGGAACTGTCCTTTCATAGGTTGATGCAGTCTAGTTGATAATACAGTCATGAAAAAACATAACGAAATTGTTAAAGGAACAGGAAGGAACAAATTAATAGAAAGCAATGATTATGTCCTAGCTTTACCCGTATAAAGCGATAAATCAAAAGTCAATTATCTTACCTTATCTAAATGAATATTCGTAACAGCTTCACTTTTAAGTGTGTGTTCATTACCAATAAGATAATACGTAACTATCGGCTTTATAGAGTAGCTCAGAGCATTAACACATAACGTTAACACTTTTGTCAGATGTTTAACACTGCAGAATATCTTAAATGATAACGGACCATCGTGTATTGGAGTGTAAATTATACTGAAAACATAAACGCAAAGTTTGAACATAGCGAATAGATGATGGTAATACTTAAGTAAGCAAATAAACGTCATAACGTTTAATATTAAAAACTGTTCCATTCAGTAGACAATTTTAACTTACTTGATGGGAGTTTCGGAGTGTGGTTTTAATATTCCACGTTCAGGCATTATCACCACTGGCGTTTCTCCGGATTCATCGCATAGCGAGTTCCCTTTAAATTCAAATGTTAGACATTCATCCTCGTTATTCTTTAATTTCACCACGTTTTCACTTGTAAATCCAACCAGAGAGTTTCTTATTAATAAAATCGTCGGCACGAAGGCAACGTTCGATTCCCTTACAAAACCTACAACTAGTAAATTTATTACCAGCGAATGGATAGGAATCAGAAATTTCCATTGGGATTCGTAAATCTGAAATCATCCAAATAAATATAAATTATTGACAATGTAAAAGTTATTATTCATGAGTAATTATAATGTGTAAATAGTGAAACCTACCCCAGGATCTGTGGGTGAAAAGGAAAATACAACATTAGTTGATGTACCGCCTTCCACATAACCTTTTAGTTTATTACAATGGACGGGAACAAATTCTTGAGCCTCCGACATCACCACTTCGAATATGAACTCATACGATTGACTCGTAGGATTAATTACACTGAACGATCTGGAAACAACACCTTGTAGATGAATGTTACTCTTATGTGAAATATACCCAACTAGAGTTTGCACTGACCGAAAGTGGACCGAAGATTTATTTGATAATAAAATGACATGGTTAATCTAAATAAATAACTATGTTAAATAGTAGTAGTACTATGGTAAAAAAGGTTACTTCTTATAGCATCCTGGTCCAAGGACTTTAAATTCTAACACCATTGTATGCGGAGGTAATGTTCCTGTCGCCTTCCTCTGTCCCGATGTTAAGTAATCACTTTCTTCAATATCAAGATGTACGTAAGGGATGAATGATCGAGCTGTCATTTTGCAGGTTATATTTTGATCGTAAGGATCTAAATTATCTGAAATTTTAAGTCTGTAAATCTAAACTCTATATTATACACTAACACTTTTGAATGTTACCATGGAATTTATGGTACTTACCTATAGTGCTTTGTAATCTAACTTTAAACAAGAATGCATCTTGCGGTGAAAAAGTTACTTTGAAAATTTGACTTTCTTTAGGGTTCAAACATGCTTTCTCGGGTTCTATGTGGAATGGTAAATCAACTTCGAACCAAGTATCCACACTGTCTCTGCTTAAACTGCCGCTGAATAATGTCATCTTGCTAGGATCTGATAGAACAATAAAAAAGTTACGGTTAAGAAATTTCGCTATTACAGATAATGTATTCTTGTATATAATTACCATTATTAATATGTTCAATAACTCTTTCTACAACACCTGTCTCTGTTTCATTGGTTTTGTGTAAACTGTCAGAAGACCCTGTCGGGGCATCCTAAAAAAACATGGCTTTTTAGTATATCAAACATTATTTTGTTAGTCATCACGCAGACATATGATCCTACCTTCAAAGCATTCTTCTTAATTCTAACCGGAAATTCGTCATCTACAATGAAATTCCATAAAATCTTCATAGCCACTCTTCCTATATTTTCCACTTTGAAATCAAAACTTCTTTTCTACAAAGCATAAAAGTATTAATTAAAAATATATTGCAAAAGAAAAAAAATCTAAACACGAATAAAAAAAGAAATAAAGCAGGGATAAAACCAAACGCTAATAAACCTGGTAAATAAACGTGTCTTGTAAAGTTTTTTCTTCTTCTAAATCACATTTATATTTCGTGTATTCAGTTTTGACTGAATAAATAATGACTATAGTAATATTTCCATTTAATTCGTTCGCTATTGATGACGTTTGATCTTCTATTATCGTATCACATCTTTCATTTATGTGTGCTTCTCTAAAAATATAATGCTTGTTAAGGTTTCATACAGACATATGTACATTTGTATCGGTTCCCGTTAACTTATTAATATTCATTGCTTTAATTTCGTTCCATTATTACCTGTTACGATTAAATAAGGTCATTGTTTGTCTGTTATCCCACGTTATTTCTCTCAAATCAGCCGTCAGAGAATCATCACTAACTACCGTTAATGAACAAGTTACAATCTCCTGAAATATTCAACAAAACCATTAACAATTCCATGCACGAAGATATCTTAAGTGAATACAAATAGGGATTCAAGAAACAAACAATTCAAAATTATCACAATACCATAATTCATGTTAGAGTTAACCAAATTTCTTACCTTTTCAAGATCAATCGGTTGTGAAGAAAAGAAAATAACTTCCAAGTCCTTCTCTTCGCCTGGAGAAATGTATCCCGTAGAAGGTCTTACAATAACATAGTCGCAATCGACCCAAATAAATTTATACACTTTTTCGGAATTATTCATCATTATTATTGACCTCTTTTGTGTAAAACATAGTTGACAGCCCCCTAATTTTAAACGATAATAATTTTTAATAACAGTTAAATAGCTTTGGCAGTTTAAAGTTAGAAAAGCATACCTAAATCCAGAAGATATTTAAGAACGGGAGTTTCAGCAAAAGAGTCGCTTTCACTATGTTTTATAGATGCTTGAGAAACCTTTTTACTTCTCTTTGAATCTGTAAACTTCAATTTCTTTTTGTCCGATGAAGATTTGCTTCGTCTTCTGGTATCTGTTGTAGATATTGTTGATCTGTAAATAGAACATAGAGTTAATTTGCTTCTAGATTTCATCATCATCTCCCAGTGCTTCTTTCTTCTTCTTCTCTTTCTTTCTATATGAATCTTTGCTCCGTCATCTCAATCTATAGATTTATCTGTAGGAAATTTCTTACATACCTTTCTGAATATTTATACGTGTCCAGGTCGATGTCCATCGATATCATTTCAAGTCCCATTAATATAACGTCTTCCATAAATGCTTCGGCTTCAGATAATATCTGTTAACAGTGCGTAAAATTATATCACACATAAATACTAAATATATGTTATATTTCCCTTCTAATATTTTAAATATTACCGTATACTTTTCAAATGGATTGTTAACAACAGAAAGTACAATATCACAGTGCGTTTTCCCTTTTTGTAACGGACTGAAATGTACATAAAGTGTTACGATTTCATTTGGTTTAATTGATATTTTCAAGGTTACATTAACATCATCTGTAAATATAAAATAATACATCACATTGTTCAAACATCATAAATAATATTGACTCTAAAATTCAGAGTTACCATTGTTCCCGTCGAGGACTACGAAGTCAGTATCAGGGGCAGCTGTGAGCCAAAACAATGGCCGCCCTTCATCCATTGATGATAAAATGTCGGCCACAACTGTGGCATTCACAGGACTTATATTCTTAAACGATACATGCCGACTGCTGACAGAACCCAAGCATGTAACCGGGAATTGTAGTATCGTAAATCTGTTACTTTTTACTTTAGGCGTCACTAAATGTATCCTAGGTATTACCCCTTCACCAATGACACATATTCGAAAACTTTGATTTTGGCCCTCTAATTTCTTTAAATTAACTTCTAACACTGCTCTGTAATCCTTTAAAATATAAAATAGACATTATATTAATCTTATAATCTATATTCGTATGGAATAATTTATACTGGTAACTCGTTACCTCTAAAGCTTTCGGATTGAATATAATATTCAATTTTTTGTGCATCAACGGTTCAATATGAGTTTCATACTTGTCTAAGTATAATATTTCTTGGTTAGTATTCTTTTGGTAGTGTAACTTCATAGTCAAAGCGCAGGGTACTAATCCACTGTTGTACAAATCCAGTGCTCCGGTGTGACTTGTGTTCACGACAACGCCGTAGAAATATAATGTCACAATGTCTTCAACGAAAACGCAATGAGGTGAAGACTGAAAAATATTAATCAGATTACTAAAGATATTAGTCGAAAGCATAAAAATTTGATTGTATTACCTCTGGTGTTGGATATTCTGATAGATTTTTAACAATCATATGTTCTCTAAATGTCGTTTCCAAATTCCAAAAGTCAAGTATTGGTAGAGCTCCAGTTCCTACTAATCTTAACGGAACTCCATTGGCTTCGGCGGGACAAGTATCGCTCACAACAAAATGTATGGTTTCTTCAAATTTCTTTGGAGCTGTTGCTAAAAATTGTATTTGAATAACTCTACTCGTGGAAGGAGCTAGAAGATTATCTTCGTTCATTATTACAAAGTTTCCGCATCTCAGTGGTGGATTTTTTATTCTGTGAATAGAAATGTTCTATGTAATCAATAGCCTTCACAGATCAAGCACATATGTATAGATCGACAAGTTAAGTGACCCGGTGCGCATAAGTCAAATTAAATTATGGTAGCTCAGTATGTAGGTTGTCCATATTTTTTGAACCAAATGAGAGCAGCGCCTCTCCCCGAGGTATAAATATCCTTGTATTATAATAATTAAAAGTAAATATTATTTAGACGTACTTGTTATCTTTTAATTTTGGTGGTGGCGCAGCATCGGGATCCACTTGATATTCAGGCGGTAAAATTATTTCATATATAAATGGGCATTTACTTGTGTTGTTTAGGATGACGTCTCTTTTTACACCCTCCCCCACTGGTAGAACATGGAAATTCAATTCACCCAACGGAAAAAGGGTAAAACTGAAAAATGAATACCAGTTAAAATAACATACCACCATTATCAGAATATTTAAAATATCTTTGGAAGTAAATTATACTTACGTATTATAAAACGATGCAATTGTCACACAGATCGGGAATTTAGCGACAATCATTTGAGTTTTGCTTCCATCTAACAATGTACAAGTGTAGACAGGAACGTTAACCAAATTCAATGAAGTGGTAGGCGTGCATTCAAACTCTACAACGACCAGTTTCGTCGTAGCAGGCAACATTCCACTTTCTGGACCAACTTCAAAAGATTTCAATAGTGCTGGTTCTGGGAAATTCTTAACTTTCTTCAACCTGCAAAAATACATTAATCGATAGTTTTAATTTCACATAATTAATACAAATAGCAATAACGTCAGGTATTTCTATATCTTTTATTAGCAACAATCTTACGACTTACTTGTAGAAGATATTGTATTTCCCGCGATTAAATAGATACATTTCACGTGCAACTGTCGAATTGACTTTAACATTTCCGAAATTGAGGAAGCTTTCTGCTGGATTTTCGTAAGCGCAGTCTACCATCACGTCGTAGCATTCAGCCGAGAGATATAAAGAATCAACTATCATTGGCTCGCCACGTCCTTCTGCATCATATATCTGAAGAAATACTTAATAGTAAGAAAGTACCAAAAAGAAACTGAAATAATTTTCGTCTTTTATAACAAACTAGCTTTCGCCCGCGACTCCGTCGGCGTGGAATTAAAAAAAAACAAAAGTGAGTTCTTCCAGAGTATCATCTACGTCTATGCCAAATTTCATCGAGTTCCGTTCAGCCGTTTAGGCTACAAACTCTAACAAACAAACATCCATCCATCCATCCATCTAAACTTTCGCATTTATAATATTAGTAAGAGTAGGATTTTCGCATACTCACATCTACTGTCAACATTTTGTGTGATATGACTCCCACTCGACAAGCGATGTATGTTACAGGAACAACTTGATTGTCATATCTAGGTATAATACCGGACGTTTGAGATATTATAAAATCTTCAAGGAAATCATCAGCGTTCCTTATTTTCCATTTTATTGGTAAAATGGAGTCATTTTTGACGATAAACCTATCATCTTTGCGACGGTAAAGTAAATGTTTACCATAATCTGCGAAAAATAATAATTGTAAATGTTTATAGTTTTCGGCGGTTTATACAAATATCAGTAGAGAAATTTTACTTAAATAATGTCAAATATTGAAAAACGTAACTTCACCAATGTGAAGGATACTTACCAATAGTTTTGGTGCTTGGCAATACTTCAACTATCGGTACAACTCCGCTGCAAGCTATATTCACTGTCACGATCTCCGGATTGTTTTTAACACAAAACATGAGAACGTTCTTATGCTCACCCACCTCCGCAGGCGCAGCTGATATTGTTAATTTCCCTCGACTCTCCGGCTAAAAAACATTGTTTTTACTGCTACGATATTTTTTTAGTTAAATTAACCATAACTTGTTAATAGTGTGATTTACCTCCAACGTTAAACGGCGCTGATCAAAGAGGAAAACATCATTTTCCCCTAGAAATTCCACCTCAACGAAAGCGGTGATCAAGGAAGAATTTTTTAAATCAATTGAATACGTTTCTTCATATATTCTAAACGAAAAAAGTCAAGGTATACAACACAAAGTACACAAGGCAGCGCCTAAATAGCGTTAAAAATTAAAATACTTTTTGACTGTGACTTATGACGTCGATAGTTTTAGCGGATGAGTAAAATTATAGGTTTTTAAAAGCTGGACAATTAAATAATAAATGTTAAAACAAAACATAATATTAACCGATGTGCGCCTGTGAATATTGGACCAAATTGAAATACTTTAGCATCATCTAAATATGTCACTTTATATATCTTTTCTTCTACTGTTCTTCTTACAAAATCTTTGAACATTTTTTTCGGACGACTGTCCAATCTGAAAAGTTGAACAGAGATTTTAGATATTAAAAAATAACAATCAATATAAGGAAAACTAAAATGCTTCGTAATTAAAGTATTACCACATGGGATTAGAAACTAAAATATTTGGTAATATATCTAACCTTGGTACATCACAAATGCCACCAACAGTTATCACTACTTGCGATGCTGGCCATCCTTTGACTTCCACGTATCGTTTTAAATTAAAATTCCCTTCAATCTTTGGGCTAAAGGTATATTTACACCTTACTAAATCACCTGGTTGTAATACAACGCGATTTTCCTGTTCTGAAAAAAAAAAAATAAACTGTATAACACAGAATTATGAGGATACTTCTTGAGGCGCAATCGGAAAGTCGCGTAGCATAATTCGTGGCGTGGCGACACCACTTTGCTGTCTGGTCTATGACAATGGGTTAAAAAAGAAAATTGTCTATATCCGTCATAAGAGATAGGATTTTTTATCAGGTTATTTTGCACAACTTTAAATTATAACAAGTGAACTAACCGGTTGTAGATTTAACTTTACCCAAAGGTAAAGGATAGAATATGTCTATTTCGCTTTTTTCGGTGGAAATTCGTGTCGACGATGTAAACGGTATCTCAGTTGTAGAGGTTTGCGACGAAGTTACCTAAGTATTACAAATTGAGTTGTTCAACTATAAATTACTATATATTACTACTATAAATTAGTTAATTATAGTATTATGATTAATTTCTATTTATTATTACCTTTTTACCACAAGTGCAGTGCCATTTAGATAGTATATTTAAAACATTATCTTGACATAAATCATCTATTATGCTAAGATCATTGATCAGATTGCATTCACATTTTTTTATCTGGAATTAAAATCAATTTAGAGAATAATCATACTTTATACGTTGCTTGATTTGGTGTAAATTCTAGCAATGGTACAATGACCAATATAGAATGACTAGCTTTGGCCCGCGACTCCGTTCGCGTGGAATTAAAGAAAAACAAAAGTGAGTAGCCTATGCGTTCTTCCAGGCTATCTTCTACATCTATGCCAAATTTCATCGAAATCCGTTCAGCTGTTGAGGCTACAAACTCCAACAAATATCCATCCATCCATCCATCCATCCATCTAAACTTTTACATTTATAATATAAGTAAGAAGTAAGATAAGATTAAGACCAATATCTAAGTCAGTAATTTAAAATCAGATAGGACTTATCATTAAGGACAATTTTGATAGTAATTAGTGAACGAGTATAACTTACAGCTAATTCATCTAAATAGCGCCACGCTAGTGATTCCTCGTCATGGATTGTCGGAAAAGATTTTGGAAGTAAAACCGAATATTCCTTTTTCTTTATAGGGTATTTAAGAGTATCGATCTTCTCTTCTTTCTTTAAAGCCTCTATCACAGTTTCGGAATTAAGGAACATGTTTATCAGTGCAAGCTTAGACTCTGAACAAGGGCACATGAGAATTGTCAGTGGAAATCCTCGTCCAGTAAATGATTCTTCTGATGTCTGAAAAATTTGTTAGTTAACTTTTCGAATGAATTTTTAACTACCTCATAAACTATTATTTGTAGAACTTGACACAAACCTAGTGTTCGTTTTACAAATTAATTTTATATAAGAGTTCAAATACCTGAATCAACAAATCAGATTTCTTTTTTATTTTCTTTTGGCTTGAATGTACGACCTGTCCGTTAAGTCCAATCAGCGGGTATCCCATGTCACACTGATCCACTATCCAGTTATTTGCGATATTGATCAAACTGTCGTAGACATTTTTATTATATTCGTTATATTTGACATTCATTGCCATATATTCGCTGTTTGGTTTTGCTGAAATGATGAAATAGAATCAAATGCCATTCACATTAACAGATTTTACTGCATGTTCCACTCAATTTGATAGAAAGTGAGCGAGTCGTTTTTGGCTGTTTTGAACTTGGTTTACCTTTTACATCTTCCTTTTTCGCTTTCTTTTTTGACTCATCGCCGCTAACAGTTGGTACAAGTGATCTGGCACTACGATCTGTATAATATTTTATTATATTTAAATGAGGAAGATTTGTCATTGCATATTAAAATATAGTAAAACTAACCTTTTCCATCCCTGTCTCTCTTCATAACGTCATCCGAGGTTCTGTAATTAAATGATTAATATTAAATCATTAAAATTATAAGCGATAAGGTTTCATGATCAAAACTTCGTATCTGACATACTGCAGTGTATTTTTGACCGACTTCCAAAAGAAGGAGGTACTCAATTCGTCCATATGTTTTTTTTTTTTTTTTTTTTTTTTTTTTTTATGTGTGTTACGGCATAACTCCGCCCCTGGTAGACCGATTTTGAAAGTTCTTTTTTTATCCGAGAGGTAGTGCTTGCAGGTGGGTCCCATTTTTTTGTTTGATTTTTGGAGTCAAAGACTACGGCGTAGTTAAATAGTTTAGCTCAAAATTGCGTGACGAAATTTGGTGTCTTTTTTGCTTTCTATGCTTACGTAGCCTAAACTATAAGACTTACACAAAAATTATGTATGGAAGAATTGTAGCCCTTTAAATTTGCTAAATAAAAGTCAGCGATAGCATATATCTATCTATTAAGGTTGTCGCACAATAACCACTTTTTTCATTAAAATTTCGATCAAAATCTATACCCCACTTTCAACGCTATTACTCGTGTTCGGTATGAATCCTTATCAAAATAAATGTGTCCATCATCAAGAGAATTTAATGCAGATTATAAATACCCTTGGAACTGTGTAATTCCGATAAATAGTTTAGGAGATATCATAAATAGCAAATTACGAGTCGCAGAAAAAAATACCAACTTGTAACAAAGTTTGCTTTCTTGGCTTACGTAGCCTAAACTATAAGACCTACATAAAAATGATGTATGAAAGAATTGTAGGTCATTCAATTAGCTGAATTAAAGTCTGCGATAGCATATATCTATCTATTAAGGTTGTCGCACAATAACCGTTTGTTTCGAGAAAACCGTCAAATAAGTGCAATCGACTTTATTTAAAACGCTTTTATTCTTATTTGGTATGAATCCTTATCCAAATAAATATGTTTTCACGATAGAGTATTATATGTAGATCATAACTGCCTTTTACAGTATGTTATTCTGTGCAAGATTCTAGAAGTTATCAAAATATTAAAACTCACGGGCAACAGCGGCGCGCGGCCGCACCGAATTATGAGTGAATGATCGCAACGATGTATTAGTTGTTTACTTAATTTCTTAGATAATCGATTTAGATAACTCATTATTTGTTTGAAAGCTAGTGATTATCATACTGCGATGTCTAGATTCACTAAAAATCGAGAAATAAATAAACTTTTTAATAAAAAACAAAACCGACTTCCAAACAAAATACACTAAAAACAAAATACACTAAAAACAAAATCTTCTCAAAAAAACAGTACACTAAAAAGTAACGAAATAATTTCTTGAATATTTTCAAGAAATTATTTCGTCATTACTAAAAACGTTACTATACTTTCAATTGCCAATTGTTATGGTAAAAATGTAGAAAACCTTACGTAGAAATATCACTGCATATACCTCGGCTGACACCGACATCAAAGTGATAATAATTGTACAATATAGACATAACAGCTACAATAAGGGAGGTTTACTATTTTCAAGAAATTATTTCGTTACTTTTTAGTGTACTGTTTTTTTAAGAAGAATTTGTTTTTAGTGTATTTTGTTTTTATTAAATTCCGCTTACCCTTTTCTTAACAGATACTTCTTACGTCTCTCAGCCAAGCCATAGGAAATGAATACAGATTTTAACTCAGGATTCGAGTTCTCGTATTCTTCGCAACTCATATCTTCAAATTCCTCCACTATTGCTTTTATTTCATCTTCAGTATATACCTTCGGGATATTTCTAGAACATCATACAATTATTTTTAATCCTCATTAAATTAACTACTGTATTTAAAAAATCTTACTTATAAAAGTTAGGTGCTCTAATATTTCAACTCACTCTTCCAATAAATCTTCCTCTTTTTGCGAATCTTCGAATAATTGAGCCCATTTAGTGAAGCTAGAGTGGCATAGGACCAAGTGTATATCCGCTATCGAAGATTTGCATTTAAGAACTGTCGTGAGCACAACCGGAGGACTTTTGAATATGAAACTCGTTAGTGAATCAATAACAAAACCTCGATTGTATTTGGGTTGATCAAAGTAGTCAGTCATTAGGTCTTGAATTAATTCCTGTAAATGAGTTACAATATAACAATAATGAAATAAACAATTTTTTACTTTATTCTCGAATTAATTTCCTGGCTAAATAAGTATAAGCAAGAAACGATGACGTGATAATGAAGAGTAAACATAGTACCAAATTAAACATCGTCGTAGATCCCATGGCGTCCAGTAAAGTTTGTGATACAAAAGATGAGGCTGATCTCTTCTTCTTTTTGTCACTGGCTTTTGATTTTGGAGTTGCGATTGATTTGCTATTTGTTATAACGTCCAGCTTTTTTAATAACGTTTCAAATTCATCACCATCATCGAACAATTCTGTAACAAAAAATAGGAACTGAAACTGTCGTCACGCCACAAAGAACGTGTATGGTGTTTTATAATGTGAATTTGTTATAACCATTGTTACATCGAAGAACTTATGAATCTTGTTAATGAAATTATGAATAAATGAGATCAAAGTAATTGTTACAGTAAAAAAATATATTTGTACCTTCCAAATCCGCTTCAGTTTCCCCTCCATCTTCTTTCCTCATTCCTATTCTAGAAATATCATACATTTCGTCTATAACTTTAACCAAAATCTCTTTGGCTGCCGAATTGCTGATGCAAAGAGCCTCAACAAAGCACAAATCAATACTTATCGTAGGCAATTTTAGATGTTTCCCCACTGAATATGCAATTTCTTGACATTGCCCCTCTAAAGTAAAACGATAATATTAATATATAATTGCGGAAATCGTTTAGTTGTGACTTAAACACGACTCACGGGTGTCCCAAGATGGACAGTAAATTTACCTTCGGCTGGAGAACCATGAAAGAAAACAATTAGACCTTTAGTCTGTCTTTCACTTTGCGTGTCTTTGTATGTATTCTCGTGTAAACACTCCTGTAGTGGATCAATTTTATTTTCTTTCATTAAACGTAGCTCGTCTGAAACAAAATTAACATGAACAGTTACATTTTAATTCAATTTCAAGTTGATGATTTCTCTCTGTCTCTAATGAATCAATTTTTTTTATGTTACTGTAAAGGCCCGAACTTTAGTGATTCGTAAGATTTACCAGTAAGATCTATTAACTACCTACAATCAAAATCTTAAGAGATCGCTGATTTTTGTTAATTCGAGTATTTTCTCTACCATTGACTTGGTAAATCAAAAGATTCTTTTAAAAAATGTAAATGTGTATAAATATACGAATGACAATGTGTTTTATAAATGTAAAATGATGTTTTTTAAAAGTAACATATATTAAACTAAAAAAAACATATATCTTTACGAACCTGCCATTATTTCAGCTTCGGTTCTTTGTCGTTTTGGCGATGGTTCGAGTGATCGCGGTGTTTTTTTAGGACTTTTTATTTTTCTAAACGGAAAGAATGTAAAAAATCGTTATTGATTTATGTTAACTACTATTTAATAATTATAATACATACACAAAAATAATCCAACAATTTGAGTATCATTAATAAATTTTAGCATACTCATATTGGCTGTAGGATAAGGAATTATAAGTTCGATATTGGATAAAAATAAAATGTACTTAGTCGATGCTGCTTTGACTGCGGCCGATTTGGGACCCGCAGCTTCCTCGTCTAGATATCTGAAAATTATTTTTAGTCACAATGTAACTCATTATCAAAAAATAATGTGGTTGTTTAATTTAATCATACTTTTTCACATGTTCTTTGACTTTCTTATAGAAGTTAATTATTTCATAAGGCAATTCAGCGCCGGGTTTCATTGCGGGAATCAGCATCTCGTCCGGTTTGTTGTAATATCTTTCTAACATCTGAAAAACTTCTTCTTCTTCTCGCCATTTTCTAGAAAAATATAATCATAAAACAATCCTCATATGGCTAAATATGTACACTTTTACATATTTTGTTTTTTCGTATGAAATTGAACTCGGTATGCGAGTCGCTGAGAGTGTACGTGTTAAAACCTATTCCTGTCTAATTGTGTCATATTAACCCTCGTTGTAAAACTCTCCAGCTGTAAGACTGCTCTTTATAAAGAGGTCGGCATCTTTCGGACTTATAAGACAAGCTCAAACTTCATCTCAGATCTTTTTTCTTCTCTTTAGATAATCTAAACGTAATCTGTACATCTTTCCTTAAGGACTCAATATATGATTGTTTACTCACGTATCGCTATGAGCTATAATAAGTTCGATAGGGAACGGACAAGGATTGGTGAGTCCAAAGAAATGCTCTGTAGTTTCAGCCCACGGTAAAGTCGGTGGGAAACTTATGTTCGGTCCAATGATATGCACTTGCGGCATCACGCCGTTGCCTATGAAGGGTATAGTCATACGTTTTGGATTCATATGGAATCTAAAAATTATTAAACCTTCGTATGTCATCTGAAATATAAAATTTAAATCACTTTCAACCCAATTATGCGCAATACTAAATATGTAGATTTAATAACCTCCACTGTGGGCTTGAAAGCAATGCTAAACCAATCGCTCTCTCCGGGTTCATATTTTCCCGAACTGTCCAGTATCGTTATGGGATTGATGCCGGGGCTTTTGAGCTTCAATGTCGCGTACCATATACATACAGGCTTTCCTCTGTTGTAAATAAAAACTTATTTTATATCACGTTATTTGTAATACGAAGTATTCTTCAGAGAACCTTTTAATTTAATTGAAGACATTGGACTTGATAATATTTATAACGATTTTAATTAATACTTTAGTTTAATCTATACATCTATACTAATATAATAAAGCGTAAACACACACTTCTTTGTTGCCTAAGATGTCAGCAATTACAGTATATTTTTGAATAATTATTTTTTTTATAAAAAGACCTACACTTACGTCACGCTTTAGGCTATATATTTTCACGCCATTAAACTTAGGGGGTAAATATTTTGGATAAAAACCCTAATGTGGGAAAGAGATCATAAGTTGCTGCGAATATCAAGGAAGCAAGATTGCCAAGTTTTGTCATGTCATGTCATTTTTACATAAGCAATTGACAATTTGACACATGTAAACAATAAAATAATTTTATGCTGATGAAATCGCACTGGAACAGCTAGTAAATTTAATAATCAGAAAGTAAAATAATTTCAACTTACACGTTTTTCAAAGGTATCGAATAAATAACTTTATTGCCACATTTAACAGAACCAAAATCAACTGATTGAATACTGGACACCAAATAAGGAACTGCGCATAGAGCCTTAAATTTAACTGGAATCGTGACGCCATATGGTACCTACAATTAAAAGACATTTGTTGCATCTTTACCAAAAAAAACAGTTATAAGAATAATAAACTACAGAAATTAAAAGTTATGTAAGATATTTCACCTCTAAATTAATTGAAACTTCAACATTCTGTTCCGGTTCGGGAAAATTCTCACTATCAGAGTTAAATGTTATGTCAATATGGCCGACTTCGCCCGGACTCAATTTTCCACATAGTTTTAAAATTAACCAATCAGGAACAACTGTGTTCTTGCTCAGATGCAGTTTGGTGACCAATGGCCCGTAGTTAAATACTTCAATAGTGTAGTCAACCTGATAATGTCATATACAAGAAAATAAATGAATACTTGGATTCTGTTGTCAGTCAAAATTGTGAATGTGTTAAACTGAAATCCAATTATTAAAAATCGATACTACAAATTACATTAAATTATGGTATATCGTAACTTGAACCTTACCGTACATCCAGTAATAACTACACCGTAATCTATTATATAGGGAACAGTGTTAAATCCCGCGATCGGCCTTGTCTTACTAGAAGTGGAATGCGTGGCGACTATTTCTGGGTGCAACCTTAGATAATCCATTACTAATATCCTTTCTATTCCCATTTCTATATCCATTACAGATGGATACGCGTCCTGGAATAATACAGATTTTCTTATAATCTGAACATAGTTAAAACTGCAGCGTCGTCTCTTCGCATATTAGATCCGTAGCTGTTAAATATTAAAGTTTCACGGTTTTCAACTAACCAATACAGAGCACAAATGCCAGTCTGCTGTAAATATTGGATCTTCAAAACATCTTTCAACTAACGGTGAGTTTAAATGTTCTGATACAGGTTTCTTAAACATTGCATTCAGAGATTCAAGATATCTGTCTGTCAGCGTGGCGATTGCGAAGTAACCCAGCTCCGGATCAGCCTAAAATCACACAAACTACGTTACTTACTGCTCTAAAATGAAGTTTGCTAACTGAGCATTATTGGTGAGAACAGAAGATTAGATACTGATAGATAATTGTATACATTCAGTGTAATACTAACTTCACTTAAATAGGGTCTCGGTATTGACAAATAAACTTGAGGTATCACTCCCCAACCGTATACTTTTATTGGAATCACAGGCAAATGTCCGATTTCCAATAAAAACTGTCTCTTAAAATATCCCAGTACTCCAGGTCTCGTGTAAACTTTTATATCGGTCGTTTCTTCAGACTGTAATAACTTATCAGCTGGAATAATATCCAAAATGGTTCCGTATAAATCATTTTCGAATTTCGGCTCATTCAAATAAGTTTTAAATTCAAAAGGTAAAAGAGCTTTATTTATAATACGCAAATATTCAAATGCGTTCTCATGGAATGATCTTATTTTCATATTTATTCTTGTAGTGCTGAGAGTGTACATAAGATACGACGATTGTCCAGTCACGGTTATATATTCTGTCGGTCCTCCCAAGACTTGGCATTCTATTATACCTCTGACGTTCATGTTGATTCTCGGTCGGAACATCACATTTATATACTGTACTTCATTCGGCTTCAATTTACCTCTATGAGGTATTAATATCAACAAACTATTAATGAGATCACCTTCCATCTCAGTCGTCTCAGGGAATTTGTGTAGCCATTTAAACTTCGGTTCGAATTGATCATCTATCATTGGCAAAGCCACTTTCAGAACTTTATTTTTTAATTTCGTATTGATTTTTGGCTCTGGTTCTATTTCTATTGTTGTGGCAGTTGAACTATTGGTATTATTCATTCTATAAGACAATAGATCGCATCGATAAGGTGCGATTGTACTGGACAATGCGGCTGGAATCGAAAAGTTATTAATCAAATACAAATAATTATACAAATACTTCACAGGTCATGTTTCATACTCACGGCTAAGTTCAGGTTTTATCGGTATACCGTCAATTTCTTGTAAATTGGGTCCAGACATTGTCTAAAAGAAATTGTTTTTAATATGTTAATATTTAATTTAAGGTTCACATTCCAAAGAGAGAATGTAAGACAAAATGTTAATAAGTTTGTCGATTTTCTGAAATATCTAAGAAATTATGATTAAGAGAAAATAATTAAAATTTGTAACTTACAGATGCACTCGGTGCTATTAAGATCTTTCTCCAACTCAGCTGGTAACAAGCAATGAGTGGGGTGACGTTTTGTATTTTTATAGACTTTCCCTCAATATCATCATTTAGTAGACATTGAAAATCAATTCTCGGTGTTAACACAAGTATGTTTGGGAAATTTATTTTTCCGATAACTTTTACGGAATCCTGTAATAATTTTATCTATTTTAGCAATAGCTTATTCTCAAATACAATATATTAAAAATTATTATGCACCAAATCGATCACTCAGTCATATAATTATGCTCATAGTTGTATGTATTAAGAGGTACATTTCATTTCTATTATACGAGAAAGCAAGTATTCATAGTCTAACCTTATTCTTGTGACCCTTAAATTTTATTTTGATAGCATCACTATAGATGCGAGCCTTCAAAGACGTGTGTTTCGTTGTGTCGAATAAAGCTTGTACTTTCATCATTTCTTGATCCTCCAAGTGTTCCTCAATAATATGAGTCAAGTTGAAAATACGTTTTATCTTGTGAATGTCTTCAAAAAACTGCAAGCTTCCCTCACGTAATGGATAAACTGGTTGCAGTGTTAAAAAATCTATCAATTTAGTTGATTCTTCCCGATTATTATCAGCTGTTATATTACACAATTTTAAATCGGACTCCGTATAAGTTATGCAGTGACAAAAATCCTCCTCGCCAGGTATAATTTTGTATGAACTCTGCTTTTGTATTAAAGCAAATGGTGGTTTGATAGTAATCTCTAAATCCAACGGCAATGTTGATACATTTTTTATTATTAGAATGTCTGAAAATAACACATATTCATAAATTTCGATCAAATTAATTAATCGAATTCGTTTTGTCAACTACTTCAATTAAAATTACGTAAAGGAGCTTCTAAATTTCAAATTAACAATTATCATTTATTTACCTGTTAATCTATAATACTCATTGTATGGACCATTATCATATTGGAACTCCATTGAAGGCGTAGATATTTCTATTTTAGGATCAACAAACTCTGCGGTAATTTTGCATTCCAGCAATAGTTCCTTCTTGTTAACACCCTCTATGCTGCCCACTAAGTACCATATTTCCTTCACAACGGTAACTTTGTGCGAAAGACCAGTTATTGTTAATTCCAACTGTTCACCGGCATTCATTTTAAAAGACCTGGGTTCTAAGTTAAAAAATGCTCTAAAATAAAAAAAAAAATCCCCAAATCGTTAATACAAATGTTTCGTGACTAAACATAAAAAAATCTTGTTTTTTTTCAAACAAAAATATAATAAGTAAATATATTATCCATACAGTGCATGTTGCTTGTTTTTCGGCGTCTTGTAATGTTCACTCCACTCCAAGGCGTGGAGGCGCGTGCCTTTGTTTTCCATCATTATTTTACAATTCAACGGGATGCGTGTGAAATGGTGTCCGAGCTCAATCTTGTCTCCCAAATCTCCTATCACTATGCTCGTACCCACTCCCGTCACTGTCAATGGGACAAACTGAAACGTTGTTGATCAGTTTAATACTTATGTTTTTAGTTTTACTATCTACAATACAAATAAACACAAACCAAAAACGCATTTATGCATGCATGTGTCATATGTCATATTACTCATTCAGATTTTTAGAAAATCTGGTTTCCCAAGGTCTACATATTTAAGAAATTCGATAAAACAAATGCAATATTACTTTTGTTCTTCTGGACTTAGAAGAAAGCGTCAAAAGTACACAATTACATGGTTAAAATTTTTCAAATGGCAAATGTGGAATCCTTTTTACTCACGATATCTTTCGTATCTTCCAATTGTATGACCACTTTATTGTTATAGGTTTCAGCATCAACCAGAGTCAAACTCACTGTCAGATTAATCTCTGATTCTTCCTCCACAACGCCTTCTTCTGGTTCTATTTGCCATTTACACTCGCGGTTAAACTACAAAACAGTTTTAATATTAAACAGAAATCTAACTTCATATAAATCCCTTCAAAAAACATACTTCCTAATTTTAAAAAAAATCAGTGATCAGATCGATACATGTTTTCTAAAAATTGTTTAGATTTACATAATCAGTTTAGTTAATGACAAGAATACCTACCCAATAAGTCTTAAAATTCACTTTAACTGGAGAATCGTTGCATAGTATTAAAGTTTTCTGTGATTTCTTTAGCAATTTCACTTGGCCCCAGTGCAGGAACGTCGGACTGCAAGTTACTATTGGACTGACTCCGTAACCAGTCACAAAACATATTTGTATCGGGTCAGGTACTCCGAAAAGACGTAACCTGGTAAAATTAAAAAGAATTCATCATCTCTCCTGCCTTATCCTACTCCCGTAAGGTCGGCGCACCGGGTTTTCGTCCTCCAAATAACTCTATCATCCGTCATCTCAGTCATCACTCCCTTTTTGATCATGTCACCTTTCACGCAATCCATCCATTTCTTTCTAGGTCTACATCTACCGGTGTACCCCTTGACATTCATAACTAACGTCCTTCTTGTTACGAAAAAGGTAAAATTAAAAAAACTTACACATTAATAATTACTATATTTTGACCTTGAACGAACTAAACTAAAGTTTACAATACATAGGTGTTCCAATTCATTATTTTAATACAGTTTAATATTAACAGTATTACACGCAACAGATGTAAACAAATAATCCAGAAACAAAACTATTAATAAACTGCAGTGCAACATCGCTAAAACTATTCCACCTAGACCTCCTTTCGTTATGTTCTATGGTGTATTTTTAAAGAATTCTGTTAAATGGGTTAACTGAAAATGATTTTTAACTGTTGCAGTAAAAATAGCAAGCGAACTAACCGCAGAGGAAATTCATGGGAACCGAGAGCAGTAGCCGTTGTTGTAAGCTTGAAGCATGTTGTGCTGTTCGGTTCTATATAACCTTCTTTTACATCAATATTAACATCAAATATTGATTCCTAAAACATAACATGGTAACTATGTGGGTAGTACAAGATTTGCAAAAAATAATTAAAGTAACAATAAATCAAATTATCGAAAAAAAAAATTTGATCATGAAACGTTGCAGTAGGCTCTTACTAAATCACTTACCTCAGGTTCTTCCACAACAAAGTACCCTAGGAAATTATTAGACTGTATGTTTACATCATTAACATATGGGAAACCTCTGAAACACGCTCTCAGATGTAAATCAGGTGCGGGTTCAATCCGCGGCACCATAGCATTGTACGTCACTGGCAACAGTATCGGTCTCTTGTCAGACTTCTCAAATTCCAATTCGAATGATGTGCTATTGTTTCTTATTAAATTTGCCGTCAGCGTGATCTTAAAAGATAGAGATTTAATTGATTGGCAGTCGATAATTGAAACACTTCTCATCGTAAGTGCTACGTAAAATCGGTCAGCCGTCAAGATTTTAATAGAATCTGGAGTTGGAGAATAGAGAAGAATAAAGCGTGGTCTTATCATTTAAGACACTCTTAATATTTATGACTAACCCACCCTAACTTTAGGGTAGGCTCCGAGCCCCTCGGCGGGGACGAATAGTGAGCTGGTGACGAATATTTATGAAGTTCCAGTATTCCTCTTGAGACTCTCAAAATATGAACATACGCAGGAAGTCTGAATACTGTTTCTAGAATTTCATATAAATCAATAATTTTCTAAAAACGTGGTTAATACTTGAAATAAAATTTAATTTACACGCAAGATTAAATACTTAAATATCATACCTTGACAGTAAAAATAGATTCGGGGTCGATAATTATTTTCTTAGGTTCGATTTTAAATTCTTGCGGCATTGTTGGCAACTCCGGTTTAGAGATGTCATTTACAGCATAATCTGTCAAAGTGATGCTCCTGATTTCCAAGCCGTCTGATGGTATGGAAACAGTACCCGAAACCAGTACATTGGATTCATTTATTATGTCCAGTAATAGTGTTTTAGGAACACCTGAAATGAAAGAAAAATGTTAAGAAGTTAAACTAAAATCTTAATGTATTAAATTAATACCCGGTTTCCTAGCTACTTTTAACGATTCGTTAGTGTTTTTGATTCGATAACTATATTAAATGCGAACTACGTAACTCGAGTTTTACTGCGTTGAAACATAAGTTAACCTAATACTAATGAATCACTAGGTAATGATAAAATAAATGGAAACTTCAGAAATCCAGCATAAATGTACTTTACCTAAACTCACGTCACCAAAGTCCAACGAAGGCACACTGAATTTTATTGACGGATAGATAACAGTACCTCTGTAAAATGTCAGTCATATTAAACTAATAAATATTCTAACAGTTACATACAACTGCTAAAAGCTCAAGGCAATGAAGAAACATAAAAAATACTATAAATCTTGTTTGTTACTGTTAAGGTTCTATTTAATAAGGATTAAACAAGTCATACAGTGGTAGTTAATATGGGTTCAGTATTAAATAAAAATTATGTTCAATAATTAAAATCTCCCTTACTTTAAATAGACTTTAAGTTTAACGTCCGTGTCGCGTATGACAAAATTAATTTCTTCGAAGAATGGACCAGGGTTTGAATTAAAGAAGGAAACAACAAAAATGTCCTTTTCACCAGGTCTCAAACACCTGTACTCCGGAGTACATGTTATTTTGCTTCCGAAAAGTGTTACCACGTCTTTGTATGCAATGACACCATTTATATGACCTATTAAAAATAAAAAATATAGTTATAAGCTTACTAAGATAATAAATGCGAAAGTTTAGATAGATGTTTGTTAGATTTTGTAGCATAAACGGCTGCACGGATCTTGATGAAATTCGAACATAGATGTAGAGGATAGTCTGGAAGAACACAAAAGCAGCTTACTTTGGTTTTTTTTTAATCCACGCGGACAGAGTTGCGCGCGAAGGCTAGTATGACAATAAAAGGACGATGTTATAAAAATAATTGTTTTATAGCAGCAATGTTCTCTACTCTCTCTACTAATAATCTCATTTTCCTAAAACAATGCAACAAAACTCGTGCTAGCTTAAATTTAAATTAGTATGATTTTTTATAAAACTAACCTTTATTAATTGCAATTATTTCATAGTTATAAAGTATGTTGATATAAACTGAACTCATATCGAGTGTTTCGAGATTCAGATGTATGGTGGGGGGCAATGCAGTACCGGTTAATTTCAACATAACTCTATCACTAACGCCATCTATGTCTAGATAAACTAACGCGTCTAGATCTCCTATTTGTTTGGGCGCGAATGTTATAACTATATCTGTCGTTTTGTTTGGCCACAGCTGACCTTTCTGTAATATAAAAATCTATTCAACATTCATAATTTCTGTTTTACAATATTGAAAAAAGTGGTTCTAGCGAAGGAAAGAACCATATAAAGGTGATATATCTTTCTGTCTATCTTCTCCTCTGTCCATAAAGGTAGGCAACACATCCTTATCTACAAACTGGTTGCAGATGTCTACGGGCAAAACTTGCTCGTTTGTCACCTTATAAAATGGTCCCACTTACGATAGGTGACATTGAGAAATGTGTATTCTGAAATAATAAAGTTTCATCTGCGACAAGAGCTTGTATCTCATCATAGAATATCCTGGTGTAAACTCTCTCGTGCTCGGCGCTGGTCAGCACATCGTAGCGGACTAACTTGGCACATTTAGCGGCCTCACTCTCCTTCATATTGTAGAACACAGTCGCAAGTTTGATTTTGTCTTTGAAATCTATAAACGTGATTAAGACACGATTGTTACATTAATCAAAGAAGAGACGAAGTCAAAGAAACTCTAAGTATGTGAAATACAATTAAAAAAGCGTGGATTTCTCCAAACATACCATAGAAAACCGATTCATTCTTCATGCAAACGTAAGTAAGAACGTAATCAGATTTGTTGGTAATTTTAAACGTTTGTTGTCGCACCATACCGTTGTATGTATCTGGAAATCTGACAATTTGTTTTTCTAATACTACGTTCACAGTATGCGCTGTACCTGATACTGCTATCTTAAATATTTCTCCTGAAATAAACAACAAAATTAGCAATTAATAATGTTCTACTGAAACGTGGAAAAATCATTGTTACTCGTATATCATTATTACCCGTTTCAAACATCACACGCAATGTGCCTTCTACAATTCCTAAGTGCATCGTTTTAAATGTAACTTTTATTTCAATTTTCTCATCACAGTTAAGATATGCTGATTTCGGTTCTACAGAAAATGGACTGGAACGAACATCAATAAATTATAATAACAAAAGCTTTAACTTAAATTTAACATTATTGTAATTCTCAAAATTAAACTGAAACTATTTTTTTTTAAATAGAAGCTAATACTTTTTAATAATTGTGTTCATACCATTTAGCTTCCAATGTAAATCCAGCTGGTACCGCACCAATGTTACACACTGTTAGTAAATAACTACTCTCCACCTTCAAAGGAGCTTTAGGAATAACCAGTTCGTCCGGTAAATTGAGGATGGGTTTAGGACCCACAGCTTTTGAAAAAACACAATTTGATTTATTCATGTTTTCGTACATCGTAATCAAACCAAAGAAAATTCATCATCATCATCTTTCTCCTTATCCTACTCCCGTAAGGTTTTTGTCCTCCACATAACTCTATCATACGTAATCTCAGTCATCACTCCCTTTTTGACAATAAAAAAATAACTACTAAACAAGTTCAGAGATACCCAAACTTTTTCTCATAGAAAACTTTCAAAATTCAACTACTTTCATTTTACTTCCTGCTAAATTGTATCCCGCGATTTTTCCTTACTTTCCCAGGTATTCCTATCACACTTCTAGAATCTATAATCTAACTAGATAAGTTTTTGAGCTAACCGAAAAAAACATAATGAAATCTTTTAATATAAGATAGATTGTGTTACCTATCAAAGGTAAAACATACTGATCTCTGTCAGTATAAAATACGACTCTATGAACGTAGTCCTCCATCTGTGTGGGTACGAAAGTGACGATATAGGCAATGTTCATGCCGGGAGCTAGTCTTGACACAGGCTGATCCCTGTTCAGTTTTATAGAGAAATAAGAGGATTCTTTAAACACCATTTTCATGTAAGTAGGAGTCTGTAAGATAATAAAAAGTACATTATAAAATCCTTCATACATTGCACGTTAAATCATTTGTAAGATCTTTTTAAATATTTTATTACTTACAGTGCTAATATTTTTGACTAAGAATTTAGCAACGACTTTTTCGTTAGGTTTATAGTTTTGGAATATTATAATTCTTGGTGTGAACGACAGTATCACATGCTGTCGTATTTTAGTATCTTTTTCAGTAATGATTATATTATCTATCAAGAAACTGTTTAAAGTTTGCAATCGATCAATTGTGCTCATCCTCATTTCTCTTTCATACACTGATGGTTTAATCTAAAAGAAATGATAACTTGAAAATTAAGTATACAACTTCTGCTGAAATGATGCTTGAAGGTCATAAATATAACACAACAATTTTTGCTAGATCTTCAGATCGAAGCTGTTACTAATGGCATCGGTTGAAATTATTATCAGATATAGTGTTAACTCTGGCAAGTGTTTTCAAAAGTTTTTCCCAGTCTGAGAATATATTCTATGTTTTTCCTCTTTTCATTACAATACTTATATAATTTAATAAACATACTTCTTCTGATGCTTCCACAACTTTTTTCTTCTCAAGTAAATGAAACAATTCAGGTGTAAAATATCCATTTTGTTTATATTTCCGAAGTATTTCCATGTCGCTTTATAAACTTCAAGAATAATATGTCAATCATTTGACAGTTATTTGTTTACATTTCGTAGTTACGGATACGACAAAATTTGAATTTGGAATTCGATTGCTGTCAATTTCGTGACAATTCCAAATGACAGGCCAGCTGATGTGCTTCTTCAAACATTTTTATAGATGGCGCATTGTGATAGAAAAGGAAACTGCAAGTAGTGAGGGTAGATACATAACTTGTTGAATGTACCAAATGCATGTTTCAACTGGTTCTTCTCAACTATTTTTATAGGTTGAGGGTAAATCAGCTTCTACGACAATAATAAAACAAGAAAGTCCCATCCTTGTCCAACCATTGCTAGCAAAATATATGAAAAGATTGCATATTTAGTAAAACTATACTATCTCGTGATAAAAAAACTAACGTTCTATTAAGTACTCGTATAGTTTGTAAATGTTACTTGTCTCACATCGCTTACGCTAATTATAGTTCTTAACTGGAGACCGCGTTGGCATTTCATAAAATGTTAAGAGTATATCTAATAGAAACTAATTCGCGAGACGTTAGGCGCTAGCGGCGGCCGCAAGAGGGCGCAACGAGTCGAGTGCGGAAATAGCAACTGAT
The DNA here is from genome assembly GCA_029286645.1 of Papilio protenor. Lineage (NCBI taxonomy): Eukaryota > Metazoa > Arthropoda > Insecta > Lepidoptera > Papilionidae > Papilio > Papilio protenor. The sequence goes on from JAGSMZ010000002.1 coordinate 6,728,581, forward strand.
CGTAATTTTAGTGAAATCAGGGCAACGCGGCCGCGGACAGAAATAGAGACTATGGGCGGCGCACGCGTCTTCGCGCTGTCAATTTCGTCCGGATAGGGCGTACGATTAGCGCTGCTGTGGACTGTGGCGGAGCGCCCGCTCGGGACCGGAGCCCACGCCCTCGCGAGTGTTCTTCCAGACCTCTGTTGCATAATTTTAAGAATCCAATAATAGTGTTAATTCTTACTCATATGATGTATTGTGTGTGCCAAATTGAAAGTGCATACCGCCGTAATTCACAAGTGGAACACCGCTAGCGGACTCGACGCATAAATACAAGGCAAGTATTTTGATTTAGTTTCTATTTCTGTCGAGAAATCTATTTAACAATTAGATATGAATGAGATATTATTAAAAAAGACATCAGTAACGTATTAATATTGTGTGACCGGAATGAAATATAATAAGTATGTGAATAGTTTCGATATTTTGGGATATGAGAGGCGGAATAAATGGGTCGAAGCGGCGTCGGTGTCGGCGAGTCGACAACGACCGCCCGCCCGAACGCCCGCCCGCCTAGCTGCCCGGCCACAGCTGTACATGACAATATTTTTGTACAACTTGCTATGCATAAAACTATAATTTTATTTTAGTAAATATAATTTCACAAAGCATTACCGAGTTTTAAAATGAGGAACTATTGTTCCTTTCTATTGAAATATAACATTACCTTTGAACAAAACACAAATGCAATAAATAAATGTTCACAACAAGTATGATTATGGATGTCTATCAAGAATTGCTAAAAAGTTTCTCTTGAAAATACTATAGTTATGTTCCCTTGTTGTTATTTGTTTGTTATCTTTAGGAATAAAATGTTAGGCTCCAAATAACTATGCACAAAAGCTTCGGAGACCAATCGAGGCCATTTTTTTTTTTTAATTTAATAAATTACTTTATACTTTGAAAAAGGTGCTTCATCTCATTATAATTATGAAACCAGTGAAATCATATAGTTATGTCTAAGCTATAAAGCCGAATGCGTTTTTATAGCTTAGCAAAGCATTTTAATTAAGTCTCAGTGTTGGACGTTGTTACCAAGAATTGTTTATTTAGAAAGAGTTTAATTCCATAGACTAATCTATGTGCGTTTTTTTACATTTTTATTGAGCATTCGCTATTTCAACGAAGTCTATAATTATTAAGCAATTTTGTAAGTTCATTTTATACCTAGTTGAGTTATATAAGTCTGAAATACGAATAGTTAATTCACGCAATTAATAAAATGTTATTTATTTATGGTTTCTTTACTAATGCATATTCAAGATTACGTATTGCTTTATAAAAGATCAAATAGGTTATTAAAGATCCTATAAGAGTTAAATAACCTAATGGTACGTAGTATTTTGTTAACTAAATCGCGGTATATACTACACAGTTCACATGTTTCAAATTGTCAGAAAACTATTCATCCCATGCCATGAACCCATAAGGTATTTCTGGGAATTTTTGCAATACCGTTTGATTCTATTGGAAATCGAATTGACACACGACTTCTAAGATGTTGCTATTGCCCAACTGGTCCACAGGCGTAGATATATATATACTGATACTAAGATACTAATTACGTGATGGTTTTTTCAACGATCTACGTTGGTAATAAATCTGACAACGAAATTCCTTAGTGAAGATAAAGAATTATGAAAATTGTTTCAATTATTTAACCTTGTACAAACGAACAATTTGTTTAGTTAAAATTCCGCTATCACTTTACAATAAAAAAGTGCCGGTGATGAAGAAGAAAGGAATTCTTTAGTTTGTGATAAAAATAACTGACCCGTGTTCAATAGAGGTCATTGCTCTATATCTCCAGTCGTCAACGCCGAAGCTGACACCCACTGCATGTAGTTTATGTGCAAATAACAAATTTACGACAGCTCTGTTTACTTATTAATGAACATGACACAATTACATACTTAAAATTCGTAATTTGTTATATTGATATTGTTGACGACGAATATGTATACACCGTCGTGAGAAAAAGCTCAGCCATCGAATTCCAACGCGAAATTAAAATGTTTTATGATGTCATTTAAAAGCACGGACAAAGAAGATTTTTTAAAGAGCAATAACAAAACGAACTGTTAAAAATAAGTACCGATATATTTTATGGTTTTAAACATTAAACAAAACTAAGATGCAATTTAAAACAATAGACAAAAGTACCTGCTCCGTGGGAACGACAAAATATTCCCAAATTTTATTGCACTTACGCCGAGTGATTAATATTTTAACAAACATAAATTTGTATATGTCATATTCATGAGTAGCCCAAAGTTTGGAAATATTATAAGTATAGGTTATTTTGTAATAAATAATTATTGTATACAAATACAATATTAATCCATAAGGATTATGTAAAAGTTTAATTGAACTCGGACATATGTTACGGATGATATGTGAAATTATGTTATTATTTTTTGCTCTGTGTAATACGTGTAAGATTAGAATTTGTTAAATTATAACACGTCTGATAGTTTTGTTATAAACACATTTATAGTAATATTATAAACAACTTAGATTATCGTGTTCAGTTCGTGTCACATGTTCTTTTATTTTCTTATTATTTCTAAGTTGTCTCTTTATGTGTGTGTTTAATTTGTGTATAATATTAAATAAATATTAAACCAACGGGTCAGTTTGAGCACCAGTGATCTGAGCGTTACCGAGCGTCTCTCGGCTTAAGCGCGCATATAAATACGACGCCTTACGGCGATACAGTGAGTCGCAATTCAGCCTTCGTCGAGACCACACGTGCTAGACTCACCCCGAGGAATTTCACCCTTACAAAGTGTTTTTCTTGGGAGACGTTTTTCCCGTTGTTGGTAGTAGCAGCTATTTTGGCTACTTTTCTACGGGTCTTCGACCGGTGTTACCGGCGCAGGGTGGGGTCCGAGTCGCGTACCGCGAGGTACAAGATAAGGTTCTCCCTTTGTTTTTTACCACCGGTCACCCAATTGGGAGCTTGTCCCAGGCAGCGGTGGGCAGCGCCTTTTAGGTGTTGCCTAGCGTGTCGCAGCCGAACAGCTGGTCCTTCGAGCCGGATCTATAGGCTGTATTATACAGCCGATTCGGAGAAAAGTAGAAAGTGGACGAAAAATGCCAGTGACTCAGTCACAGAAAAATACACCTCTCCGGCCCACGTCGGTGCCCCCTACAAGGCACACGACGACCTCTGGCGCAGATATTGAATGGTCGGGAGGATCCTGCGCATCGGCATCGTCAGAAGAAAAATACGCTGCTACGAAGAAAGAAGCACAGAAAACACCGTCGTCACAAAATAAAATGTGTAACGCATCTCGTCGCAAAACGTCGCCGCTGTCTATAAAGCGCGCGGCGGAAGATACAAAGGAATGGGCGAGAGATGCCTGTACGACAGCCTGTGCTACAATGACAACGACGGAGGCAAGAAATAACTGTACGGCGATGTCTATGACATCCGTACAGGAAACAGCTACATTAAGCCCACCGACTCCATCGATACACGGTGTAACTACAGCCGCTGTGTCGATGAGGCATAGCTGTTGTTCTGGGTCCATAAGGACAACGAGTTCCTCAATAAAAAGCCGCAAGCTGGCGGTTATGAAAAAGCTAGCCGAGGTTGAAGTACGCTTAGCCCAAATAGAGCTAGAGCACATACAGCTAGAGCGCATACAGCGAGAGTTGGCAAAATGTATTGGCGAGGACTCAAGAGAAGGCCCAGACGAAATTGATGACTGCGCATCGCTGCGATATATATGGGACCAAAGTGACGCTCAAAGATGTCAGATGTACCTCCCAGAGGTAACAATAAGAAATGGCTGTACATCGATACAAGACACCCAGCGATGTCCGCAGATAGTATTGGAAGATTTGGCAGTCGCGAGACAAGATAATGGCGATGCTTCAGGCGTTATAATAAGCCGAGCACCCTCTCCGACTGATACAAAACAAAAGGATCAACCCTGCTCGGAGTATACAACTTCGAATGACAAGGCAAAGCAATGCAGGGCATCCATGGCTAGTAATATAGATAGCGCTACTAGAAGAAATACACAGCCAGTGAAACGCGGTAAAACCAATAGGCAGCGACAAAAGCTAAGAAAAGAAATATGTCCGTTATGCCACGGAAAACATGCCCTAGTAAAATGTTCTATATTTTACAACAAATCTATTGAAGAAAAATGGGCAATTGCAAAGAAAAATGGCGTTTGTTTCAAGTGTCTATGGGGAAAACACAAGAAGGCGACTTGTCGACGGAGCCCGCCTTGCGGCATTTGTGGTAGATGGCATCATACGATGATACATGACAAGTCGATTGCACCGAGCACTATGAAACAGCGATTTACAACAGAACATAGCATCGAAGTCCCGCGTCCAACAAGAGATCTCACACGAAAAGTATATTCGAAAATGGTTCGTGTTGAAGTTTACGGAACAAAGGGTTCTAAAATAATTATGGCTCTGTTAGACGAGGGCTCTACGGTGTCGCTTATTAACGCCGACATAGCAAGAGAGATCGGCGCATCGGGAAACACAAAAGAACTATTATCGGGTGGCCAACGTGGAACAGAAACACACTCGCAGATCGTTAATCTCCAAATACGCGGAGTTTTCACGAATACTATAGAAAAAATTAGCGAGGTGCACACCGCACATAATTTGAAGTTCGCACCACAATTTCTCGACAAGTGTACAATCGAGAAATATTCCCATTTGAAAAACATGAGCGACATCTTGTGTTATGATGCAGAACCTCCGCAGTTGGTCATCGGTCAAGACAACTGGGAGCTAATAATCACGCGAAAGTATAAAAAGGGCGAGCCCGGTCAACCCGTGGCTTCGAATACGAGCTTGGGATGGGTGCTACATGGTGTAGACATGGGTAGTGCTGAACCTATACACTACCTAAGCGCAAGTGTGCAAGAAGATATAGTCTACAAGACAGCGGCCAATGATGGAAATTGTACGAGCGTCGCAAGAATACCCACGCCCAGCCAGACCTCGCGAAAGAAGAAAAGGCGGTCTAAACGTAACAGCGTAGAAAGAAAAAGTGCTTGCTTCGGGTTACAAGATAACAAACGCGAAGACGTAGCTCCGGGAAGAGAGCAGCCGTCACTAACGCGAAAAGCGTGTAGTTGGCCGAAGTTAAATGTTATGGCCGGAAGATCTCCGGATGTTATTAAGCCAAAGAATAATTTATGGCGACATAAGTCGAATATGGAAAAATGTTGGCGGCCAACGAAGCGACGTGTAGGTGAATACTACACAGATAGCGTTACTCGTAGTAAGCAACGAAGTAAACAAGGCCACCGTTTCGAGCATTGTTACAGCCGAACGAGTGATACCGCAACGTTACGGACCGAGAAATAACGATATGAAAAGCGACGATTTAAGAAGTGCACAAGAAACATGCGTTACCTGTAAGCATCGTTCCTAACGGGCAAGCGGCGGTACGAAGAAGATAATTATAAACCGATGTCGTTATGGAAAACTGATTACTTCGGCTTAAAGGACGAATCGACGCAATAGTGGCATTAAGAAGATTCGTCGCCCGCAGGGGAATGCCAAAGATTATATACAGCGACAACGGAACTAACTTTGTATGTGCTAGCAAAGAACCACGTGATGCATATGGAAAGAAAATGACTGGACGATTTGATACAGCTGTATGAATTGAGTATCTGCTCAGCAGCCTAGGACAATGGAACGCTACGTGGAAAATGCTGATTGATAAAGCATAGAGACAACTCCTCCGAAGAATATGTACATGGGGCAGGATCCAGCGTGTACCTCCTGCATCCGATGAGCGGTCAGGATAATGTCATAAATTGAAAAGACAGCGCGCTGGACGGCCATAATTTCGGATACTGGTGACAGAAGCGTCGCCAAGTACAAGAGGAGGTGTGCTACGACGACCAAGTTCTAGAATAATTATATAGGTGCCTACATCGTCGCCAAAACAGTGTCGGTGCTACGCACGAGGGGGAGATTGTTGACGACGAATATGTATACACCGTCGTGAGAAAAAGTTCAGCCATCGAATTCCAACGCGAAATTAAAATGTTTTATGATGTCATTTAAAAGCACGGACAAAGAAGATTTTTTAAAGAGCAATAACAAACGAACTGTTAAAAATAAGTACCAATATATTTTATGGTTTTAAACATTAAACAAAACTAAGATGCAATTTAAAACAATAGACAAAAGTACCTGCTCCGTGGGAACGACAAAATATTCCCAAATTTTATTGCACTTACGCCGAGTGATTAATATTTTAACAAACATAAATTTGTATATGTCATATTCATGAGTAGCCCAAAGTTTGGAAATATTATAAGTATAGGTTATTTTGTAATAAATAATTATTGTATACAAATACAATATTAATCCATAAGGATTATGTAAAAGTTTAATTGAACTCGGACATATGTTACGGATGATATGTGAAATTATGTTATTATTTTTTGCTTTGTGTAATACGTATAAGATTAGAATTTGTTAAATTATAACACGTCTGATAGTTTTGTTATAAGCACATTTATAGTAATATTATAAACAACTTAGATTATCGTGTTCAGTTCGTGTCACATGTTCTTTTATTTTCTTATTATTTCTAAGTTGTCTCTTTATGTGTGTGTTTAATTTGTGTATAATATTAAATAAATATTAAACCAACGGGTCAGTTTGAGCACCAGTGGTCTGAGCGTTACCGAGCGTCTTTCGGCTTAAGCGCGCATATAAATACGACGCCTTACGGCGATACAGTGAGTCGCAATTCAGCCTTCGTCGAGACCACACGTGCTAGACTCACCCCGAGGAATTTCACCCTTAAAAAGTGTTTTTCTTGGGAGACGTTTTCCCGTTGTTGGTAGTAGCAGCTATTTTGGCTACTTTTCTACGGGTCTTCGACCGGTGTTACCGGCGCAGGGTGGGGTCCGAGTCGCGTACCGCGAGGTACAAGATAAGGTTCTCCCTTTGTTTTTTACCACCGGTCACCCAATTGGGAGCTTGTCCCAGGCAGCGGTGGGCAGCGCCTTTTAGGTGTTGCCTAGCGTGTCGCAGCCGAAACAGATATAGTAATTTCTTGAATTAAACTATTAGAAAATGTGGCATAAATTGGATTGGGATTTTTAAACAGAGAACTTGATTTTCACATGTTTTTTCTTCCTTTACTGTGAATATAATTATATCTTCAGTTAGTTGCACTAATCTAAATTTCGACTCGACTATTCATCTAGTTTAATATAGTTACTGACTGATTCTGGAGTTAGTTGTGAATAAATTTGAGCAACATGCGGGTTTTCGATTAGCTTTTATTACCGAATCTTCAAAGAATACCCATAGTACATCTCAATATCTACAGTATGTTTATCTAGTGTTCGTGTATCTCTAGATGCTGAAAGGGCGAGGACGGGACCCCCGTACTGCGGTGCCCCCCACACCGACGTTGTCAATCCGGTCGGTGGGCCGGCCGCCGCTGGCCAGACCGGAGCCTGACTACGAAGTAGTAGAGTTCCCCGCCGAGCAATATGTCAACGCGAAGCTTCAGCCCCCGCCCCCGCCTCCGCCCAGACCACAAACAGGTGCATTTTCTACTACCGACTGTAAAACTTTCGTAGGCTGTATTTTAGGCCAACTGTTCAGCTGTAATTCTCATTACTCTAAAACGTTACTATTAATGTATTATACTTTGTTACAATTTTTCTCGATTCTCTTGTATACAGCTAACAACAACATACCAAATAGTGTTCTCTTCACGTTGTGTTCACAGTTTTCTGATGTAAACAACAGGACAAAACATCTTGTTCATCACATTTAGAATATAGTAAGCTGAAATGATAGACTTTCTTGTTTTGTCTGTCCTAAACAATTGAGCAGGTCACCCTACGGAGGTGGGCGCGTCGTGCGGGCTGTGTGGGGGCGGAGGGGCGCGCGTGCGGTGCGCGGAGTGCGGCCGGCGCGCGCTCTGCGCCTCCTGCGACGATATGTACCACCGGCACCCCAAGCGACGACATCATCAGCGTCAGGTCACATAAAATATCAAACGGTTATATACAATCTTTACGTCTCGCTATATGACGTTGACGTCAATTATTGATAATTTATGTTCTCACCTAGAATAGCGGAATAGAATTTCAGATATATATATAACTTTTATACTTCACTTGGATAAAACATTAATTTAAAAATTTGAATAAATTGAATATACAAGTAATAATCAAACGAGTTAATGAACTTACATTATTAAACAACAAAAGCGCAAGTTATATAGAATCCAATAAACAGAATATTGGCATCAAACCAACAACATAAATATAGCCATTATGTTGCAAGTACTCAATAGACAAATTATTTTTAAGGATCAATCGTAATAGTAAAATAATTTAGAGACGTCATTAAGTTGGGATTTGGCCAATATTGTATCTTCACAAAGTCGCTCGATACTATGCTGTATACTAAACAATCTCATCAACCAGACTTTTCTACCAAATAAAATAATAGTTGAGATATGCGAATGGATCACATTGATCCAATTAGAGCGAATTCAATGTCACAATGGAAATTAATATAACTAAGTAAATATTTCAATATAGGCTTTGTCGCAGTCTCAATTATTTGACGAGCGGCCGCCACTACCCCCAAAGACAGGCCCTCCGGTACCTCCGCCCAGAAAACATAAGGTACCTTAAACTAGACCTATATCCAGTTAGTATCAGTTTTAAAAATGAATTATTAAAAAAAGTTGTAATGTTTTTATTACAATACTAGCTTACGCCCGCGATTACGTCTGCGTCGAATTAAAAAAACAAAAGTGAGTAGCCTATATGTTCTTCCAGACTATCATCTACATCTATACCAAATTTCATCGAAATTAGTTCAGCCGTTTAGGCTACAAACTCTAACAAAAATTCATAAACTTTCGTATTTATAATATTAGTATGATTGTAGATCTCGGGCGAAAGATTGAGCGCAAGCCCTAGATTGCCGACGCCAGACCAGCGTCGTGCCACACTGACATCGATATCAACGAATGACATGGCGATGTTGCACGACCCGGCGGCGCCCAATCCGAACCACTTGAAGTCGCGAGCGCAGGCGCACTTGCAGATGTCCGCGCAGCCGCAGCTCGGCACCATGCCATACCTGTCGGCGACCATGCACCACGCACAGACACCTGTCGCCGCGTCACACGAACAGTCCAACACACTTGGACACGTTCCCAACGCATGGGGACGACAACGAACCTCCCTTCCGGGTTTTATTCCACCGAACATGGTACAATGTTTTGTAATTTCCTACGTAATAAATATAATAAAATGCTGAAACTCCAAATCTCTCACGAATGCCCAAAAATACTTAAAGGATTGAATCAACTATAAATTTTAGGTGATAAAAACAGATGTATACTGATCAGCTGCGGTTTACATGATGTTATTATTAAACCCACTAGGGGAGGTGTTTATCTAGAGAAACTAAGCTAATAAAAGTGACATTAGAATATGTTTATGATTATAGCTGCACGTATTACTAATTATAGGTGCAACCAATGCCAGTCCCGACATGGGAGGGTTCAAATGGACCTCACCCATCTCAATCTTGGAATCGACCGTTACGGCGAGGTGCCTCTGTGATGGAGCTGGGCGTGGGTCCGCCCGCGAGCGGCGCTGGGCCCGCGTGCGCCGGCTGCCCGCACTGCCTGGCGCAGCCCTGGCGCTACGGCAGCTGCGCCAGCCTCGACCACACCTGGGCCGCGCCCCCCGCCTGGCCGCACGCCTGCTGCCCCCCCGCGCACGCTGCGCACACGCACACGCACCCGCACGCACACGCGCACGCGCACCCGCCTCAGACCCCGCAGCCCTATCGTAGAGGTACAATTATATCGTATCGAGTTCACAAACATTAAAGAAAAACCACACTTAATATAAAAGCTATGCAAATTGAAGCGTAATAGCCATTTTATATTATCATATTCTTTACTCTATATTCTTGAATCGTACCATTTTTAAAAACTCCTCTTTTTGTGTACATTCTCCAGCGGAAAGTCGAGCAGTATCGAGGGCGGGATCGCGCGCCGGGTCCCGCGCGGCGTCGCCAGCGATGAGCGTGCGGTCACGCGCCTCGCGGAGGCCGCGCCATCGCACGCCCTCCCCGCCGCCCCTGCCCTCCAGCGACGCCGACTCGGAGAGCGAGCCGGACAGCGACCGCAGCCCCGCTCAGGCGCAGGAGAGCGAAGAGGAGCAGCTGGGCCCGCCGCCCTCGCCGCCGCGCGCCGCCTGGCACTGCGAGCACTGCACCTTCCTCAACGAGCCCGGCCTGCGCGTCTGCGTCGTCTGCTGCCGCACGCCCACCGTCACCCCCAGAACTGTCAACTCTACTGTTAGTGTACAAAATGACATGAACAACCTCAACATCTCAGACAGAGCTCCATCTGCAGTAGGATCCAATGGAGACGCAAATATTAGTAAACACGGTAAGTACCTATATATTTTTAATCGTTATCGAAATTATTATCAGACTATTGTATATTGTACAAATATTTCAATTTTTAGTTACAACTAAAGAAAAAACGAAAACGAAAAAAGAACGTACATCGACAGCTTGTGGACCTTCACCGCCCCGAGAGGATCGTCCTATTCGCAAACCTGTGAGCACGCTGGCGACGTCGGCGAGAGAGGAGCCGAGCGCAGCGCCGGCGCGGCCGCGGCACGACATGGCGGTCGGACCCTCGCCTCCTAAAGAAACACCAACTCCGACAATCCGACCGTCGCCGATCAGAGCTAGCACCCCTCGGGAGTATAAAACGGAAAAGCATAGCGTATCAGTTGGTCCTTCGCCGCCACGCGAGGTTAAAATACCGACACTCCAAGTACACAACTCGTCTCACAGCTCCACGGGAAACCAAAAAAAGTCCACTGGCACGTCCCCTCTGCGGGAAACTCGTATTGACACACCGTCTAGTCTGTTCTCTTCTGGTTCGAGCCGCGCCAACGTCTCTAACACCGGCACTTCCCCGCCGCCGCAAAGTATATCTACTCAGGTAATCCTTCAATCAGACTTTAGATTAGTATTTCGTAAATACTTCAATAATGTTTGTCGAATTAGAATTATTTGTATTGTCTATATTCAATATTGCAGACATACGAAGTGGCGGAAGTGCGGGTGCGGGAGTGGGAGCGCGCGCCCTCGGCCGCGGGGTCGCGCGCGCGCCGCCGCTACCGCGAGGAGGGCCCGCGGGAGCGCTCGCACAGTCGCCACTCGCTCTCCAGTGATACACGGGTAAGGACACTGCTATCCATCTTGACTTCTCAAATATCTAATATACCTGTGATCGCACCAAGCACTTATTGATACATTTATTGGTACAAACTGATGCAACTAAAAATACATGTTTAGAATTTAATATGAAAAGTGTAGAAATTGTATTTCTTGTATAGGATAGCGAACGCAGCGTGCGGACGGGCGGGGGCGGGGGTGTGGTGCCGCTGGGCGCGGGGCGCTGGGAGCCGCGCGACAGCAGCCCGGGCGGGGAGTGGAGCGGCAGCGAGCGGCGCCGCGCGCGCCTCACGCGCCTCACGCGCCGCGCCTCGCACCTCGACCTGCGCCGCGAACGACCCTCCAGACGCTCCAGTATATACGGATCTGAGGTATCATTCATTTTATCATTCACAATATATTAATGTACTCGTATTTTTATAATTACACAATCAAAGTAAAGACTTTGAATTCGCACATTATCTTCTTTGGTAGATAGATCAGTACACGTTAATGCAATAATTTTGTTCCACAGGCACCGTCTCCTGAACCATTCACCGGCAACAGAGCAGTATCACTGGAAGCTTTAGCGGGTGCGGGCGCTCGACGGGAAACTGAAAGGGGATTAGAGCTAGCGAGGTTAATGGGCGAAGCTGAAAAACTGGGCTTCAGTGCGGCGGAAGTGCACGCAGCTTTAGCTCAGAACCCCGCGGCCCCCATAGCGTGGCTGAGGGAGCGCTGGCCGAGCCTGTGCGCGGGCGTGCGCGCGGCCGCGGTGCGCCTCGCGCCCGGCGCTGTTGTCGGCGAGCGCGACGCCAGAACGGCGCTGGCTCGCCATCGCGGCGCCATGTGGCCCGCTGTAACCGATTGCGTTGAAAAGTGGCGACGACAGGTAGGTATCTCCATTAATACTAACATTTTAGGAAATATTTTAAAACGCTTTAAATAACACTACAAACTTTTTTTCCAGACTGAAGCGTTAGGTCTAGGAAGTGAAGGACGTTTGCGGGGACACGTATGGGGTTCACCGACCGGTGTGGAGGACGAAGCGGTTCCTCCGATCGACCGCTCACACCGCTATCGCGGTAATCTCATAAAGAAACCAAACTAGTACTTTATCATTGACCCGCCGTCTCGTCTCATTTACATCATCATAACCTTCACATTTACATTTCAGCCGAAGAAAGTTCAGATGAGTATGAAATCAGCCCAGCCTTGATTCAAGACGACGACTGGATGTATTTACCTCTAGAAACCGTCAATAACAGTTTTTATGAAAATTCTCCTACCAAAGAACAAGTAGACTCCTTTAACCCCGAAACAGAAGACATAGCACAAAAGTTAAGATCACTCCTAATACAAGCTGGAATTCCAAATATAAATGAGCAACTACTATTGAAAGGTTTATTGGCAAATCAGAGAAATACTAAAACGGATACTCGCACAAACCCACAAAATACCGACAATAATCTAAAACAAAATTCTAACGACTTTGTTCAATCTGAAAATGATTTCATAGACGCTTATAATGCTTTAACTAGATTAAGTCCATTACCTAACATAAGTAAAGCAAATGAGATAGTACACACTGAACAGAATTCTAATAATAATAAAGATAGTGAAATTAATTCGTCAGAACAAGTAAACACACACGATCGTAATGAAAATAAGAAACCACGAAATAACACAAATTCTATACCATCGTCGGAACATAGTTTAAAAACGACACAAAAAGCACCACAAACAGAAAGTTCGACTAAAGAGAGTCAAAATAGTTCTGTTGATAATATTCCACAACACAAACATGATACCAAAACCAATTCTCAATCTAAAGTAAAGATGTCGAAATCACCGAAAAGAACAACTGCAAAACAAAATCAGCGGGTCAAAAAAAAGCTGGAATCTAGTGACAGTGAATCGCATCAAGATGAAGAGAAGACAAACAATTTAAGTGACATGGTTGATAATACACAGAGATTAATACAGCAAATGAAAAATGAACTAAATTCCGATATGAACTCACTCGACAGCCGAAGTAACAGTAGAAGCGAGAATAACTTGAGCGCTAATGATTCCGAATTATCATCAGAGAAAGAGTCTTCATATGATGAGAGATCGGAAAGTGAATCGGAAGACATATCTTCTGATGAAAGTGAAGGTGTAACATCGAATACTGAAAACAATAATTTGGCGAAGACTACAACGGTTACCCGAACGAGTTCTGAGGACAATGAGCAATTTGAAGAGGCTATCGACCATTTAGACATTGAAATTGAAAATCCAATTCCAGAAAATGACAATTTAAGACATCAACATTTGGAATTTCAACAAAGAAACATAGAAATTTTAGATTCAATAGCTAAAAGTTTGCAGGAAGAATATTCATCGATGAAAGAGGAACAAATAAATATGCCCCGAAATGACCATGAAGATTTAAACAATAACCTATTCAATACTGTAAATTCATTTGAAGAAATTTATGAACAATTAACGGAAAAAAATGCTTTAACAAAAGTTAATATAGAACAACCCTCCAAATCATCAGAAAATAATAAATCTGCTTATTATTCCGTAAATCAGAAACCTAAACAAAACAAACAAGAAGTAAAGTTTGTTACGTACAATCCACAAACAGCGAATACATACTTGCTATCAGAAAGAACTATAATGTTACATAATGCAATTATTGAAGATATTAATAACGAAATAGTGATCGAGTCCAATGATTCATTAGATAGCATCGGTCCTAGTAATTTAATAGTTTCAAATGAACATCAATCTGAAGATAATTCTATGGGACCTAATATACCAAGAGATAATAATATTACAATGAACAATAACTCAAAAGATTCTGAAATTTCCACAGAGAGTGTTATAAATTCTACTAAATCTGTAGATAACGCAAGCATATCTACTCCGACAAATAATATATCTACCGTAACCCAGAACGATGAAGAAGAAGAAGAAGACCAGAAAACCGAACATTCAAACATTCAAGAAAACATTGCAGCAACAGATAAAGTAAGTCCAAAAGAAAATGTGGTGGATAATTCTGAGAACACATCGAATAATGACAAAAATGCATCAAATCCTGATCCTAACAAAGGAGGATTGCAAGTCAAGAGCTCATCAAATAAAGGTATTTTTAACAAATCTAACATACCTAAATTAGTAAAAGCTTTGCAAAATAATAAACTAAAAGTTGAAAAAACTACTCCAAAAGTTTTAGGCTCGAAAGTACCAATACGACGTACGTCACTTAAACACTATCCTGCACCAGCCCCTCCAAACGGACATTTCGGTAATGTTCAGAATGGAAATGTAAAACAGCTACAAACTAAATTATTAAATAACAAAGTACAAAATTCAACAAACATATCGACGGAGGTAGAAGTGAAGCCATCAACATCATTCACGTCCACCCTTAGTAAGAAAAAACCAGCTCCGTTACCACCAACATCGGTGGAACGTAAACTTGAAACTCCCACAGAAGATGTACAGGATAAGGAAAAGAAACATTATTTCCGTGAAACTTGCCGCACAGAAGACGAGTGGACGGACAGTGACGATGACGAATCTCAAATGCCCCTTACAAGAGAAAACAACGAACCAGAACCGGTTCCCTTATCACCACCTCCACCTATTACAATGCGCCGAGTGTCAGGGCAATTAGTGGACTTAGCTGCCATACGGCTACCTGAAGGTTCACCAGAGGTAACGTTAAAAAATCAACTAAGTAATGAATAAATAATTTTGATGTAAATGCTATTTAAAATGATTTTTACAGAGGCAAGCACGAATGTTGCTGGCTGAAGGAGCAACAGAGAATTGGGAACAAGCGCAATTAGCCGTAGAATTAATAACGAGAGGAATAAACCCTCCATCTGCTCTTCTGGCCGCTTTAGAATGTGTCGATCTTGATTCTGCTCTAGCGTACTTGCAGCAAGATTGTGAATTATGCGCCTCGCGACTTCCTGAATACGAAGTTAGTATTTTGAATAGTTTAAACAATACTGTTTAATTTAATTTTTGCTATATTTATTAATTTATGAATGTCTTCGTTTTCAGATGGTGTCAATGTTGCGTTGTACTCACAGATGCTGCAGAGAATGTGCGCGTCATTACTTTACAGTGCAGATAACAGAGCGCAGTATAGCGGACTGCGTGTGTCCGTACTGCAAGGAGCCGGAACTGGAGAACCTGCCCGAAGACGCATGGCTCGAATACTTTGCACATTTAGATATATTGTTAAAGACATTACTTAACACTGATGTGCACGAATTATTTCAGAGAAAGGTAAATGATTGATAATTCGTATAGCACAAAAATATCTTCTTTTTACTGTCTTCGATTTGGCCAGTTTGATCCGGTTTAATATTAATAATTATTTTCAGTTAAGGGACAGAACTCTCGCTCGTGATCCAAACTTCAAATGGTGTGTGGAATGTTCTTCGGGTTTCTTTGTTCATCCCAAACAAAAGAAGTTACGATGTCCAGAGTGCAGATCTGTGAGCTGCGCTTCTTGCAGAAAACCGGTGCAGTATTATTCTTTATTATTTAGTTGGAATAAAAATATGCTTAAACATTAATTGCTAATATTTTGCTATTAGCGGTATAATGCTATTAGCCTTGTTAGGAAACAAAAACTTTATGATTTTCAGTGGTCTTCAAATCATGAGGGACTATCATGCGAACAGTACACAAAATGGTTGGAGGACAACGACCCCGAGCGGTCAGTGGCGGCCGTGCAGCAACATCTCAAAGAAAACGGCCTCGACTGTCCGCGGTGTCATTTCAAATATTCACTCTCTAGGTATGACAATGTTTTATATTTACCGCATTAAAATTTACCAAATGTAAGTAAAAAAATACATTACAACGGGAGTTACATATCAAGACTCGCGCAATTAAAACTAACCATTGCCATTTTTTTTTAATTCGTTGGTTACGTAAAGTTGTTGTAACCATTTTTCAGAGGTGGTTGTATGCACTTCACTTGTACGCAATGTAAATACGAATTCTGCTACGGATGTGGAAAGCCGTTCACGATGGGCGCGCGCTGCGGCCTCAGCGAATACTGCGCCAAGCTGGGCCTGCACGCGCACCACCCGCGGAACTGCCTCTTCTACTTACGAGACAAGGAGCCTCACGAACTACAAACTCTACTACAGGTAAATAAAAAAATTGTTAAGAAGTGCTCTATACAAATAAGCTTTATAATACTAACATGTGTCTATTATACAGATGAACAACGTTACTTACGAAACAGAACCAGGTCCTGGCAGCACGGGCCGTTGCCCCGTACAATTGCAGAGGGAAACTCCAAGCGGCCTGGTTGATGGTACTTGTGGAAGCGAATCCTCACCGAATAATGCCGGATTATGCAAGTATGTTCGCTTTCATAAAATCGCACTGTAAAATTCCGATTTACTAAAAAAAACACAACCAATTCAGTTAGGCAAAATGTATTCGTAATGCAGCCCGATTGCTATAAGACGTTGGCGTGTGCGAAGAGGAGGGAGCGGCGGTGAGCCTCGGATGTGCTTGCAGGAATCATTACTTGGAGTATCTGAGCCGGCTGGTGAGAAGCCGGGCCGTGGACCCGCTGCCCATCCTCGGCGTGGACGACCTAGAGACGCTGGTCCGGCGCGCGGCGCTGCGTCTTCCGCCGCGGCCCTACGGCACACTAGAGGGGCTCTACAAGAGGGGCCTTATCGAGGTGTGTTTACGCGCGCTCTACTTGCAGGATGCACTACGTGGAGTACCTGGCGGGGTTGGCGCGCGCCCTTGACCCCATCCCCATCATGGACGTGAGCGAACTGGTGGCGGAGTTGCGCCGGCGCGCGCTGCCGCTGCCCGAGCGCGGCCCATGGGACACCGACCCCATATACGCGGGGATGTGCGCCGAGGTAACAAATGCATGTCCACAGAGACGTGACACTGGACGAAATATTAATGCTGTTTTGAAAATATAAGTAACATGTTATATAACATCACGGTAAGGTTAGGTGCACTTTCAACTTCGCGTCACATATCCCAACATGCGAGTACATCGGCAAAAAATATTATATATTGTGGATTTATTTCATGTTTATTACAACACATAAATGCTGTTTATTATTAGTTACTAGCTTTTCGGCCGCAACTCCGTACGCGTGGAATAAAAAAACAGAAAGTAAGAAAGAAATAGCCCATGTATGTTTTAGACTATGCTCTACATCTATACCAAATTTCATTGAGATCCGTCAGCAAGTTAGGCTATCAACTAATATCCATCCATCCAACTAAAGTTTCGCATTTATAATATTAGTAAGATATGTAGGTTTCCTATCAATTGTAGAGTGTACCAATAAAATGTTTTACAAATTTATACCCTTGTACAGATATTTAAATAATTTTACTATCGTTTTAATACTTTCCTCTAATTTGGTATTAATGTTCTAATTTTAGGGAATTTCACATTTGCGTGTAACACATACATTGTTATTCTGTAAATCTAGGTAATTGCAATATTTCTGCAGGTGTGATCTAGTCATCAAAGTGAAAGAGGCAAACCTGTTCATTTATAATTATGCATTTAATCACTGTTAATTTCTAAAATGATACATTTCAGAAACTTCTCAAAATTAAAAAGAAAAGTTAACCAATTTACCTATTTTGCAGATCGTTCGAGAGAAGATTCCCCTCGATTAGATAAATTACGAAAATCTTACTCATTTAAATTTTACAAAACATACTTATGTAAAAAATAAATTATTATGGACTTAATAATTGCATTATAAGCATCATTGTTTTATAATTATTATCAATTCTTTTTATAAGTAACATAATGAAAAGGAGTGGATTTTTAATTATAAGCGTTTTATATTTATATGATTTTATTTATTGATGTAGAAAAATTATTCATATTATATTTTAAATACAGAAATAAATGAATACTTTACAAAGATTTGTTTTCTTTAAGAAATGTATCGGTAAAAATAAATGCTATCTTCTTGCGAAGTGTTCATCCATATGCCTCTTATCACGCTGTATGTAATGTCTGTTAGAATGAATGCGGCTTTCGAGAGAGTCTGGGAGAGCCCGCGCTTCGTGTCGCGAAGACCGAGGAATATTCGCCTTCTTTTCTGAAGCGTCTTTTTCCGCCAACTGTTCAGCAACGCGGCGGCCGCGCTGTATCTCGCGCTCTGCCCCTGCAGCTGCCATTTCCGCTAACTTGGCAGCCTTTTCCTCTTCACTCATACCAACCCTCCCTTTGCTTCTGGTATCTTGTTTTATTTTCTGAGTTCTATCATTACGATCATATGACGATGTACTTCGTTTGGTACTCCTCTTGTATTCTTCCTCACTTGAGACACGACGTTTCTCTCTGCTATATTTTCTATCTGAGGTCATGTCCCGTCTGTGTTTCTTTATTTTCTCTCGCTCATAATCATCTTCATGTTCAGATTTTCTTTTACATTGTGGTTCATCTGATTTACATTCTTTGTTTTGTTTGCTTGTATGTCTTGAATCTGTCTTACTGTCCGTTATTTCTTCTTCAGAGACATCAGAATCTGAATTCTTCTTGTTTTTGCGTTCTTTTTTACATTTCTTTTTCTTTTTCTTGTTTTTTTTCTTCTTTTTATGTCTGCTTTGATCTGAAGACGAATCAGAGGAAGAATCATCATCTGAATCAAGCAAAGTTTTTAAATCAACCCCCTTTTTTGCTCCTAAAGCATTTAACTTTGCTGCTAAAATATTATCCAGGTCATTGTGTTTCTTCTTTGATTTCTTTTCATCCTTTTTCATCTTTGATTGATCCTTAAAAATAAATATATTGATTTAAAATTATGTAAAAGACAATAACAATTGTCTCCCATGTATGAGTAACTAAAATGAGTAATATCTTCTGAAAATGGAAGCAACACTACATATTGGGTGCCAAAAATATGGTGCTATATTAAGTACTTAAGCTTATGTAATGTGTTTTAGCTCAACAAACATTAAAGCATATGAAAAAAAAAACAGCAACTGTTGTAAAAAATGTTACCAAATTAATTGATCTATACCAATATTATAAAGAGGAAAGATTTGTATTTTTGTATGTATTGAAATAACTCAAAAACTACTGGGCCGATTTTAAAAATTCTTTCACCATTAGAAAGGTTATTTATCTGTGAGTAACATAGGCTATATTTTTTATTATTTTTAAATTACACGCGGGCGAAGTCGGGAGCAACAGCTAGAATAATAATAAAAAGAATTACTTGTTCTTTCCGTAGTAACTCTGTAAGGCGACGTCGCTGGAGAGGGTTATTCAATAGGGCTGCTCTTGCAGCTCTTTCTCTCTCCTTAATCAACAACAAGGGATCTTCTCTAAGTTTCCTAACTAGATCGACTTGTGTATCGCTGGACATAGCAGTCATACTGGAGCCAACAACTCTCCGAGCCACTGCTGGTATAACATCTTGAGCATCTTTATCTGCCCGATCCTGATTACTATCAATAGATTTGCCAAGAAGATAGTCTTCCTGTTGTATCTTTTTATCTGGTTTCTATAAAACAATATAATTATAATTTAATGTTGCTTGTGGTGACTTGAAAAGAAATATTACCAAGTATAGATACATACATCATACATCCAATGTAAACGGTTATCGTTAGGCGAGCTGCCACCACCAGCAGTACGTTTCGCTAATTCATTTAACTGCTCTCTGTCCCTCTCCTCGGCACGTTCCCGCTGCAGTTCCGATATCCGTTTCTTTTCCTGTGCCGCCGCTTGTTCCGCTTTCCATACTCGTTCTTGATTTTTATAATTACTGGGATGCCAAGCTTTCTTGGTATTCTATAAATAAAACCAAAAGATATAGGTTACATTGGAGAAAATGAATATAAACGTGAACAGGAAGAAACGTTTTACCAAGTCTCCGCCACCCATTATTTGTGTATAGTATAATACAGCAAATTGTCGAAAACGCAGGATGAAACCATGTAAATATGCCTGATCTCAAAATGGAACAAAAATAACAGATACACAATAAACGAAAACGCTTTGAAACACAAACATAACTTTTGTTAACCAATTTGACATTGACACTTGTCACTTGACGTCTGACCACAGAACACACATTTGACACAGCATGAACACACATTTGCTGTCGAAGATAAAATTAATGGCCCTGCAATATAATATAAAATCATTTATATTTTTATCCAGGTTTGTGAAAAAGTACAATGAAAGAGAACATGTCCTGTAACAATTTAGACAATTTAACCAAGGTCCATCCAAAGTTGCTTACTTTGGGCGCTAGATGGGATTAAATGATTGTAAAAGTTTTCACGTGCTTCAAATATCTCCAAACGTCTTTAAGATTTCGGATAAATTTAACTCATGCATTTGAATCAATAGTTTATTGAATTAATACACATAATTATAGACCAAACCCTTATTAACACATGGCCCGAGACCCGAAAACACGTGCATCATAATTAAATTAAATAATATTCTGGCAACAGTCCGCACAAGCGCATCGTTTGTTTTTTGATGAGTTTAGTTTATACCGTTTATACTATTTTTTCCCCTTGCAAATATTTTGCCAAAATATTTTGTCACAAAATAATATTTCATATAATGACTAATCTCCATATAAGAGTAATTTGTAATTTGTAATTTTTTATCAAAACTTACGTTATACCTAACCTAAAGGCAATAGGTACATTTTTCGCGTGAAAGCACAGGATTTAGGTCTAACCTCTGGATCTATTACCTACAATATATTTTGTGTTACACTAAAAAGCGAGGTCGGTCATTCAACCTTCTTGAGTCCATTTCGTCTTCCCCGACTAGACTGGCGTGCCGCCTTGACTGTCGGGTCAACGACTCCACTCTTACTTACATAATTTCTTTTAACATAAATAGATATGTACTATGCGATGGATAGGAGCTTATGGTCTTTAAAGGTAATTAAAATAATTGAAGATTTTTATTAATTACGACATAAATTTTACAGCGACAAAAACTTACACGAAGTAAGCTCTGTATTTCTGATTATGGTTTTATATACTCGTTTCATCACAGAACACTTCTTTACTCTTCGAACATCTCATTAAGTTCAAACCATTCCCATGATGAAAAATAAAAGATGTCAGCTTACAACGCTGGCAGTAATTTGCCTTATGCTACTTATAAGTACATAACATACTGAATATGTATCCATTATTATCAGTCACTTTTTAAATATATCAATGCTTTATGTATTTAAGGATACCAATTAAATTAATAATCACGAATTCGTATCTTGTATAAAATATGTGACAAGTCACGAAACGATCAATAAATAGGTTATCAGGATGACGACAGTCAACGTAATATAGGTACCTATATCCGTATAAACGACAGGTTAACGGTTAAAGACTAGCATCGTTTTATTAAATCATACTAATATTATAAATGCGAAAGTTTAGATGAATGAATGGATGGATGTTTGTTAGAGTTTGTAGCCTAAACGGCTGAACGGATTTCGATGAAATTTGGCATAGACGTAGAGTATAGTCTGGAAGAACACATAGGCTATACACTTTTGTTTTTTTCAATTCCACGCGGGCGGAGTCGCGGGCCAAAGCTAGTGTTCTAATAAAAATTCATTTGGTTGGAGAAGATTCAATATTTCTTTCCTGTCCAATCTAATCTTATCATATCATGTCCCCCACGAAGCTGAAACTTACCGTAACTTAGAGGACTAAAAATCTTACTTCACTTCACGCTAAAGTTTTTATGGCTGTTTGTAACCAGGTAATTCCATAACTTTATATTGGCTGCAACTCTAGGTGAACTTTAACACAAGATACAGTATAGAATAGCGTATAGGCTATTTTTCACTCTGGAAAAATGTACGGTTCCCGTGAAATAGGTTTTTTTTGTTTTTATAATAATTCAAAAACTGCGCAAACAAATGAAGGCTGTTTGATTAATTCTATGCAGACTAAGTCACGGGCAACAACTAGTAAAATTCGCTATTTTTATGTATGTTACACGTGTTCGGCTCTATCTTTTAAATTCATTAAAGCAAAATTAAAAAAATAACTTGTTAAGAAACTTGCATGTAACCTTGACACCACGATAATTGTGGCGTATTATTATGACTGTATTATGGACGACGCCACGTGTAAAAATTTAAATAGACAAGTAGTTTCACATTATGACTTTTATCCATTTTATTTTTAAACTACATATAACTTTCTAGTCTTAATATTGATTATTATATTCAGATAGTTGTTTTTTTTAATAATTTTTGACAAATCATACATTCACAACTTTAAGTTAGTGGGCAATGTTAAATAGTAGCTTGTGATAAAAAATATAATTTTACATAAAAATTATTATACAGGACAACGATGCGCGTTGAGTCGGCGCAGCGCTCGGCTACACGAGCGAGGCGGTGGGGGTCAGTTGCGGTCGCGTTGAGGAAGGTTGAATCGGGCGCACGCGCCGGCGGCCTCCGCACCGCGGTTCCGAACGTTCGCTGACCGAGCCGCGCGTGTCGCCGCCTCGCCCGCACCCCCGCCCCGCCGCCACCGCGCACCTACCCTCCTCCACCCCGCTACTCCCCCGCCACACAAAGCACCCTGCACCCTCCGGCGACGCCCATTTAAACTTTCATATACTCATTTCCTACCTTACTTAAACTATACTGTCACTTCATTTAGTAAAAAATAACATGAAACACAATTTTATTAATATGTAATGATAATTAGCAAATCTATTGAATTGAAAACTAATCAACAAAAAAACAAGTCCGATTGAAGTGTGATTTATTCTTCCTCAAACTGTCTTGAGACACTCAGGGATACATATTTAAAGACACCTCACTCATCAAAATATACAACCATTCTTACATACATACAAAACCATGCATACATTCGTACAAAAAAATAGTACCTACTAGCATTCTGATAAAAAAAAATTGATTTCAAGTCGGCTATCTTAATAATCATTGTAAGGATGAAGTAGAGACTGGTATTGTCGGAGACCGAGGCCCATTTTAGGTCACTGGCGCCACTCACCACTATACAGTTTAATCAAACATACAAACAAGGATCAAAAACATTTAAGCTTGAAAAAAGTCGCAAGTAAAAAATTATTGCTTCTAAATGTGTATGTATTTATGACATTCAAAGACCTCGTCCTGATACAATCTACCTAACAGCCACGTGTAACACATAAAAGGATCGTTCACCATTTCCTTTTTTATTCATTAATTAATTCTCTTATATTAAAATAGGTAAAAAAACTTGACAATATGTAAATTTAGCTAAAAATAAAATTGACATGATACTTACAACGTTCTGTTTCTTATGTATTCGTAATAATCAATTTAAGCTATTAGTCCAAAAACATTTAACAATATCTCTTTGTTTTAGTAATCAATTTTTTTGTTTGTAAGGCTGCATTACGATTAAATTCCTTACTTTCCTTGTTTCTAGAAGCTTCCCGTTTATCTTTTTAATGAATTTGTTTCTAGTCCCGAGTTAATTTTGTTACATATTCGGACGTTTATCAGTTAAAACTGGAAATATTTTCAGTTGTAATTATACTGAGATCAATAAAGTTTTCTTTTAATCTAAATAGTCGAGTCTTGTATTTGTATCTTTATCATTTGGCAGTTCAATTTTGTTACATCGTTATCAGTTACGGGGAACGTTATGCAATTTACTTACATAAAACCCGATTAAATTTTATCGATATGTGTGCAAAAATGTACATATCTAGTTAATATTATTTTTATTTTCATACTTACTCCTTTTATACTAATGTTAATGTTTACAGTTTTCCTTACTTTACCTACATAAAATGTAATTAGCAATTTTTTAATTTTTATTAAATTACGGTTAAGTCCATAATTAATTTGTCAAGCCAGGTTATTAAAACAAAAACACATTGTCTAAATTTTGTATCTTTACTTTTGCAAATGACTTATGTTACACGTAATAGAAAATATATTACGCACACCATATTCAAGTAAAGATACTCTAATAATAATTACGGTATGCAGAGCCGGGCAACAAAAGGAATTTTCGTTTGGATCACATCGACCTTTATGCCATATACATTGCCCTAGACAGGCAGACATGAAGTATAGGTAGGGGCGAGAGCGGGGCTTGGGGGGCAGGAGGGACGGAGGAGTCACGCACGCGCGCTGCTATCGAGAGTTCACACGCGCTACGAAACCGCGGTGCGCCTCCACGTGGCGCGCCCGCTCGCCCAACCTTCAGCCGCGGCAGTCTGTCGCGTTTACACGTTCCACTATACCTATACATACATACTTGCATTATTATTGTTCCTGACCCAACACCAGCGGCTCCGTGTAAAATACTTTTGTATTCAAGATTATTTTGTGATTTTTGAACATGATTTTGTTTTATATGTTGAAATATTTAAGCAGGTAGCTTTAGAGTATTTTCTGGAAATGTAAAAATACAGCTTGATATCACTAAAATTAAATATGACAAAAGTCAAATCAAGGTTTTTATAATTCATCTTCCTGTAGGCTACCTACCTAAATATAGTTCTAAGTATGTCGCGATCCTGAATTATTAATGCGTTTGTAGTGAAAATTTGGCTAGTTTGTGGACCCAAAAAGGTAAAAAAAGTTCACTTCATCCCGGTAACCTGGGCCTGGTTCAGCTGGAATACAAAATGTACAAAAAATAAAAATACAAAAAGTACATGTAATGAAGACAATTATTGAAAGATTGATCCAACACTACTTGTATGAATTGCATTACATTTAAAAAAAAAACATTTATTCAATTAAATTTAAGTTTTTACATGGAATTAAAAGGTAATGTAGAGTTTTTGCGTTAAACAAATACTTTGTAAAACGATTTGTTGCAAACCTAAGTAATTTATTTTATTGAGGCTCAGAAGATACTTTTGTGTCGTTACATTACGAGCACATCAAAAGCGATCGGTGGTCGCTGCACACAGACAGGGTGCGAGTGTGTCGGCACGAGTGGAGCGCGTCAGCGGCGCTGTGTCGGCCAGTGCCGGCTGTGCTGTGTCTGTGTGCGCGGCGTAGAGGAGAGCGGAGGACACTTGCGCCGGCTCCGGCTCGCGAATTCCGCATTCGGCCGTGGACCGTCAGCGAGCGCGCCGCCCAGCCGTTTGCTTCGCGATACGCAACCTACACCAACACTGACGCCATTGAACCGCGCTTGACGAATTATCAATCATCATTGCCTAATGATAGGTAAGTGTGCTATTATTTTTATCATTCTAATTTTTTTTTTAAGTTTCTTTATAAATACATATATTTTTATTGATATTATTTCATACTAGTCTTTTTATTTGCTACTTCGTTATGCTGCGAATTTAAATTGTGTCGTGTACTTTTTAATACATACTTTTATTAAACTTTTATATTACTTATAATGTTTTAAAAACTATATTGACTGTAACTCTAATATATAACTATATATATCCATACTGTAGATACTGTATAATGCAAACAGTTTTACTTCAATTAAGAAAACCATACCCATACGCTACACATATAATATTAGTGTATTGCACGAGTCCACGAGTAAAACGAAAGTGGGGAGAGTGCGGGGTAGCGGGGGGAGGCACGGTGCGGATACGGGGTCGGCGGCCCAAACACGTGGAGGCGCGCACCGTGGCTTCGCCGCGCCGAAACCGCGGTACCGGCCTCCACGTGCAGTCGGAGGACATTCACTCCGCCTCGTTCCTCGCTCCTCTCTACCCGTTCGCGCCCCTTTATGGCCCCGTATGTGCATCCTGATTTTCCTGATCGCCGCATGCCGTACACAACAGACATTGCACTGTGAACGGTCGTCGCGTTTGAACGCGCGAGTATTAAAATAAATATTGTATAATAGTCGTAGAACAAATAATGAGTTATACGCAGTCTCTTGACATCGACATTATTCGTTCGGCAGGTGAAGAAGAACGTATGCACCAGTGCGGGGAATGCGGGCTGACGCTGTCGACCCGCAGCGCGCTGACAGCCCACGCCCGCTCGCACCGCGTCGCCGCCGATGCCCATCGCTGCGACGTCTGCCACAAGACCTTCGCCGTGCCGGCGCGGCTCGTCCGTCACTACCGGACCCACACGGGCGAAAGACCTTTCGAGTGTGAATATTGCCACAAGATGTTCAGTGTTAAGGAGAATTTGCAAGTTCACCGGAGAATTCATACTAAGGAGCGGCCGTATCGCTGTAGCGTCTGCGGCGCTGCCTTCGAGCACTCGGGGAAACTCCATCGTCACGCCCGCATCCATACGGGCGAGAGGCCGCACGCCTGCCAGCACTGTCATAAAACTTTTATTCAGTCAGGCCAGCTGGTCATTCATATGAGAACGCACACCGGAGAAAAACCATACCGCTGTCCGGCGCCGGGTTGCGGGAAAGGATTTACATGCTCGAAGCAGCTCAAGGTGCACTCCCGCACTCACACGGGCGAGCGGCCCTATACCTGCGACATCTGTCTGCGAGACTTCGGATACAACCATGTGCTCAAGCTGCATCGCTTCCAGCACTACGGCGAGCGCTGTTACCGGTGCACGGTCTGCGACGGTACCTTCAACACAAAGAAGCAAATGGAAGCTCATATATACAAAGAGCATGGAGCAGAAACGCCCCGAGCGGCCGCATCTTTGTCTACCGTCCCTGTGGCTGGCAACGGTAATCCGATGTGTGACCTCGTGAAGGTGGCCTTGCAGCAGATGCCGCCAACGCCACCGAGCTCGCCGCCGTCACCGCCGTGCACCATCACGATGATTCCGGCCGCGTCGCCGGTTCTTGTCCCCGCGGCCGCCCCCGTAGTCGATCCCGCGCCCGCCCCCGCCCCCGCGCCCACCTCCAATCCATCCCCATCCCCTTCGCCCCCTACGACCAGCCTACAATTCACTCTCGCTCCTTCCTCTCTCCCGCCTAGAAAGCGAAAGCTTATTCCTTATCACGATTCGCTATCCGAGTCCGCGTCGGTGTCGGTGCCCGCGGTGCGCCACACATCAGTGATACAGTTCGCGCCGCCCGCCGCCGCCGGCCTCTCCTAGCATCACTTAGCATTCAATTTGTAATTAAATGTTACATTTAGTCGTAATACTTTATTATTATCGAAGGCTGTATATTATGATGGTAGCGTTGGTTAATTTGTATCGTTTTAGTAAGGTGTAAATGTGATTGTTGATTTGCAAATTTTCCAATTATGTCTGGTACATGCAAGAATGATTGTTTCTATCTATAACTTGGTAAAAGACTAATTAGTTCTTTAATTAGATTAATTGTAACGTCATTGTTTACTAGAACCACTTTTGTATTTATCTTTTATGTGTTTACTCTTAAGTAAAAATAATATGACAAAACTTACTTTTTTAATTGATTGATACCTAATTCCTCTCGTTTACGAGAATAAACTTAAAGTCTACCTACTGGGGAAGTCATTAGAGTTCGTTGAATATATTTCGTTATACCGTAACTAATGTTCTTATCGAATAAAATAATTGAGTCAACGGAAAGACTAGTGGCCAGGTCAGTTGTTAAAATACAAATAACCGGAACACATAGTTTGGTGTCTACGTTACATCTACGAGAACGTTATGATTTCGCTATAACACCAACGGTAATGGCGTACATGGGGCGCATCAAAAGGAGGTGTATTGTAGATGAGTGATTTCTAATCTAGTTTTACTTATGTCCACTTGGTCAAATAATTTGTCGGTCTCTACAGTAGTGGATCGCAAATCGAAACGAGGTAAACTTGAAAAACCTGACTAAAAATATAAAATATTTGTCATAACTCATGAGGGCCAAAATATCTAGTGATATTGCCTAAGAGGATATGCAATATTTTAAATCTAAATCAATATATTGAACGATTTACATTATTTATTTTATTGTAATTGAGCGTTAACTGCCTATACATTTTTTACCCCAGCTATAAATATTTTTAGCATTACAAATTATCAGGTACTCAAAAATTACTCCACGGTTTAAACATGATGTTTACAACTTGACAATAATCAACAATGTCTTATAGGAAAGCCAAAATTTCTTTATTTCTTCCGAAAATTTTCCATGTTGGAAATATAAACAAACTATAAGCAAATGATCTGCAACTTATAAAAACTATTCATATTTTATTGTCTCACGAGATATCCCTACATCTGGAATTTTGAAATTATAAAAATGACAACATTTACTCGTGTAGCTGCCATTCCTCTATTGGTCAAAACAAGACGCTGTCAAGATGACATTGTTCAAATATTTTACGATCGCCAAAAGATTTACAATGTAATTATGGAATTTGTTATTACCATTACAACAAATTAGTTCCCGTGGGCATTCCGTAATCCGCAATACATCGATTCTTTTATTCTAGGCACATAGTATATGATGATGCCATAAAGCCATATAGACCTACAAGGATCATAAAGCCGTTGGCAATTTTTGAACTAACAACAAAGAGCATATAAGTAACTAACAACTAACAATGTCACCTTGAAACTGACATGTTTTGACCAATGAGGGAGCAGCAACTGCAGATGTGAATGTCGCCATTTTTATTATTCCGAAATTCCAGAAATAAAATGTGCTAATTTAACATGTTTTATTTGCTGATATTAGGGTCATGAGAAGATGGTAACTTCGACGTATTCGTTACAGTGAATTCTAAACACTATACGGAAACAAAAAAGTATAAACCTCGTCTTTGCTTAAATAATCTGAAAGATGAATAAATTTGTGAAAAATAACGATTTAAACAGTAAACAATTATATGGGTACTCAGATTATAAGTGGCAAATCATTGGCATTTTTGGATTTTGTTTTCAACATGGAGAATTTCGAAAGACGATGGGAATTTTTTGCTCACTGGTAACTCTAAAAACTAGCAGGTGCCCCCTGTCATTGTCAAATCTGCCATAAAATTCAAAATTGCTGGTTCAATAACATCAAAATAATTTAAATAGTTGATAAATGATATACCAATAATTAATGGATATTTACAAAACATTTTCTTATAGGAAAACTGTTCGCAAGTTATTATACATACAAACCCAGCCCAGAATAATACAAATCAAAGACGCTAGTTACGATTTTTAATTTCTATTTCTACATTTACATTTAGACTCTTGTATCTTTGCATTGTTATGTTTTCAATTAAACACCATTTTTACATAAGTGATATTAAAAAATGGTAAAAATTGTTGTAAATGAGACCTGCTTTGTGTATCAGAGGATGCATTGTAAGACTGGCTGGGTACAGTAGTTTATATGTGACATGTATTTTATATTTGAATATAGAGCGTTGTTCGATATAGAGAGAAGAACAATGTTATATTGAGTAAAAAATAATAACTTATTTTTTATACACACTTGTATTATATTGATTTAAATGTAAATAAATAATTAACATTATTTATTATACGTTATTTGTGTGCTGGCCTGAAGCAAATTCCTATCAGGTTATGGGCCCAGGACTGCTCAGCGCTACCCAGCACCAGAACTTACCAGGACTACCAAGAACTGCCCAGGACTGACCAGCGCTGCCTAGGACAGGTTCACAGTCGTAAGTTTTTCTGGCTGCAGATAGGAGCACACTAAATTGATATTTGAAGAATACAACATAATGAGCATTAGTAGCAATAAACCGAGTATGAGCAGTATGAGCACTAACAGTAGTCTTCCATCATTTGGAAAATTAGAAGGATCGTCTAACTATTCCTCGTGGAAATTTTTGATGGAGATGTCATTAATTCACGATGATTTATGGAGCTGTGTACAATCCACACCAGCTGCTGGAGACGAGGAGGCAATGAAGAGGGATCAGAAGGCACGCGCTAAGATCTGCCTGATGCTCAATACTGATCTGCTAGTACATGTTGTAAATGCTACTACAGCGAAAGAGACTTGGCAAGCAATAGAGAGTACCTGCCAGGATCAAGGAGTTTTAAATAGATGTCGGTTATTGGGACGACTAGTAGGCTTTAAATTAGAGCAATTTAATTGTGTGAAGGAGTATGTCACTCAAATCTTAACAGTAGCTCAGCAATTACGCGAAATTGGCAAAGCGATTGATGACGAACTTCTAGCTGCTCTAATGTTACAAGGGCTTACTGAAGAGTATTATCCCCTGAAGATGACGATAGAGAATTCGAACATTACCCTGACATCTAATTATGTAAAACGAAATTGCTGCAACTGGATAGTCCAATACCGTCGACTTCCAATGAGAATGCTTTGATTATGAGAGATAATTGTTCAAGATACAAGAGTGGTTTCATGAACAACAAAAGCAAACAGCAGAAGCAAATGCAGCAGAAGCGTGAACAGCAGAAGAAAGAGATAAGATGCTTTATATGCAACGGACCGCATAAAGCATTGACTTGCCCTAAGAATCCTAGTGCAAATAGTCAGAAGAAGGGTCATACTATGTTGGCTGCATATAATACTATCAAGAGTGATGACCGTGAATGGATAGTGGACTCAGGAGCGTCTTCTCATATGACTCACCGCAAGGATTGGCTAGCGAATTATAAAGACTTTAATAGTGTAGTTGATATTAATGTAGCTAATGGTCAAAAATTGTATGCACGAGGCTCAGGTGATGTTATTAAAAATGAGAATGTGCAGTTTGGCGTGAAAGAGGTAAAGTATGTTCCAGGTTTATCAGCTAATTTGTTGAGTGTGGATACACTGGTAAGTAGAAACTATACAGTTGTTTTTTCCGAGAATGGGTGTGATATATACGACAAGAGTGAATGTTGTGTAAATGGAGAAGTAATTTGGAACTGTAAGAGTGAGAATGGAGTTTACAAATTTAAATCTCTTGCAGAGTCTGATACAGCCCTTGCAGTGTCAATGCCAGACAATTACGAGCTTTGGCATAAGAGATTGGCACATCTTGGAATATCCAA
Source organism: Papilio protenor (assembly GCA_029286645.1). NCBI lineage: Eukaryota > Metazoa > Arthropoda > Insecta > Lepidoptera > Papilionidae > Papilio > Papilio protenor. The sequence continues at coordinate 6,759,771 of JAGSMZ010000002.1, forward strand.
CATGAAGTTGTTGAGAGATGGTATGGCGACTGGAGTAAGTTTCAAACACCTAGATAATCTACAATGTGAACCTTGCATAAAAGGTAAGCAAACACGTACACCTTTTAACAAGAGAAGTTTAACGAGATCGTCTGAAGTATTAGAGCTTATACATTCAGATATATGTGGTCCTATGAGTATAGATTCACATGGTGGTATGAAATATTTTCTTTTGTTTATTGACGACAAAACGAGATACACATTTGTATATTTTCTGGAGAAGAAAAGCGAAGTTTTTCTTAAGATAGCAGAATTTAAGTCGTTAGTAGAGAACCAAACTAATAAAAAGATAAAGACATTTCGTACAGACAACGGCAAAGAATTAGTTAACAAAGATGTGAGTAAATTTTTCAAACAAAATGGTATTGTTCATCAATTAACTATTGATTATTGCCCTGAACAGAATGGTGTGGCGGAACGCGCTAATCGTACCTTAGTGGAGAAGGCTAAGTGTATGTTAGAAGAAGCTGGTTTGAGCAGGAAGTATTGGGCAGAGGCTATCAATACTGCGGTTTATTTGAAGAACCGTTCACCTACGAAAGCACTGAAGGTAACTCCTTTCGAAGCTTGGTATGGAGACAAACCAGACTTAAGTATGTTGAAAGTTTTTGGTTGTAAGGCTTTTATGCATATTGAGAAAGTTAAAAGGAAGAAGTTTGATGCGAAAAGCAAAGAGATGATTTTCGTAGGATATTGCAATGACTCTAAAGGATATAGACTTTGTGATCCAATTGACAACAAGCTTCAGAAATCTAGAGATGTAGTATTTTTTGAAAATCAGTTTTTCAACAAATCTGAACAATCAATACCTACAGAGAATAGCAACCATTATGAAGGGATAACCACAGTAGAAGCAGTAACTACTGAAGAAGAAGTTAGCGAAGATGCTAATTATGAAGAAACAGATAATCAAGTAGAGAGACTTGAAAATACTGACGTTCAGGAGGAGGAGCCACCTGAAATACAAGCAGTACAGCGAGTATATCCTCAACGTGATAGAAGACCTAAGGATTACAGCGATTATTATCTTTATAATGTTTCAGAAGGATTCAATAATGAGCCTCGCACTGTAGAAGAAGCCTTAAGCGGAGAAGATAAGGATAAATGGCAAGAAGCCATTGATGATGAGCTCAGTGCATTGAAGAAAAATGGCACTTGGAGTCTAGTCAAGCTTGATAATTCCCTTGTTAATTTTAATGTAGTAGACTCTAAATGGATTTTTAAAATTAAGAAGGAAAAAGGGGGGAAAGAGAGATATAAAGCTAGACTAGTAGCACGTGGATTTACACAGAGGTATGGCTTAGACTATAAAGAGACTTTTTCACCTGTAATAAGACATAGCACTTTGAGACTTTTGTTTGCTATTGCAGTTGAGAATGATATGTCAATAGATCAGATGGATGTAGTGACAGCATTTTTAAATGGAGATCTAACAGAACGAGTATACATGAAACAACCTAAGCTGTGTGAAGAGGAAGGCAAGGAAAATCATGTATGTTTGCTGAAAAAAGCTTTGTATGGATTAAAGCAGGCACCCAGAGAGTGGAACAAGAAACTTCATAACGTTTTGTGTGATATGGGTTTTAAGAAATCTGATAACGAGCCATGTGTATACTTTAGAAGAAAAATTCAAACTATTTACATTGCAGTATATGTAGATGATATTCTAATATTTTATAATAACCATCACGAAAAAGAGAAGGTTAAGGCAGAATTGAAGTCGAAGTTTCAAATGAAGGATTTAGGGAAGGTCGATACTTTTTTGGGAATGAACATATGTCAAGAAGGTAACAAAATAACTGTTGATCAGACAGAATACATTGCAAAAATTCTGGAAGAGTTTGGGATGTCTGAGTGTAAAGCAGTTAAGACACCATTACAGTTGGGAAGAAAACTAGAGAAATCGAAAGAAGAGAATTTCGTTCCACAAAAAGAGATTCCTTATCAAAAACTTATAGGCTCTCTTATGTATTTAGCAGTCTGTTCAAGGCCTGATATAAGTTATGCAGTTGCATACTTAAGTCAATTCAACAGTTGTTACACCAGTGAGCACTGGAATGTAGCTAAGAGATTGCTGAGGTACCTGAAGGGTACAGCTCACTATAAGCTGAATTTCGAAAAGTCTGGAAGAGATCTGACGGGATACGTAGACGCTGATCATGCAGGAGATATCAGTGACAGAAAATCTTTTTCAGGATATGTTTTTATTTTAGGAGGAGCTCCTATATCCTGGGAAAGCAAGAAGCAGCGCACAGTTGCTCTATCAAGCGCAGAGGCTGAATATGTTGCTATGTCAGAGGCATGCAGAGAGTCAACATTCTTAAAAAGTCTCATTAAAGAACTGACTACAAAAGAATGTCATGCCATCACTATATATAGTGACAGTCAGTCAGCCATACAAATAGCTAAGAATCCTATTCATCCCCAACGGACAAAACACATAGATGTACGATGTCATTATATCAGAGAAGCTATTAATGACAATATTGTAAAGGTGGAGTATTTGCAGACGGAAGAAATGACTGCAGATATTTTAACGAAAGCTCTGCCGCGATGCAAGAATGAGTTTTGTGTAAGAGAACTGAATCTTTGTGTTTAAATATTGAGGTCATGTGTAAATTGTTTAGAGCAGTCTTACATTGAGGAGGAGTGTTGTAAATGAGACCTGCTTTGTGTATCAGAGGATGCATTGTAAGACTGGCTGGTTACAGTAGTTTATATGTGACATGTATTTTATATTTGAATATAGAGAGTTGTTCGATATAGAGAGAAGAACAATGTTATATTGAGAGTAAAAATAATAACTTATTTTTTATACACACTTGTATTATATTGATTTAAATGTAAATAAATAATTAACATTATTTATTATACGTTATTTGTGTGCTGGCTGAAGCGAATTCCTATCAAAAATAAATTCTTTTCTCCAAATGAAAAAAACACAAAACCATAAGCTTTAAAACTTCCAAATATAATAGAGCTGACAACACTAAACTTAATGCTCGCTTGACATCTGACTTTGACGATTACACGACGCCATGTTTGTGTTGTAATGTCAAACAAATGAAAAAAGCCGCCGGTTCTGTTTCATAATTCTTGTATTCCTACTAGACTTTGTATTTATCCTAAATTAGCGTAATAATCACTATCTAAAAATGGTAAGTATTAATATTGTTTAATTATGTGATGCGTCAACATAATAAAGGATACTTTATTTTTGATGCTTTGAAATTATTTTGTTTTTATTATGATGTTTGATTAGATTTTTGTAACATTAAGCTATATATATATGTATTCTCTAAAACTTTAATACGTGGGTCAATGAAATTAAACAATAAATTATTTTTTCATTCCAGACGATCGGAAAGAATAATAAAATGCAACAGCATATTAACTATAGAGTAAGAGTTATTTTACAAGATTCAAGGACTTTCATAGGAACTTTTAAAGCATTTGACAAACACATGAACTTGATACTAGGGGATTGCGAAGAGTTCAGGAAAATTAAGTCCAAAAATAGCAAAACTGCGGACAGAGAGGAAAAGAGATCATTGGGTTTTGTGCTACTACGTGGAGAAAATATAGTATCTCTTACTATAGAAGGCCCGCCACCGCCAGAAGAAGGCTTACCCCGTGTACCTTTACCAGGTGGTATCGGTGGCCCAGGTGCAGGTCGGGCAGCGGGTCGGGGAGCTGGTCCAGGAGGACCTCCTCCTGGTCTTCAAGGACCAGCTAGAGGAGTTGGTGGCCCGTCACAGCAACATATGGCACCAGGATCACGAGGACAGCTCTCAGCACCACCTCAGATGCGTGGAGGACCTTTGATGGGTGGTCCTCCGCCAGGAATGATGGGAGCACCTCCAGGAATGGGCCGCGGCGGTCCAGGCAATCGTGGACCACCGGGAATGCGCCGTTATTAATTCTAAGTGATGTGTAATTTTAGTATTAAGACAAATGAGTGCATTTTGTGAATACACCATAAGCATCAGTAAGTTTGAGTTTAATTATTAAATTTTAGCCACTGACATATGCCAGGTACATGTTTTAAAATATGATTTAAGTATTTAGGGTTCATTAGAGATAAGTTTATTTGTAAGGAATACTGAATAACTTTTACATTAAATGTTAAAAAATAAAATTATAAAAAAATACACTTGTCAATTTGCTATGTTCTGTTAAATTTATGTTTACTTGACTTCCAAGTAAAGTTTTTATAGAATGTCTTACATAATCAATTTAAAAAAAAATGGGGTGTTATAGTAGCTAGATGAGATTATTTTTTATTTAATCTTTGATTGAATACATCTCAAACAATTTAAAAAGAGGGATAACCGATGTTTTAAAACAAGTGTTGCGGCAGTAATGTTTTACAGTTACCATAACACAGTATTGCGAAGGAAGACAAATAAGCGGCAACAAGCAAATAGCCACCTGATAGCTTAAATATTAATGATCACTGCCTATAGACATCCGCAATTAATTTATAAATTGCACAGCATTACAGGAAAGGTTGTATAGAAAATCCAGTTCCCATTCCCATTGTTTCCTTATTAGAATACTAACTGTTCCCATGTGGCTACATCCGCATGACATTATAAAAACTATCTTATTGTTTTACACTTCGTAAAACATATAATTGCAAATGTCAAAATTCAAATGCTACAATGATGATGAAAGCCTTTGATGTTGGCTGAAATTTGTTTATGAGAAACCTTGGCACTATTGTAGTACTGCAAGTATTGTAATTTTTGTCACTTTCCCGCATATCAGATTTTTCAAAATTATTTACTCCCTATGTTTAATAGTGTGAAAATATATAGATTAAAGTGTGTTATAAGTGTAGGGCTTTTTATTAAAAGATATACTGTGATTACTGACATAACTAAGTAGTATGTGTTTATGGTAAATTGGTTTCTAGCATGCTTGTAAAAAAAAACTTTAACTTCACGTCTGTCTTCTGTGCTTCTTGGGGTATTGTACCAATTGAGTATCATAATAGATCAACAAAATAAATGAGGAAAAAATCAATTATAAACATATTATATTTTATTTTTAGATTGATGTATGTAAAAATTTTAATACAAATACACATTGAGATATAGTTAATAGATTATAAATAAATAATAAATTAATGACAATAACCGCAAGAAGGATGGCAACGTTTGCCGTCGATGCCACACCTGCAGCCGGCGGTGGTGTCGCCGCGGCCTGCGGGCCCCCAGCGCCGGCCGCGCGTCACCCAGCAGATCTCAGTTTTACACGCCGAACATTTTACCCAGTCACAGCCCCATTTCTTTGTGATGATGGCACTGCACTCCGGACACTCCAGAGCTTCGCCACGGCGTTTGAGTGAGTCCAGCAACGCTTTAGTGCCCGCATCAGTTTCATTCGTTTGTGCTGCTGTGACGGCCGTGCGAAGTTTCGTTTGGTAATGTTCACATGTTTCGCCGTCGTGTATAGCCTGGAAAATAAATAAGAGACCTAACTCCTAACACTGACAAGTTATTGATACAAACACCTCGTGCTCTAGGTTATAGATTGTAAATTGAAATTGATTCATTGCTAAGATACAGCAAATACGCTTAGAATCAACAAGACTAAAGTAACGCCGATTTTTAGACTAGTACAGATTAATGATCGATTTAATTGCATACTTCTACCGTGCGTTTTGTTGCACAGTTTTGTATAATAGGGATTGTATGAATTATGCGAATGTTAGCTGTAAAACACTTTGATAAAAATTACCTGACAGGGCACACAATTGTTGCATTTGCATACTGGACATGGGAACTTTCTGACTCCAGGTTCACAGAGAGCCCAGCCCGTACAGTCACTGGTGCGACAGTGGAATGCGTTTCGAGTTCCACATTCGGCGGTGGCTAAACCTCGAGCTAGCCAGCGCTCGTACTCCTCGGTAGATAATAAGGCACGTATTTCACGCTCTTGTAGCATTCCAGGACATCCGATAGCCGGACACGACACTACCGCCTCTTCGCAATGCTTTACAACATCAGCGAGACAATCTCTACAAAAGGTATGGATGCATTCACGAAGTACAACGCCTCTCCCGGCTTCACATTCGTCCATGCATACGCCACATTCAAACGCGTCCATGTTTGGAACAATCGCTTGCTGCTCCAGCTTCATCAGTTCCTTATAAACCTCTCCAGCTCCATTATCAATTTGACCGTCTTCGCTGTTTCGACTGCCATCGCCAATTACCTCCTTCTTGGTTTCTGAAATAAAGATATATTGCCACATGAGGAAATTATCGCAATTTACCTTGTAGTTGCGCTACAGGCTACTAAATACTATTAGAATTATTTAATGACCTTGGAGTCCGTTCAAAAATGTCTAATCCAAATCAATAATAACCATATTTTTAGATTTCTCGATAAAATTATTAGGGGAGACTTACCAGACTCTACTATACATAAGTAGAAGGGTGCACTTAGATCAGGACCAGCTAGAGTTGCTAGGGGTGTGGAATCATTCAAACATAACGTTCTGCCAACTATCCAACGTTGTAATTTGGAATCGAGTCCCAGTGACGCCTCCGCCTGCCGTCGCAATTCTCCCATCGTTGCTTGTTTTGATATTCGAAACTGTATCGGGCCGCGAGTGGTTTCCTTATCCTCAACCCATATCTTGATTCTGCAAGTAAAATAAAAGTTATCTCAGTTTTTGCAAACAGAATATTAGGAGATAACAGTATGTTTTCTATAAGTGGAAACAGGCTACTGTGTGTAATATATTGTGTTTAATGTAGGTAGGTTTGCATAACCTACCGTCAGTTGATTTAAAATAAATCAGTCCCAAACCAACCGCCGTTTCATTACCACCTATACATTACAACTGGCGACGAGGATTTTTTTTGATTGCGTAAAAAGTGCAGTGAAGGCGTTTAAAAGCGACGATAGGGCGCGAACAAGTGTGCGCATATATTATTTCGCGAGAAATTTCATTGTACGCGGAACCCACGTGCGACCACAAAATGTCGGCGGTCGGTGGTGTTGGTGTCGGCAAGGCGGTATGCGGTGGCAGCCGGGAGTGGCGGCCAGCGAGTGGCGCCGGCACAGGTTGGGACTCGGCAGGGCCAGGGCCGGCCGGCTGCAGTGGGCGAGGGGCCTGCACAGTGGCGGCAGCGGCGGCAGCGGCGGCGGCGCCTGCGTGTGCTGCGGGGAAGTGTCTACCGCAGTGTACGTGTGTGGAGGTAAAAGCACACGGGTGCTTGGGCATGTGTGTCCGGAAGATGGCAGGGCCAGGGCTGGCTGGCTGCAGTGGGCGAGGGGCCTGCACAGTGGCGGCAGCGGCGGCGGCGCCTGCGTGTCGGAGGGGAAGTGGTTCTTCCCGCAGCCGACGTGGTAGAAGCACAGGAGTGCTTTGGGCAGAGTGTGTGCCCAAGATGGGTATAACCAGGGCCGGCCGGGTGCAGCGGGCGAGGGTCTCGCGCAGCGTCGGCGGAAGCGGTACCTGTGAGAGCTGTGGATGGGTTTCCCGCAGGCTTGTGTCTTGTGCTAATTCGTGCGTAAGTGTAAACGCGAGTGATTAATTTATGACTGTAAGAATATGTATTACGTATATTGTATCGTGATGTAAATATATTTGTTGCTGTAGTCAATTTGTAAAAGGGCGGGCGATGCATTTCAGTTTGTTCTATGTTGTATTTTCGTTACATAGGTGAGTTTTGT